>MU228537.1:714700-726069 GCA_018584345.1 Thuja plicata | reverse complement strand
CATAGGGATTTTTAGCTAATAAATCTTGAAAATTTAGGAATTAAATATGGTGTAAGATTTATGCAAATTTAGGTTTTCTGCATTTGAGACTAAGTCAATTAAAGACAATTAGGAAGGAGAATTTGCCCAGTACAATAGGACTTCGATGATGAGAAAATGCACCAAAATTGATTAGAATTGTAAGGTGCCAATTTTGGGGTATTACAAGGATGACATAGAAAAAGATGATTAAGTTGAAATAAATAATGGGTCACTTGGACTAGCACAACAGAATCAAACCTTGAGATAGTAAATGGGTCAAACTGTCAACAAATTGCAATCAAAGACAAACTAATAGTAATGTTTGTGAAAGCATAGATTTGAGAAAATCTTGACAGAACCAGCATAGCAAAAATAGCACCGGATGACAAAAAAGACAAAATTACAAAAGTTTTGACATGAGATACAGATTTCCCGTATGAGCATGTACTGTATTCAATATGAGTAGCACATTGATCTCATACGAGAGTCAATGTCAGACAAAAAAATGACCCAGTATCGTACAAGCACTAGGTTGACTTGATACAAGTAACGAGTCTCTATTATATGATAAACTGGTGAGGATGATCGTGACTCATACGATCCAGGATACAAACTTGTACGGGAATGTATGATTCAACACCTAAAAGTGTAATTTTTTTAATTTGTTGATCATTTTGATATTTGTTTGTATTTTCACTCACATCAGACACATCATGAAAGAGCTTAATAGAATTAATCACAACAAACAAACCCTATGTATAGGTGGTTGGAAAAGACAATACTTGTTTGAATCCTCTTACAATAAAATACCCATTCAAGTTAGATAGTTAGAAGTTTGGCAACACTCGCTCCCCTCCATGAAACACAATTCTCGTGCCTACCAAGCTTTGAATTTCTCAAGATTCATAGATCCTAATAAATTTACTGTCTCAACAAAAGGGGTACATGAGAGGTTTCTTAGGAATGCACATCTCACAACACCAATATCAACAAGTAGAAAGTATTTTGGCCACTACTCTAAAAAGATTTTTAGTAAGGATCTTTGTTTAGGTGTGTCCTTTTTTCCCTTGCAAGCACAATTGAGGCTGCTAACCCAAAGAGAACCTTAGCACCAGCAGTCATGATATGTGATTGAGACCTGCAAGCCCTGCTATGTGTTAGGTGAGAGCCGAGTATAAGCTCAAATGCCACTTATATTCAGAGGCTTTAGTATTAAGGAATCATTTTATTATAGTGAGTTAGAGTAGCTTGGCATTAGCTCATTCTCACTTGGTTCATTCTCCAAGGGTGAGTACTTTTCCCACTTGGACAGACCCTCTAAATTTGCAGATCTCAAACAGTAAATGACAACAATGTTTATGGATTGCTGATCATCCCTAGAAGGGTGAGAGCATAATCTCCTAACACTATTTCCATTCCTAAAACACCAAACAAAATTTCATTTTAAAATGGCTTGCATGTGGGTTCCTATTTAATAAAAATGAGAAAGTAGACACACAAAAAGAAGTTTGGTTGGCTATCGAACATGACAGCTTGAAAGACAAAACATTAGTAGTTTATGTATTGTCTTCTTTCAAACATCCTGCAAACCACGATTAAGTTATAAGCATGAGAAATGATCACCAAAGCCAACAAACACAAAAATAAATTGTCAAGATTAGCAAGAAAATTAAGTAATCTTTTGCTTTTAAGAATTTAAGTACAATGAATCCTACGAGTTACACAATAACCCCATACGAGTATATGTATGTTGTCATATAAGTTTCTAGTGAAACTTGTAGAAACTCATATGGTTTAGTACCAATACTCGTACAAGTTGCTGAGACTTGTATTATGGACAGAATATTTGAAATCCGAAAAGAAGACAAAAAATGATAGAAGAAGAGAGAAACGATGAGACAGAAAACAAACAATCTATTACCTTCTAGTAGGCAGGAGTATGAGTTTTCTCTTAGGTCATCGCAAAACTCATGGACTACACATGTTCTAAACGAAGGATTTAAAGAGCTATATGATTGATCTAAATGACATGCAAGTTGTTGTAAATCTAATGCTAATTAAAAGTATATTTTAGAGCACCAAATGAAATATGTTTGTTTAATTTAAAGCCCAAAGTCCAACATATGCTCTAAGTAAAAATATTTGCATGCTTTGAAACAAACTAAAATATTTAACAAAACTAAACAATTAAAAGCTAAGAATGCAAGAATACTTGAATGCAAAATTGTATAATAATGATAAAAAAGTTCTAGGTCCTTTGTGAAGGAAAAGAGGTTCTCTTTTATAAAAATCTCTCTCGAATCGATGGTCGAGATTAAAAACAAAGAGTGGACAGGATTCAATTTGAGGAAGCACAATCCATGTGCAAAGAAGATGATTGGTCGAGAGAGTGAGTTGACTGAACTGACTGATCAATTATTTTGGAAACTTCCAAAATCAGTTCTTAGTTAACTGAATTATTACCAAAATGAGAAATAGACAAGAAAAAGTTAACTGAATAGAACTAGATAGTTTCCAATTCGAGAATCAGTTAACTGAAATTGATGACATAATATGCATTTTTAATAATTTAAAAGATTCTAAGTGCACATTTTGATTTTATTTAATTAATTTAATTCCTTTTTTGGATTTAATTAAAAATTTAGTAATTTATTTAATCAATATGTTAAAATATCAATTAAATAGATAAGCTAAGGTTTATTTTCCAATGTAATGTATTTTAGGAATTAATTAATTAATCAAGTATGATGATTAATTAGGACCTAGGGTTCAGGTTAGATCAACTTGAAATTGATGAATTGCCTATTTGGTTTAGGACTTAGAATAATCAAGATTGGGGTTTCTTGATAGGTGATTAAGATTAGGGGTCTAGGGTTTAGATGACCATTTTTAGGTCATTACATAGATATGATGAAATAAATGGAAAATAATCTTAAAATCAAAGACACGGGGATGGGTGCTACATGATAGAACCTGTTATTTTGTAAACATCTCTTCCCAATCACCTAGATATTATGGGAGACCTTCAGAAGAAATGAAACCATCAAATGTACCAACTAGATTAATCTATGATGACAACTTTGTTCAAGCAATTGTACCACTTGAAGATGAAATGAAGAGAAATATATCTTGCAATGGTTGTATAGAGAACCTGAAGGTAATGATGTTAAACATTGTGAGATCTCTCCTAAGAAATATGACAAGGGGTATGAGTTGGTTCAACATATGGCTTATCCAGGGAAAGGACCTATAGGGTCTAATCAAAATGGTCTCATAGAACCCATAGAACTCAAGTACATATTTTCTAAAGATACAACTAGCTTAGGCTTCTTATCAACTAAGGAAAATTGAAATAGAGACACACCCACCTATAAGTTTGATGTCTCTGATGAGGAGGATGAATATCCTTATCTTGTTCCTTTGTGTGTCTTGTCTATTCTTAATAGGGATGAAGAAAAAAAAACCCTAGATAAATGCTAGTGAACAACAAATTCCAGAAGAACAACAAATGATTCATCGTCAAACAGAGGCTTCAACCTCTTAGCAAAGTCATGATACAAAAGAAGTGGACATGACCATAGCAGAATTTCTGGGTAGGACCCATCCTAATTGGGGTCAAAGGGTAGACTTCACTCATGTCTTAAACATGGTAGACCAATATGAAATAGAGTCTCATGAGTATGAATTTGTAAGTCTACCTAAAGAAACTCAAGATAAAGAGGTTGACATAGTGCAACAATATATAACCAAACTCAAGGTAGGTGAAAGCTTAGGGATTAGGTCTAACAAGTTAGATCCTCAAATCCCTGACATGGGCTTTGATAATGTCATTAGGATTCTTACTGATTTGAACACATCTATACAGGGTACTAATTTAGGACTCTAATTAACATTCCAAGTCTGTGATGAACATACCATGAATACCCTAGAACCTCTTGAATCCTTGCCACTCATGCATCTTGAAATTATTGATTGGGATTTGCAAGAACAACCCATGAACATGCCTACATTTCCTAATGAGTATGTACTAGCATGTTATCTTAACATTGTTGAACTAGTTACCTCTTCCACCAGTGAATCGAGCATGAACATGACTGAAGAAGATAACAAGTACCTCAATAAGAAAATGAAAATGAAAAGAAACAAACATTCTAAATGTGAAAACCACATTATAGCAGTTTTAGATAGAAATTAGTAAAAAGAAAATATGTATCCAACGGTGAAAACCTCTCTAAGGCACTAGAGCATGGGGTACTTGATATCTTGTCGAGTCACTCCAGGAGTGATCATCAGTCTTGATAGAACCAATGTAGCTTGTTAATATTGGAACTAAAGAACACCCACATATAATTCATCTGGCATAATCATTATTAGTAGAGGAGTTGGAAGAATTCACTCAATTCTTTAAACAAAAAAGATCAACTTCACATGGACTTACTTAAATATGCCAGGGTTGGATCCAAATCTCACAATGCACCATCTTCCAATTGCACCTAGAGTTAAATCGGTTAAACAAATGTTCAGAAGATGCACCCTCATGTTGCTCTACTAATAAAATTTGATTTGGAAAAAATTCTCAAAGATGGATTCATCAGAGAAATTGACTATGCGGAAGGGATCTCAAATATTGTGCATATATCAAAACTAGATAAGTCTATCCAAGTATGCACTGATTTCAAAGTTCTTAACATGGCATGTCCCAAAGATGATTTCCCTTTGCCCAATATTGACATGATTATTGGTATGACAACCATATACAAAATGTACTCATTAATGGATGACTTCTTAGGGTACAACCATATCAAAATTGCTCCTAAAGACCAAGAGAAGACAACATTGACATGTGCCTACGGTACCTTTTGTTGGAACATCGTGCCATTTGATTTCGAGAATGTGGGTGCTACATACCAAAGAGATGTAACAACCATCTTCCATGACATGATACATAAGAACATGGAAGACTATGTGAATGATACAATAGTGAAAATAATGAAAATATCCACACATCTGCAAGATCTGGGTAATATTCTAGACATAATGGAACAATTAAAACTAAGGTTAAACTCGAAGAAATGTGTATTTGGGGTGACATATGGTAAACTGTTAGGATATATTGTCTCTACAAAGGGGATTGAGGTGGATCCAAAAAAGGTACAATCAATCATGGAGATGAAACCACTGAAGAACATCAGCCAAATAAGAACACTCCAAGGGTGGATTCAATCAATCAAAAGATTCATGTCACAACTACAACAAGGCGCAACCATTCACAAATACCTTACGCAAAAGAGTGACATATCAATGGGATGAAACATGTGACAACAAATTTAACCAAATAAAAAAATTATTTGGAAAATCCACCAGTTGTGATGTCTCCTATATAGGGTAAGCCATTTATTATGTACATCTTAGCTACTGCAACATCACTGGGGGCACTTCTTGCACAACAGGATGAGAACACAAAAGAATGAGTTATTTACTACATAAATAGAACCTTAGTCTCGTATGACATGAACTACTCATTGATTGAGAAGGCTTATTTGGTAGTTGTATTTGCATCACAAAAATTGAGGCATTATGTGTTTTCACACTCTGTAAAGATGGTTGCTAAGATTGATCCACTGAAATACCTTCTGAGAAAAGCTACCTTGACTGGCAGGTTAGCTAAATTGATCATGATCCTCAATGAGTTTAACATTAAATATATCGAATGAAAGGCTATCAAAGGGAAATTTATTTTAGATCAATTAGATGACACCTCAATACAAGATGATCAACCTATCAACCTGGAGTTTCTAGATGGATCCATTATGCACATCACTCATAGATCATAAAAGATGTTCTTTGATGAATCTTTTACTCAACAAGGTTGAGGTGCAGGTGTGTTATTTATCACTCCTTATAACTACTCTATTCATAAGGTGTACAAGATATGTTTCCCTTATACAAACAACATTGCTAAATATGTAGCCTTTGTGAATGGAATGAAATTGGTTACTGAATGGAACATTTCTGAGTTGCATATTCATGGCGACTCTCAACTAGTCATCAACCAAATCAATGATGTCTATCAGACAAGGATGGTAAAATCATACCTTACAAAATAATGGTTGATTATTTTAAGAATTAATTCACTTTCATCATGTTCCAACAGATTCTGAGGATAGAAAATAGAGTTGTCGATGCAATGGCTACACTGGTCTCCTTACCTCAAGAAGGAGAGGACTTCTATTATGAGTTCCTAGTGGAAGAGCTCCATTACCTAGCATACAACTCCCTTGACTCCCAGATGATATGTTCTATCATAGGACAAGAATTATCCTACTACCAACATGTTTACACTTACCTACATCATCAGGTCATTCCTGATGAGCTAACCCATAATTCAAAAAATGACACTTAATTCGCAATGCCTCACAGTATGTTCTCATAACAAATGACTTTTATAGGTGAGGACTAGATGGTACTTTTCTTAGGTTTCTAGAAAAGGAAGAGTCCAAACATGCATTAGCCTAGGTTTTCTATGACATTTGTGGTTCTCATTCTAATGGTCTAACTCTATATCGAAAACTGCTGACAGTTAGCTACTATTGCCTAGACATGGAGAAAGAAGCAATAAGGTACTCCAAAATTTGCAAGAAGTGTCAATTGCATGGAAATCATATACATGCTCCAGCCAGGGAACTTATTCCTTTCATCACACATTGGCCCTTTCAGCAATGGGCATTTGACCTCATCAGGAAGATATATCCATCCTCTTCAAATAGAAATAAGTTCATAATAACAACCACAAAATACTTCACTAAGTGAGTTGAAGCAATGCCACTCACAAAAGAAACAGGAGAACAAGTGGCCCTATTCATTTTGAACTACATAATATGTCGATAAGGAATCCCTTAGTCCATTATAATTGATAATTGAGGACAATTTAAGAATAGTAATATAAAAAAACTTTATGATAAGTTCAAAATCAAGCAACATTGTTCTTCTATCTATTATCCATGAGGAAATTGGTAGGCTGAGGCCTCAAATAAGAGTTTGTTGACAATCTTACATCACACTGTCAATAAGTCAGGAAAGGATTGGCATCTGGAGATCAATCCCACATTATGGGCCTACAGAACAAGTATTAGAACACCTACTGGAGTAACACCTTTTTCTCTATTATATGGGACAAAAATTGGTCCTACCCATAGAGGTAGAGATCCCATCTCTAAGGGTTTCTTTACATAGGATAATAATAGATGAAGATCATAGAGTCTCAAGACTACAAGATCTAGAAGTGTTGGATGAGCGTTGACAAGTGGTGTTTGATCATCTCATAACATATCTTAATATAATGTCAAGAGGATACAATAAAAATGTCAAACCTTGAGAGATTCAGGTTGGTGACCTAGTGTTGAGAGAAAATCCCCACAATCAGTCACATCGAGAATAAAAGGCGAAGTTCAAACCTAATCGGTTGGGTCCCTACATCATTACTACAACATATAGCTTTGGAGCCTATCAACTCTCTACACCAAAAGGAGAAGAGCTTTGGGAGCCCATCAACACTCTCCACCTAGAGAAATTATACTCCCGAGCATTCTCAGTATCCAACAACATATACATATCTATAATGTCCTACAGAAAAGTTTAAAAATGGAAAAAGTCCTGAAAAAATGGTCATCCTTGTGAAAACCTAACAATAGGTGCCTTGATGAATCAACAAAAAAAATAAGGGAAAAATACAAAAAAAAATAATGGAAAAAGAATGAAAAAGTGCCTTGATAAAAACCTGGTAAACATGCACCTTAGTAGCAAAAATAAAATATTTTCCAAGTAGGTGAAAACATGGTAAACATGTGCCTCTTGTACTCAAGAAATCCATATATCAATAAAAGTCTTTGCATCCTTCATGCTTTCCTATCATTTGCTTTAGTTTGTACATAACTTCCAATCACTTTCATGACACATTGGTTCTTCTAAAACCCTCATGGATTGAAACCGATCAGAGTCATAGTATGGAGGCAATTGAATAAAATTTGTCCCAGTAGTCTAAGTCAAGTTAGTTGTTCGACACAATTCCATCATGGATTGGATTTTATTTTCATCTTGATCCAAGGGTATCACTTGTTACTAAGGGGAAATCATCCCAATTTGATCAATTCGATGAACCAAACCAGACTCTGATATCTCTATAAGATATTTTGTTATCATTAGTTAAGTCAAATTCATATGAGTTAGAAGAATCAATCGGTGAAAGGAAGAAAGCCAAATATTTAACTAGTCAGTAATGCACACTGAGTAAGTTAGTGAAGTTGGAAAAGCACACAAAAGACCTAAAGACACTACACTGAGAGTCTATAGTTACCGAATGCTACACTACACCCAGCGCATATGAAGTACAATGAGTTGATAGTTACCGAGTACGAAAGATCATTTAACCGAGAAAGAAGAAGTTACTCTACCAAGTTACTTAATTGATCCTATACGTGATAAGGACACATTTAATGAATTGTCAGAATATTAATTATGATTCTACAATGCACGGAGAACAGTTTGTTACAAGATCAATGATCAAGATAATTCAAAAAGAAGATCTAAGGAGCATATTAAGTGGTTAATGAATTTTTGTTATTTCCAAGATAAACACCAAGTACCAAGGTAAAAGTGACACAGTCACTGAGCGGAAAAGAAGATATAACAATTCAGAATGATTTTTAGCAACCTAACGCATAAGATTAAGAGGCATAAACTCTTATATATAAAGGATAATTTACATAGTAGAATGATGATGATACAGAGAGGAGGCTGACATTGTTAGTGAAAGTTAAAGGATTTATTTAAAGAACAAAGAGCAGAGAAGAGAGCACCAAGTAGATATTCAGCTACAATAGAGCAGATCTGAATAGTGTTACAGTTTGAGATTGAGGTAACACATTTCAAAGCACATAGAGTCTGATCAACATTTGTTTTTGATGCGATATAGCAGACATTATTGATTTGTTGATACTATTGTATTGAGAGCTATAAATCCCAATACTAGGTAGATCTTAACCGATCTTATATTTGTAAATCCTTTAACAGGGTACATCTCTAAGTGTAGAAATTGTAACATCCTTTAACCAGGTATACCTAACAAGTCTTTGTATACTCTTAATCAGGTAAGCTATCAAAATGGCTAAACATTGTAAGCTCTAACTGGGCACCCTTTATACTACAGTTATTGAAGGTTGTGTGTGTCATCCCCACCATAGTTTTGTCCTCTAACCAAGGATTTTTGTGTAAACAAAATCATGGAGTTATGAGTTCTATTTCTTGAATGTTTTGATGATATGTTTTACAAGCTTTAAATTATTTTTAATTTCAAGTTATTGAATTTAGAAAACAACAAGAAACAGTATATGGTTTATAGGCAGTTTCAGTTATAAAATTATTCTGGTACTGATTCACCCCTCCCCTCTCAGTCCCAACTTTCCATAGTCATTCCAACAATTGGTATCAAAGATACTACTCTTGAGTTATAAGGTTTGACCACCTGAGAGTTAAAGATCTTAGTCATGGAAAGTTTTAGGAAATTCAAAAGAATTGATGGTCTTCAACCTGAGTCGAAGAGTATAAGTGAGTTAATAATTGATCTTAAAAAGAAACTTGAGAAGTCTCTAAGGATTAGAAGGAAAATATATGATGAACTGAAGGTTACACAAGAACACGTTGATACACTTGAGACAAAATCTAAAGGAATTGTTACTGATGAGTCAGAATCATCTATAATAGAACTACTAGAAAAGAATGATTCACTTATTGAGAGCTTGGACGTAATGAAGATAGATCTTGAAATCAACATGATAAGAATGACTGAATTGATTGAAGGAAAAAGGACTACTGAAGACAAAAAGAAAATGACAGAAGATGATAAAAGACAAGTTGAAATCAGGCTAATAGAGAAAGATAATGAGATCATGAGAATGACCCAAGTTCACTATGATATGACCGACCAACTTCTGAATGCAAATAAAGATAACACAAGAAAGGAATTTCAGAACCAAGCACTGAAAGCTAAAATTGAAAGAATGGATCAAAGACTAAAAGATGAGAAATATGCAAATGAAATACTAAAAAGAAATGAAGAGGCAATGAAATAACTAGATAAACAATTCAAGAATCAAAAGCAAAGGAATGACAAAATATAGAATTGGATTCAAAGAGAACAACACTACCGAGAAAGGAGAATCGTCAAATGCACACAGAGATGAAAGTATTGCACCCCCACTGAAAAAAAAGAAGCCAAGTTGAAATTATTGTGGGAAGCCTGGACACACTACTAATGTCTGTAGGATAAGGAAAGGTAAAGCACCGAGTACACCTAAATTTGATGGTTATTGTTTAAGATGTAATAGGTATGGACATCAAGCTTTTGAATGTAGAACTAATCTTGCTAACAACACAAGGAAACCTAAGTTTGATGGTTACTACAATAATTAAAATAAGTTTGGACACAAAGATGAAGAGTGTAGAACAAAGACAATAAATGATAAGTGGAAGCCTAAATGAGAGAATGCTAATACTAACTGAGTGGGCACATCTATACCTTGGGACTATAATAGAAGAATTTCATGTTTATCGTGTGCAAGGTATGGAAACATTACTGCAAATTGCATGTTGATGCACGAAAGAAACAATCTAAGAGAATGGAGGAACCCCGTCATGACATGTTTTCATTGTCATAAGGTAGGACACCTAGAAAAAATTGTAGATACCGAGGTGATGTACCGACCAAAGATGAATCTACAGTGAAAGCCCCAACTACTGTTGATGAAATTAGAGAACAAATGAACAAAACCTGGAGGAGAAAGACTCGAGATGAAGGAACATCCTTTGGAACCATAGACAACACCATCTATACCAATTTGGTTACATCGAGCTCCACCTAATTGCTGAGAGGTATGTAGGAACTGCATGCTTATAATAAATATTACTTTAGTTCCTAAGAATTAGAGTTGAGATCCATATTAGCATATTGAGATGCACTTGGATAAGTTGTGAAATTTTTGGATGAATATTGTTATATATAGTTATTTTGTTTAACTCGGTTGAGAAAAGTAACTATGTAGTCAATATAAAGGTAAAAGAAAGAAGAGGGACTTGACAAGCGCATTTATTGCAAAATTAATAGAGCAGTTGGAAACCCTAATCATGAAAAAGGTATAAATAGGTCTTTTTCTATTCATTTAAACCTTGTGTGCTAAAATTTTGACACACTTCTATGAATCATTCCATCCAAGGTTGCTCAAGAATGAGGCCTCAAATATCGATCCATAGCTCTCTAGTCATGGAGTGCAAAGGTTTGAAATGGAGGCCCTCAG
>MU228537.1:661687-679794 GCA_018584345.1 Thuja plicata | reverse complement strand
CAATTGAAAAATCAATTGCATAATTTGATTAATCCCTTTAGGCTTGAATTTAATTATTTGATTTCATGATTATTTGATATTTTAATTTGATTTGATTTTTGTCCATTTGATTTGATCCATTTGTTTTGCATTAAGATGACATTTTAAGGCATTTGGTTGAGATTTATAGTTTGGAATGCTTGAGATACACCTGGTCAATTTTAGGTGTCCACACCAGGGTTACAAAAACCTATAGTTGTGAAGGAAGTAGAACTAGTGAATCTAAAATATAAGTTACCCCCAACTATAGCCACCAAAATAGATATGATGGGAGCCCTATCTTTGATACCACCGAGAGTAATATTAATTGAAGATGTCCGCACATTTATTCACTATAAGATTGAAGATTTGTGTGAAATAGAGATAGATGCTTCATTCAACAAGTTGTGTGAGAATGGAAAGTGAAGGATGAGCATATTCACCTTGAAGAAAAAGGTTTGACACACGCTATTCACTTGCCGAGGTTTTTTAAGATAGAATGGATAAGAATGGTACACAACCAAGTACATGATCAATTCATGTGGTTGGATGAACCTATCAAGATCACTAAGGATATATTGCACATTATTACTAGATTCCCTATCAGAGATCAGACCAAGGGAACTAATAAAATTGACAAGGGTAAGCTCATTGAGCTAACTAAAGCACAATGGGATGGAAGAGGAATGATAATATCTACCGTGGAGG
Source organism: Thuja plicata (assembly GCA_018584345.1). Taxonomy (NCBI): domain Eukaryota; kingdom Viridiplantae; phylum Streptophyta; class Pinopsida; order Cupressales; family Cupressaceae; genus Thuja; species Thuja plicata. The sequence continues at coordinate 679,068 of MU228537.1, read as the reverse complement.
ACCCCGAGTTAAGGTATGCCTATAATATCTTATCATACCGAGTGTTTCAATCATCTCAACTGGATAATGTACCATGTGAAGAAGTGGATTTGGCATTCAAGTTAGTGAAGAGAGGACTTCAATTGGATGTTTGTGAAATCTTATTGAAGCAGTTAGAAGACAACGTGAACACAATCAGGAAAGCAAAGACTAACACCCTAAAATTTAGTTCACTATTGGTATGCATTTTCTTCTATTGTCAGAAATTATTTCCCTATATTGGAGATGTAGTTTGGATCCTGGGAGACCTATTAGTTATTAGATAAATGAGTATATATAGAGTTTAGGAGATAATTTTTATGCAATCATGTCTGAATACTTTTTAAATTTCCAAGCAAGAATGCATAAGAGGTATAGGATTTCACCTCAACTAATTGAAAAATATCAAGATAATATATGTTTTGAGGTTGATACTGATACTTGTATTATCAAGGTTGTTGAGCCTAAAACTGGGTGGATATAACTTGTAGGATATGAATTGGATATTGATATTGGATCACAACAGATAGAATCACTACTATAAAAACCAATTGATCCCAAAGCAAAGAGGTATGACACTTATGAAGAAGTGAAAGTAAGGAACAAGCAAAACATTGTGATACCTAAGGAAGTCAAGAAGACAAGAAAAATGATTGATACTTTATCCAAAACACTAAGAGTTGATGAGACAAGTGCTAAGGACACAGATGATGAGCAAGCTATTGTTGTAGCTAACAAACAATAATTTGTACGTTCATGAAGGAAGTTAATGCTTCAGGATGAGAGTGAAACAAAATCAGATAAGGCAACTAAGTCTACACATGTTGCAAATTTTTCAAGAGTTCCACAAAGTATAGATGATTTTCTAGAAGATCTAAAGAAAATAGGAAGACTTGCAACTTTTAGGCAAGAAAAGTATGAGAAAAGGAATGATGAAGATAAGAAAAAGATTGAAGAAGCTATTGTGGTTATACTACTGAGATATAGATTATTCCCAATTGAGCTAGCTAATAAGATACCAGAAGATTTGTATAATAAGATTGATTCAAGATGGAATTATGCCCTTGATGTTGAAAAAGAAGTGAGAGAGAGGTCACTTGTACATATAGTTCCTGACCTTGCACCATCTGAGATTCATGAAGCACTACAAAAATATGCAAAAAGATTTATAGTCAAGGGAAGATCCCTAAGAATCATGAATGAAGATATGCTATCTGTGGACAGGAAAACTGATGCAAAGTGGAGAGATACATTTGACATATCTAATTATGAGCAACCTGGTGCAGCAAAGAATCAAAGTGAATCCATTATTGACAAGGTAAATGAAAGAACAAGCCAAGTAGATCCTATTGATCTAACTACTAAAAATGCAGAGGTAATCATTGAAGATGCATTAGAGGATATAGATCATGCAAAGGAGTTGTCAAAGGATAAATACATCATGGACTTACAAGTACCAGGCACCGAGTGTATTGATGTAGATGTTGCACCATTACAAAGTACTGATCCCATATTGATACAAGTACAAAATTATTCTACTATTCAAATTGGTACTACTAAAGTTGCACAAGATATGGAAACCGAGCCACTAGTTGAAACAAGTAAAGAGAATGTTGATGAGACAAAGGCTACCGAGACTATACATATGAAGGATACTGAGTTGGATCCCCCAACTGACACTGAAGGATAGAAGCATAATACACCACCGACTGACACATTCAATGTTCAAAATGTTCAAAAGACACAAGATACACAAAATGAAATGTTGCAAGAATCAAATCTAAAAGAGAAGGATCTTCAGAAAGAAGAAGAAAAACAACAAGAAGAAGTTAAAGAAGAAGAGAGTATAGTTAGTCACCATACCGTGTCACCAGATGCAACCATGGCATCACGTTTCAAATGCTCTACTGGAGAGAGAAAATTAATTGATAAAATGAAGAGAAAAAAGAAGAAACAAGTGATTGATTTGAGTAAGACAATCATCATACCAAAGGGAGACCCAAATATGATGAAGCCCAAAGAATTATGCATTTATGCAGAGATTGTAGCTCAAAAGGCTGAGCAGGACAAGTTATTGGCGAAGAAGAAAAAGTTAGACATCTTAGCAGATGTAAAGGAGGTTTTCTCGGAAATTATTCCTAAAGTTACTATTGATGAATATGAGCCCCTACTAGACCAAGTTGGAAATTTAGTCCAACAGATCAAGGGACTGAACAAGGACATGACTGAATACATGTTAAAGATTCACAAGGAGTCTATGGAGGACCTACTGCAAAATATTGATATAGAAAAGGTAACTCTTTCTAAGTTATGTTCAAAAATTGAAGAACACTTGCAATCCATAATTTCATTATTTCAAAAATTTTGTATTATTTCCAAATTTACCGTGGAGATCAAGAAGGAGGCAGATGCTGAAAAAGAGTTGATTGAGTAGCTTAAAGAGCTAACTACCAAGCCTGGATCATTCCAACCATATTACTCAAAGATACAAGAACTCATGGGAGTTCAACTCTGATTGAGACAGGAGGAAGATAAGATGAGATTGGATTTGCTTGAATTGCAAGCATTATTGATTCCCCGTATTCAATCAATGCAAATAAATTTGAAGAAAGGAAAAGAACTAGCAAGTTTTCCAAAGGTCAGCACCCTGGATACTATAATTGACCTATCGACAGATATCAATGAGCACATTGTTATATTAAATAATCTTTGAGACACTTGGGAGACTGTACTCATCGGGATACAACAAAGGTATAAGCACATTTTTGATAAATAAGTTTTATTGTTGACACTTTTAATCAAAAAGGGGATAGATAGATTAGATAGATTTCTAAAAATAAAAAAGGGAAATAGAGTCAATACAAAATAATTAAAAACTATATATGTGAAAATGAAAAAAGAAGAAGAGATGTACATATATTGTATAGAGAGTAACATCAAAGGGGGAGTTACTAATTTTGATGACTTTAAAGTTTTTGTCAAAAAATGCTCAACTAATGTCAAAGGGGGAGATTGTTATCTCTATAAATTATTTTGTTATCATTAGTTAAGTCAAATTTATATGAGTCAGAAGAATCAATCGGTAAAATGGAGAAAGCCAAATATTTAACTAGTCTGCAATGCACACCAAGTAAGTTAGTGAAGTTGGTAAAGCACACAAAAGAGCTAAAGACACTACACCAAGAGTCTACAATTACCAAATGCTAAACTACACTGAGCGCATATGAAGTACACCGAGTTGACAGTTACCGAGTACTAAAGATCATTTAACCGATCAAAGAGAAGTTACTCTAATGAGTTACTTAAGTGATCCTAAATGCGATAAGGATGCATGTAATGAATTGTTAGAGCATTAATTGTGATTCTACAATGCACGAAGAATAGTTTGTTACAAGATAAACGATCAAGATAATTTAAAAAGAAGATCTAAGGAGCAGATTAAGCGGTTAATGAAAGTATTTTATTATTTCCAAGAAAAACACCAAGTAATGAGGTAAAAGTGTGTGGACACCCTAAATTGGTCAACCAAAATCAAAATGGTCAACCAAATTCAAAAGGGTTCAAATCAAGTCAACATCATGGATTAAATAATAAATCCATTTAATTAATTAAATCTAAGCTAGAACAAGATTAATTAAACTATTTAATTGATTAAATTAATTAGTTATATAGTTCGAGTTAAATAAATCAAATGTAACCCATTAAAACCCCTTACATGGATAATTTAATTAATTGATTTATTTAATTAGATCCTAATTAATTTCAACAAAGGGGACAAAGAATCAAAGAGCCAATGAGAAGAAGGGATGAAGAGCACATGGATCACTCCAAGGCCTTGCTATCCTCACCACTCATTTAGGCTTTTCTATCCTCGCCACTCCTTTTGTCATCTTGTCCCCTATTTGAAACCCATCACTCAACCTTTACCTCAACTCTACCTTGACCTTGGTTAATCAAACTCACCCCCTACCCTTGGGAATTCCTATAAATAGGGTGATTTTCTTAGTGTAATGTTATAAATTCACATTTAGAGTCATAATTCACATTCAAATTGCATCTTGAAATGAGCATTTAGCATTTATAATTCTTGAAGAGTCTTGTTATAATGGAAAAATCATTCATGATTACATAGAATTTGAGCATAGAAAAAGGCATTTCATCTTAATTTGCATCTTAGATCCATATCTTCATCATCATTAGTACAATTCTCATTTTAGGGGTTGTCACTTTAGGATTATTTTACATCTGAGAGCATTTTTTTAGTCCTCCTAAATAGAGATCCATGTGATGCTTTTAATTTGCTTTTACTTTCAAAGTTGATCAATATAGTTAGATCTTTCAAAGTTTGATTGAAAAGTATGTTAAACTAATGTTTCATGTAGGTTTGTGAATTGCAAGTTTACAAACTATATTTGGTGCCCACCATGGGGCTCAAGCCTCACTTTCTAACATAAAATTTGAAGGATTTACTTTTTAGATTCTCTTAAATCATCAGAAACTCGTACCTGGTCCAAAGAAGCTCGCACCTGGTCTGTCACAGCTAGCACCTAGTCTATGAAAGATAGCATTTGGTCTGTGAAATCTCATACCTGGCACAAACAAGCTCGCACCTGGTCTGTTACAACTCATACCTAGTTTGTGAAAGATAGCATATGGTCTATACAATCTCGCATCTAGTACAAAGAAGCTCGCACCTGGTCTAAAGAATCTCGCATTTGGTTTTAGATGATAAATAGACTTTATTTGAGGGTTGGGTTGTAAATTCTATCATGTAGTGAAGTTTGCATAGCATTTAGGAATATTTGCATGTCATTTGGGAACTTTGCATCTCATTTAGTGAAAATGTGCATATCTTTTGGAAACATTGCATCTCATTTAGTGAAAATTTGCATATCTTTGAAACTTTGCATCTCATTTAGTGAAAATTTGCATATCTTTGGGAACTTTGCATCTCACTTAAGGAAAATTTGCATACCTTTGAAACTTTGCATCTCATTTAGTGAAAAATTGCATATCTTTGGGAACTTTACATCTCATTTAGGGAAAATTTGCATATCTTTTAAACTTTGCTCATTTAGTGAAAATTTGCATATCTTTGGAAAATTTTGTATTTCATTGTGTGAAATTGGCATATCATTTAGGATATTTTGCATAAACATTTGATAAATCTTTAGTTGCATCTAGTCTGTATTTAGTTGCATCTAGTCTGTGTTTAGTTACATTTGGTATATTCTGTGTTGCACCTGGTCTGTGTTTAGTTGCATCTGGTCTATTATGAATTGCATCTGGTCTGTTCTGAGTTGCATCTGGTCTGTCTTGAGTTGCATTCGGTCTATTTTGCATTGCATTTGGTCAATGATAAGAACATCAAATTTAAGTTGTATAATTGATAAATTTGATAATTAATTAATGTTTTTTATGAATTGCAGATGATTAAAAGGATCAATTCAAGAAAAAAATGGAAAGAAATACACAAATCGCACGATTATCATCAAAGGAAGGAGGCAAAGAAGCTACACAAAGAAGAAAAATGGATACAATTAGCAATTGAAGATGAAACATTGGAGGAAAGGATTCAAGCACAAAATAGGTATTAGAAGATCACTAACCTTTACCAATCATTTTATAACATGCAATATAGTCCTTTAGATACTTATCCCGTTTGAATATGATACATCTTAAAGCTCAAAAAGCAAAGTGTAGAGTACCAGATTATTGGAAAGAGAAGGAATATAAAAGATTGAATAAATATGCTAAACAAATCCATAATGAAAACATAGTGGAAAACTTAGAAGAAGAAGAGAAAGCATATGGACATTACATAAAAATTCTCAAACTCTATCAAACTAAGTTTCCATCTTTGGCTTAAGTATTTGTTCATTTATTTGAGGTGGATTTGGTTTCAATTTTCCTTCACTTTGTTTTGGTTGGTTGTTGAAACTAACATTTTGGGGAGAAAAATTGGAGGCTGAGTGGGAACAATCGCCACTAGGTGAGTATACAAAAAGAAAAATAAATAAGATCATAAATGTGCCTAGCCTTTGCTAGCACCAAAATGAGGTATTCCTAAATCCTTATGCATTTTGTTAAATTGTGGCAATTTCATTCACACGTCTAACTTAAGGTAAAAGAGAAAATTGAAATCTTAAGTGAAGCATTAGGGATATGTTCTTCACCTTTGGTGAATTAAACTCCTTGACATGCTAAATTTGGGATAGAAAAGAGCTAAGTAATGAACCAAACACTTCAATTCTAAAAACCTCCTTGTCAAGAGGTTAAAATTTTACATTTGTTAAAAGTGTTTGGAATTGGAAAAAGTATTAGGGATATGCTCTTCACTCTTTTAGTGAATCAAACTCCCCAACCTGCTTGATTCAATTCATTTATTGATGTAATATGAACATGATAGAGCTTTAGAGGGCCTGCCTCCTGAGTACATCCTTATGAGGAAGGTGAGAGGGATTGACCCAAGTGGGAGACAATCACTTTAGCCATGATAAAATATGACCCACTATAATATAAACACATTCATCCTCAAAAGGTTGAGTGACAAATAAGTGTTGAGAATTTTCACCTCCTCTAGTAATCCTTTGGGATTGCGCAAAATCATGTTTTTACGCATGTGGGAGGCCTCTGTAATGGGGGTATAAGAGACTCTTCATTTGTTTGAACAGAATTACATTAAAACCTAGTTAAGTAGAAAGCCTACCTCTTAAATCCATATTAAGAGCCAAAATTGACCATAGGTAGCTTGACTCAATTGTTTTCTTGTGGATACTTTGTCAAAAACATCCGAGAATATACACTTTTATAGCTTTTTTTTAGAAGTTAGAAAACATGTGTATTTGTGGTTGCTATGCTTGATGATACATGATCTTGAAAAAAATACAAAACACATTTGAAAGATCCAAAGTTAATACAAATAATCTTTCTTCTCAAGTGAATACTTATTCAACAAAACTTCTCAATTCCTTTTCAGGCCGGTTTGGACAAGATCTCATCATATCAAATTGTCTTTACAAAAGGACGGAACCATGCTAACAGAGAGTATTAAATTTTCTTTACAAAAGGATGGAACCATGTTAAGAGAAGAGATACCCTATTTTGAAGAGACTCCTCATTCTCCTTATCAACCCTTTCAAGAGAGAAATCAAGAGGAAAACTTAGAAGATATCTCAATTGCAACGAGCACATGGTTTGAAGGTAATAACAATGGAGAAATCAATAATGATAATAATGAAGAATTGACCAAAGAAAAGATCAATGAAGCATCTCAAAATCCTATGTTCATGAAAATGATGGAAAAAAATTTATAAAGGGACAAGGATAGATATTTTCTAGACTTGGCTCAATTGGTAGTCAAACTTCCTCACGATTTTGACACATCCTAATTAACAATGGATAAGGAAGAAGATACTCCTTCCATGAACCAACAAATCAAATCCCTACAAACTCAAATGGATAGAATGAAGAAAGAGGCTACCCCAAAATGATTCTCAATTGAAGCTATTTTCCCTTTTCCATTTGATAAAAAATTATTATGAAACCTTTTCCCCAAAACATGGGTTTTCCTAGGTATGAAAAATATATGGGTACAAAAGACCCACAGGACCACATAAGGGAGTTTGGCACCTTAAGCACGGAATTTATCCATGAACCTACCTATTTGATGAGGTTATTTCCCTAAATCCTTGGTGGGTCAGAAATGGAATGGTTTTCAAAGTTACCTCCGGGTATAAAGACATTTGAGGAATTAATATCCAAGTTTGTTAATCAATATTATTACAACATTGAATGAGAAATTACCATGTTATATCTATGCAATACCAAGAAAAAGAATGGGAAAGGCTTTTTGATATTTCTACAAAGATGGAGAAGAATCTTTTCCAAATATCCATGAAGTATACCTGAAAAGGAAAAAATGGATATATTTATAAATGGTTTGGTGACTATAATAAAATTCAAGTTACAACTTAATTGTCCACCAAATTTTGAAAAGGTGGTAGAAAATGGAGTTCAAATAGAGGATGATTTAGTAGGAAGTGGGGAAATAAATCTTTACAAAGACAATAAAACCTTTTCAAACAACAATACCTTCAACAACAATTCTTCAAACAATACCAATAATGATAAACCAAAGTTTTGGATGAAGAATACGAACAAAAATGTAGTCAATGATGGAGTAGTGGAAGCTCACAATATTAAACCTAAACCTTTCAATCTTTCAATGGGTTCCACTAATCAGACTAATAAGGTTAACCAATCTTCCAATAATCCTTTTAACAATGGGAACGCTTCCAACAATAATCAAGGAAGTGGCAAGCCTAAACCTAATTTTATGACTCAATTTACTCTAGGACCACGGAGAAAGTTTACTCCATTTGGAGAATGACCTGAGTCAGCCCTAAGAACACTCATTGCCAACAAACTCATAACTTTACCATAGGAAAGACCATATGAACCTCAAGAAAAACCATCATGGTGGAGTGATTCTAATCATTGTGAATATCATCATAATAAAGGGCGCAAAATGAACGATTGTATGAAGTTGGAACATGTGGTTCAAGACCTTATTGATAATGGTATTATTGAGGTTGATGGACCTAAGAATAATGAAGATCACATGGCCTTTAAAACTCCTTTCCTAAATCATGAGAAAGGTGAACCTTTAAATAATAATCAATACAATCAAAAGGGAGATCACAAGGTAAATTTTTCTCACACCTATGAAATACAATCAATTATTTATATAGTTATGAGAACACCATTAATGTCACAGTGATCAAAGATAAACAAAACAAAGAGCCCGCCAATGTCATCACTCAGGGGAAAGCATCACAATTGATTCTACCTGGAACTTCCAATGTTGTGACAAGACCTAATACTTCATCCTTTCCTTTCAAGACCTATAATTTGATGGATCAACTTCAAAAAACTCTCGTACAAATTTCATTTTTGGAGTTGTTAAAACTATCGCCCACACATAAAGAGATCTTGGAAAAAGCTTTGGTAGACATAATGGTTCCTACTTATCTAGATGTGGACCAATTTCAAAACACCGTTAGTCATCTTATTATACCCCATTGCCTATTATTTTTAGAGCAAGATGACATGTCCTTAAATCATCCACAAAATTTCCCCTTGCATATAGAAGTCCTGATCCAAAAGCATAGGGTCAAAAGAGTCCTAATTGATGGAGGTGCTGGCCTAAACATTTGTACTCTAAATTTGGTCAAAGCCTTGGGATATTATGAAGAATCAGTGGATCTAAAAGGAAAGATAACTATTAAATCATATGATGATGAGGAGAGATCTTCCAAAGAAATGGTCATTTTACCTATTCGGCTAGGACCATTAAAAAATAAATAGTTTTTCAAGTACTTGATCTCAAGTTGACCTACAACATATTGTTGGGAAGGCCATGGATACATGAGATGCAAGCTGTTCCATCTACCTTCCATCAATGTTTGAAATTTCCTTATTTTGAATAGGAAATAACTATTGGCATGGATCTTAACCCATTTTAATACTGTAATCATATCAAACCGGTTACAGATTCCTTTGTACCCCACAATAATGAGGCTTCTACATCTACCTCACATTCAGAACAAGCTAAAGAGGAATTTCCTAGGATAAATTCATCCTCCACATCAAAGGATAAATAAGATACAAATGATAAGCCCACTACCTCAAATCATGAAGAAACTATTCCTTCTCTCTCTAACAAAGGTAAGGAAAAAGTGAGTTTTCTAAACACAAATGAAGAAAATCCTAATCCCTCAACATCAAATTTTTCCATTCAAGAGGGATCACGATTAGAAAGAGAAGAGGCAAAAGTGGCACATTACAAAAATATGGACATCATGATGAAAACGTTTGAAAAATAATGCATGATTAAGAAAAAAGGAGTTGGAGAATATTCTATTTCATTGATGGATATGCCAAAATCTCCCAAATCACATGGTAAACCTTTGGTCATACCCAATCAAAAACTTCCTCACAAATATAATGATAATTTTGTTAGAGCCACTACTCCACCAGAGATAGAAGAAGATAATAACATGTTAAAATGGCTATACAAAGTTGAGGAAGGAACAAGTGAAAGTGTGCAAAACATTAGTATTCCCACACATCAATGTGGGAAAGGATTTGAGATCATGCAAAAGATGGGTTACAAAGGAAGAGGACCTTTAGGAAAAATAAATAGAGGGTTGCTAGAACCTATACAACCCCCCATGGAGGTCAAGTGAGGAAAAATCAGGGATAGGATATCATGAGAAAGGTGATGGTCAAAAGAACTTCACTAATCCTTATGAACACATTAACATGTTGGATTCAAAAAGTGAAGATGATTCAAATGAATATGAATGGGATTCATTATCAGAGGCATCTTGTCATGATAAAGAGGTAGTTGTTATTCATTCTTACACTTATACACCAAAGGAAATTCTAAGTACAAACCAAGAATGGGTAGGAGAGCCTTATATGCCCTCTTTCTTAGGAGAATATAGCTCTAGGTTTAATATACAACAATTTTTCCCACAAGAAACTTGTTAGTGAACATATTTGTCCTTCAAACATAAATGCACAAACTGACTCCAAATGCCGACTGTGAAGAACAATCAACACTAACAGTTGGATAAATTACCAACATCTACCTATAAACACGATGTAGATGTGTAGAGATTAAATACAGAAACAAAAAGAATACAAGAAAATGATATAAATCTCACTTCCTCCATATTCACAAATAAAATCCATGTGAATAATGATGTGAAGAGTGCATACCCTTTCCAATAGATAATTTAATATCAAAAACAAAGTTTCATAATCAATTACATGTGCAGCTAATTATGACCAATGGTATTGAAAATGATTCCAATGAGACAAAGCTCAAACAAATCTGAAGAAAACAACAATGAATTAAAATTTCCATAGAGACTTCCTCCATTATTTCAATATCCAATATGAGCTCAAAGACTCAGATTTTGTACAATAAAACTGCATGAAAACTAAAATATGCTCCCTCTATACAATTAAAATCATAAAATCTTTCCCTTTTTTGTAGCACACAGGTTGCCAAAAATAAGAAGAACCTTCTCTACTAAAAATTTTCTCCCATAAATAATTTCCTCACAACTTGTTTGGTTGCTATAACCGATTCTTGAAAGGTAACCGGTTGATTTTTTTTTACTTTACCTTTCCTTTTTACTTTCTCCATAAATACTCTTTATAACATCAAGTATTTATAAATGTTATATTAAAAAGTTAATAAATATTATTTTACAATGTTTATAAGCATATTTGGACAGGTGGGATATGAATACATTAGTCCAAAATAAAAATATTTTTGATGCTTGGTGGATTGGAAAAATTCATGACAGTCAAATTGGGTCTCGGTACGGGTGCATAAATTTTATCCACCATTGGATCTCCTTCATTTTTGTATATGTTGGTGTAGTCCTAGTTTCACACAACTTCACCAGAGAGATTGGGCAAATTCTGTCCGAGTCAAAATTTACATGGCTCTGTGTACAAGTCTAGAAAACTTTCAAAAAAATTAGACTTGCTATGTTAATGTTATCGTTAACTTTCACATCCTTTGCACTTGGCGATGAAGGAACTTTACCATTCTTACAAAAAGAATATCAAATAGGCCAAGATAATTTTATTGAACCTTGAATTTGGTTCACTGGTTTAATACTAATTTCAAACTTTATCAACTATACTTAAATTGCAAGTGGATTCCACAAATTGCCAATGCCTTCCTCCATAATTGGTACAAACTTTCCTTCATAATTTGTGACTAAACCACTTGTAAGAATGCTCCCACCTTGAGATTTTATCATTTGAATTCCTTTAATGTTTCTTGCATTTTGAGAATTATGAATCTTTTTAAATTTAGAACTTTGAACATCAACTCGTACTATCAAACCTCCATCTTCGAACCTTCAAGCTCGAACCATCGAACTAGTGAATTGCATCGAACCAATTTAAACCATTTTGAAATTTGTTCAAAGTGGTTCAATAAAGTGGACTTGTGCTTCAAACTTGAGTTTTGAATCTCTGAACCTATGCACTGAACCTGGCTGTATTTGAACTTACCAATACTCAACATGAAAATTAGAGATAGAGAGTTTGATTTTAAAATTTTAAATGGGGTGTCCATGTGAGGGATAACATTAGCTCTATAGGGGGACTATTTTTTATACAAAAATAGAGAACTCCAGCATTCCCTGGTTGAAAAGACAAGTGCCTAGCACCATTGGGCAATAGAGTCACAAAAAGATAGAGAAAAGGGAGTTGCTTGGAATGCGGGTGGAGGGGAGCAGGGCCGAACAAACAAGCCAAAACAACCAACTAAACTAAGCATGTTAGAAACACTGAGAGGGGGGGTGAATTAGTGTTTGTCTATTAATTACTTTTTAGCAACTTAAACATAAATCAAACATACATTGAATGAAGCTTAACATAAGAACTCATAACACAAGATATGATTACAGGGAAACCTTGATCAAAGGAAAACCCCGGTGGGAATTAGCACCCACAAATATTGTACTAGGTATAATGAACCTGTTAAAGTTCCTTTGCCCTGTTAGAATCAGTCTTTACAATATGAGTACAATGACCTGGTTAAAGGTATGACCCTGTTAGGAGTCTTTTACAAAACCCTGTTAAAGGTATATGGCTCATTTCCCAATAGGATGAAGGCTACAACCTTCTAAAAGTTGATATACACTTTATCAAAAGTGAACTGCTATGATGACACTATTGTCTGATCAGTTCTGTGTATGCATGAATGCTCTTACTCTCTTAAAGAGCTATATCATATACTGACTTCATTATACTGCTCTTTTGTATCTTCCTCTTTCATAATAATTGACACTTGTAACATAACTTTACATTACATACTTATATGTTCATATTTGAATAGGTGCGACCCAAAACAAGACTCTACTCGGCCCTAAAACAAAATACACAATGCTTCCGAACAAGTCAGCTCAAGCGTGTTTACTACAATGCTAATTACATCATTACAAACATATAACCAAAGGTGCTTAGCCATTACATTACAAAATAATTCATGCTGATCAAAACACTAGTTGGCTTCCATGCTCTGTCTTCTGGATTGCTGGTCTATTCATCTGCCTATAAATTTGCCATATAATTGTTCCATACTATGTGTGTTTGGATGTAGCATGTATACATGTCATAAAATATATATTTGAATGCACATACACTGACTCGATCTCTCAAACGTGCGCTGATGTGTTGATCGTTGAATATCTCGGTCTGCCCTATTTTCCATGCTTATTCATTTTGTCTTTCATGACAGAAACTAAACATGACTTTGTTTCCATGATGAAAACACAAAATGAGTCATGCATCCTCAGGAGGTCAACTTGACAACAATCTCCCCCTTTGTCATTTATGGCAACAAAGGAATGTGGCCAAGTTTCTAAAAATGACTGAACACAAAAAATGACCGTATATCATAACATCTTATATATATACATATACTTCTCTGCATATACACATTCTATATTACTCCCCCTTTGAAATTAATGAAAAATGTGTACAAAAACTTGTAAGTCTTCTACATACTTACTCCATGTAAACTTTAGGGTACACAATCTAAAGAGATTGGATCTCTTTCTGCCAAAATACTTTCATTGCATCTACTGTCTGAAGATGCTCACATAGGGCATATGTTAGTTTTTCCATTTTCATTAGATCCATGCAAGGACCTTGATCATATTTTTCAATGGTGGCATCAATCTGTTTGATGTTCTCATTTAGGATTGCTAGAGATGGCGCAAGTGCATTTGTCAACTGAGTTTGTATTACTCTTATTTTGTTGATCTCCAACTTAGCCTTCTCAATCTTGTCCAACTGTCCTTAATAGACATTATAGCATATGTTCATTTCTTGCATGGAAGTCTCAACTAATTTTCTGATGCTATCCACCATGATTTCTGCCTCTTCTATCTTTTTAATGTGCTCAAAGGTGAACTTCACTCTGTCCATGCAGTTGGCTATAACTTTCTTTCCCTTAGCTGCCAATTTATTTAGTATGGATTGCCCAATCTTTAAGGAGTTCAAGTCTAAGGTAAATTTCTTTACCAATTCATTCAGTCTCTCCTTTTTGTATTCATCTTCTACAATCTTAGTAGATGAATCTACTAGGCTTGTAAAATGTGATTTGAATTTTATCAGAATGTTGTCCACATCTTCAACTGATTGAACTTTTGCTACTTTCTTGTTAGCAGGCACTAAGTCATTCAATATGTTTACTAATTCCAAAAAGTGAGGGTTCCTCGTCACTTGTTTCTCCTTTTATTTTTCCATAGCAAGAACGTTGATCTTAATTAGGTCTTCTTCTCCCCATGCGTCCAGACTTGCTAAATCAGGAGTTAACCTTGACAACAATGAAGTAGATGGTTGAGTAGATGGTGAGAATATAGTATTCTGACTGGTATCCATACATTCAATCTTTACTGGTGTCTCTTTTATTGGTGTCTCATCACCTTGAGTATCTTTTTCTTCATTTATGTCAATTAGATCATTGGTGGGAACTTCATCTTATTGTGCAGATGTATCATCAGTGCACATTTCTTCAGTGCTTACAAATGCTTTATCAACTTTGTCCATGTCTTTTTCAGATGCTATCATGGATATCTTTATATTATCAACTACTATAGTGTCTTCTGAGTCTTTATATGTATCAGAAGTTATTGTCATTGTGGGTGTTGAAACCTGTGGACCTGTTATAGGTGCTTTCTGAATCACTGCTTCTATAGCCTTTTTAGAAGGAGCTAGAGTTACTTTTGTAGTAGGCATCATTGGTGGATACATGTGTCTATCCATAAAAACTTGTGAAAATGCCTTTTCAGTCTCTTTACCTATCTGTTCATACTCTTTGTTCATAATCTGTAAAGTCCTTGTCTTGGTTCTGAGATGAGGCTTCACCAGATCTAATAAGATAGCCTTCTCATCACGTGAGCATACAGGGAGAAGAGTATCCAATGTTTCTTCTCTAATCCTCATGTCTTCCTCTATTGCATGTCTTTTCATGATCTCTAATATGTTCCATAACTGATTTGGTATCACTGTCTTGAGTTCAAGAACTGACTTCTTAAACTTGATCATATGAGATATGATCATAGAGTGTATCTCAGTCTTATCAATCTCTTGATATTTGTCATACACTTTAGCAATTGTTTCTAGTCTACCTTAATTTACAATTATGTTTTTCAAAACATTTATACTAGGTCTAAATCCTACCTCAGGAGGAGCTTGAGTATTCCTTGCTTTGCTCTGAGTGTTCCTTGATGATGGATGATTTGTGGGTGCCTATTTTCTTCCTCTAGTCTTCTTTCTTGGTATAGAAGGTGGAGATGAGTCTAAGTCAATGGTGGTAGAGGGAGTAGAGGTGATCTTTACTTTCTTCTTCTTCTGGATCTCTTTAGTCTTCTCAATTTCTTTGGCTATCTTGGCTTCTCTAGCTTTGTCAAGATCTTCTTGAGTGACTCCATGAACTTTTAGTATGTTGGATGTAATTCTGGATGCTTTCCTTTTATTATCAGCACTGTGTAAGATAGTGTCTACTTCATTGGTCTTCTCTCTGTAAGTGCCCCACCTAGGCTCATTAGGATCTTCTGGCGCAGACAATAGAACTTGTGCATATCCTTCTAACACATGTTCTTCCACTTCATAACCAAGAGGATGAATCCATTTGGTTCTAGGTTCAATAGCCTCCATGCAAGTGCAATCTATTTCTACCATGAAACATACGGTATCCTTATATTTGTCAACTATGTTCTCAGATAATCTGAACCTATTCTACATCTTGATCCTAAATGTCTTGATATCCATATCCATGGCGTCCCTTACACTGCTCTCTAAAGTGGCCTTAAGAGAAATATGAGACATTGTGGGTTTGCTCCTATCTAGGTAAAGGTTTGAAATCTTTCCAACAATATGGAAATACAAGTAAATGATCAAAGATCCAAACTTGAATGTCTTGCTCCTATCATGCTTGATGATTCAAATTTTGTCAATCAATTGACCATGCAAGATCTCACATAGGTTGTATTGAGTGTTATCCTTCACCATTCTGATAGTTGCTAGGATTGTTGCTACAGAGACACTGTTCAACCTGCTTGCTTGCCTAAACATATACCCAAGTATCATAGTTAGAAGTTTTATATCATCTTCCTTGATAGGGTCAACTGTCATCCAGCGTTTATCACTTCTAGATAGGCAAAATTGTTCAATTTGTTTCTTGACATCCTTGCCAGTAGGAAAAACTGGTCCAATCTTGGGAAGTCTAGTTAAAGCATGGATTAGGTCTGTAGTGATGCGTACAGGAACCTCACCAATCCAGTAAAGATCATCATGTATTATGCTTAGCAAAATCTTCACCCATTCTGGCTCATCAAACTCATGTGCATTCGAGTATTCAAAAATAGGTTTATCAATCAAGTACATGAACTCATCTTTGAATGTGTAATCAGGTTTCATCATAGATCCCATATGAGTGGCTATGCTGATATCTCCTACTATTTCCTTCTTATAGTAAATATATGTGCGGATATCTTCTACGTGAACAACACCCAACGGGGTTTTGGAGAAAGCTCCTTCCACATCATCCAGTATGGATTTGAATGGATGTTTCTTGAATACAAATCTCTTCCTCTCTACAATATCAAATACTACTAGATTCACCATACTTACTTGGAACTTTCTTAAGTAGGGTTTCACGAAATTTTGAAACGGCGCGACTGCTAAGGTTTTGTTCCAAACTTCTTAACCATGCTTTAACTACCAAATCTGTTATGCTTCCGTGCTTTGATGCCTAGTGCTCCAGTGCTCTCCAAATTATGTGATCTCGAATGCAAGTGTGAAGAAGATCAAACACTTACTTTCTTTTATAAAATCTACCACATTTAATGTTTGCAACCGTACGCAAATTACTCAGAGATTTTGCAACTTTGATCCTGATGAATTTTAGACAATGTGTGTATGCATACTACAATATTATGTGCTTATAACCATGAATCCATAGGTGCATACTCAGAGGTGAGTATACCAACTGCATAGGGGTCCTGAACTAGAATAGCTCCCCCTAAGACCAAGAAGGTCTATTCAAGCAGAAGTAGAGGGTGCATCCACTGTGGATGCATCAACTACTTTGTCAACATTATTGTCCTTCTTTACTTCAACCCAAATTTTGCTTGAACAAACTTGACTTCTCCTTCTTCAAATAGTGATTTCTTAGGATCCTCTTGCTTTTGAGTTTTGGATCTACAAAACCTTGAGATGTGTCTAGCCTTTCCACATGTGTGACAAATGATAGGAGG
>MU228537.1:648199-661004 GCA_018584345.1 Thuja plicata | reverse complement strand
TTCCCTAAATCACTTGTAGAACAATCTTTCAAATATTTTCTTAATTTCTTGATAAGCATTTGTGAGCCATCAACTTTCAATCTAAGTTCTTCATTTTCTTTTTCAGATCTATCAAGATCTTCAAGAGTTGCTTCAAGATTATTTTTCAAATGTTTTGCTTCTACTGAGTCCATGATCTCCTAAATTGGTTAAACTTATTTGTTGAGGACTAGAGCTCTGATACCAATTGTTAGAAACACTGAGAGGGGGGGTGAATCAGTGTTTGTCTATTAATTACTTTTCAACAACTTAAACATAAATCAAACATACATTGAATGAAGCTTAACATAAGAATTCATAACACAAGATATGATTACGGGAAAACTTGATCAGAGGAAAACCCCGGTGGAAATTAGCACCCACAAATATTGTACTAGGTATAATGAACCTATTAAAGTTCCTTTGCCCTGTTAGAAGCAGTCTTTACAATATGAGTACAATGACCCGGTTAAAGGTCTGACCCTGTTAAGAGTCTTTTACAAAACCCTGTTAAAGGTATATGGCTCACTGCCTAGGCTCACTGCCCAATAGGATGAAGGCTACAACCTTTTGAAAGTTAATATACACTGTATCAAAAGTGAAATGCTATGATGACACTACTGTCTGATCAGTTCCGTGTATGTGTGAAGGCTCTTGCTCTCTTAAAGAGCTATATCATATACTGACTTCATTATACTACTCTTCTTTGTCTTCCTCTTTCATAATAATTGACACTTGTAACATAACTTTACATTACATACTTATATGTTCATATCCGAATAGGCGCAACCCAAAACAAGACTCTAGTCGGCCCTAAAAAAAATACACAATGCTTCCAAACAAGTCGGCTCAAGCGTGTTTACTACAATGCTAATTACATCATTACAAATATATAACCAAAGGTGCTTAGCCATTACATTACAAAATAATTCACATTGATCAAAACACTAGTTGGCTTCCGTGCTTTGTCTTCTGGACTGCTGGTCTATTGATCTACCTGTAACTTTGTCGTACAATTGTTTTTTACTATGCGTTTTTGGATGTAGCATGTACACATGTCATAAAATATATATCTAAAATCACATACGTTGACTTGATCTCTCGCACATGCGCTGATGTGTTGATCGCTGAATATCTCTGTCTGCCCTATTTTCCATACTTAGTCATTTTGTCTTTCATGACAGAAACTAAACATGACTTTGTTTCCATTATGACAACACAAAATGAGTCATGCATCCTCAGGAAGTCAACTTGCCAACAAAGCACAACAAAAATTTTCAAGCAAGGACATATTTACGAATATATACATAGGCAGGAAAAACTCCTACCACAAGAAGCAAGGTGAGAAGTATTCATACATGACCATTATCCACTTGCAAGAAAAAGGATCCCTTCCTTTGTATAAGAGTATATGTGGCTGAAGTATCCCAAGACCAAAACTTTTTATAGACTTCCTCAACACTGAATACCAAACTGATAGTGTGCAACAATTTGGTGACAAAATAGTCTTTCCCGAAGAGCCAAGACAAATTGTAGACTTATGATTTCTCTTTGTCTCTAGTGGAAATAATATCATCATTACACATACCAAGAATTCCACCCATCTTGTCATTTATCAAAACATCATAATGTCCAGCCTCGTCTTTGTAATCTACATTTCTCACAGTAGAGCTCTTCTCTTTGATAGTTGATATGATTTCTTCCTCACAAATGAGAGTGTTGTCCCAAATGGTTGGCTCCTCTTGGCACTTTGGTATCTCATTTGCATGGTTTTCTTCCCGTTCTACCTCAAGATTCTCATTATGAGCCAAATTTTTAGAAATAGATAAATCTTCATTGAAACCATGTATTATCTTTTCATTCACACAAGTAGGCAAACATGATATTACTTTGTTATCAAAATGAGAATATTCTTTAGTTGTTTGGTTACAAATTTTAAAATGCAAAGAATCATCCTCATTTGTCTTTTCAATGAAACCAAAAGTCTCACATTGTGGCTGCATACTAATATGAAAATCTTCATTGTTAGAACTATATGGATCAAGATGACGTTCCATAACTCTATAGCTGAGAGATTTCACCTCTGGGATAGAGAAAGTTTGTAGCATAGTCTTGTTGTTTGGATTTGTAAGTTCTTCAACGTCACTTTTCCCCTTCTTGCTTATTGATGGTTCTTGCACAATAGGTTTTTTTGTGAGGATGGCACCATAAAAAGATTTCAACCATCTCACTTGCTTTTCCACATCTTCTTTAACTTATCTGATTGGATTTTCTCTAAATGGCGGTATAAAGAGAAAGATATCTATGATATATTCACTTCTTGCTGGAACCCAATCTTCCAAGATCTATGGATATCTCTGAAACACCTCATGGTATTCATTTAAAATAGAGCCAACAACCTCCATCCTCGGGGAGGTACCTTTAAATTTATGAGAAAAGAAAGCATTAAAACTTTGATTCCTTTCCCCAGCAGAGCCAAAAATCTGTTAGTGAACATATTTGTTCTTCAAACATAAATGCACAAACTAACTCCAAATGCTCACTGTGAAGAACAATCAACACTAACAGTTGGATAGATTATCATGAGATTGATAATCTTCCTCTGAATTGAGAGGTACAAATCCCTCTTAATAGATATTCAATGAATTAAAATATTGATATGCTTTTAAGCAGAAATCACCAATGACACCAACATCTACCTATAAACACAATGTAGATGTGTAGAGATTAAATACATAAACAAAAAGAATATAATAAAATGATACAAATCTCACTTCCTCCATATTCACAAATGAAATCCATGTAAATAATGACGTAAAGAGTGCATACCCTTTCCAATAGATAATTTAATATGAAAAACAAAGTTTCATAATCAATTACATGTGCAGCTTATTATGACCAATGGTATTGAAAATGATTCCAATGAGACAAAGCTCAAACAAATATGAAGAAAACAACAATGAATTCAATTCCCATAGAGACTTCCTTCATTATTTCAAGATCCAATACGAGCTCAAAGACTCAGATTCTGTACAATAAAACTACATGAAAATTAAAATACGCTCCCTCCATACTATTAAAATCATAAAATATCTCCCTTTTATATAGCACACTGCCAAAAAAAGAAGAACCTTCTCTACTGAAAGTTTTCTCCCATAAATAATTTCCTCACAACTTGTTTGGTTTCTATAACCGAATCTTGAAAGGTAACCGATTGATCCTTTTTTTTTACTTTACCTTTCCTTTTTAATTTCTCCATAAATCATCTTTATAACATCAAGTATTTATAAACGTTATATTAATGAGTTTATAAATATTATTTTATAATGTTTATAAGCAGATTTGGACAGGTGGGATATGAATACATTAGTCCAAAATAAAAATATTTTTTATGCTCGACGGATTGGAAAAATTCATGACAATCAAATTGGGTCTCGGTATGGGGGGCATAACTTTTTATCCCACTGTTGGATCTCCTTCATTTTTGGATATGTTGGTGCAGTCCTAGTTGTGCACAACTTGACTAGAGAGATTGGGAAAATTATATGTGAGTCAGAATTTATGTGGCTCTCTGTAGAAGTCTATAAAACTGTAAAAAAAAAATCAGACTTGTTGTGTTAATGTTATCACCAACTTTCACATCCTTTGCACTTGGTGATGAAGGCACTTTACCATCCTTACAAAAAGAATATCAAATAGGCCAAGATAATTTTATTGAACCTTGAATTTGGTTCACTGGTTCAATAGTGATTTCAAACTTTATCAGCCATATTTAAATTGCAAGTGGAGTCCACAAATTGCCAATGCCTTCCTCCATAATTGGTACACAATTTCCTTCATAATTTTTGACTAAACCACTTGTAAGAATGCTCCCACCCTAAGATTTTATCATTTGAATTCCTTTAACATTTCTTTCATTTTGAGAATTATGAATCATTTGAAATTATGAACTTTGAACATCAACCCATTCTATCGAGCCTACATCTTCAAACCTTCGAGCTTGAACCATCGAACCAGTGAACTGCATTGAACCATTTTGAACTTTGTTCAAAGTGGTTCAACAAAGTGGACTTGTGCTTTGAACCTGAATTTTGAATCTCTGAACCTCTGCACTGAACTTGGTTGTATTTGAGCTTACCAATACTCAACATGAAAATCAGAGATAGAAAGATTGATTTTAAAATTTTAAATGGGGTGTCCATGTGAGGGCTAACAAAACTCAAGAGGACTCTAGTGAGGGAGATTTTGATTCTAGCTCTATGGACCATCTTGAGGAAATACATGTCATTGATTTGCATGATACAATGTATGAACCTATAAACAAAATAATGAACCTAACTCCTATTGACCTAAATTTATCAATTGATCCTTTACCCCTTGTTCATCCTAAATTGATTGATTGGGACCAACTTGAGACAAATGATATACCCAATTTACAAGATGATCATGCCATATCTTTGTGCCTAAATGCGGTTGAAACTTCTTCCACCAATGAATCATAACAAGAGGCATAGATGGGGGGAAATGTCAAGTTTCTTAGTCATCAAGAGAAAAAGAAAAACAATAAAAGATCTAGTGGTGAAAATCACCATGTGGCACTGCTAGATCCAAAAATAGTAAAAATAAATGACGTATCCAAAGGTGAAAACCCAATTGTGGCACCTAAGGATGAGAGAATTGAACTTTTACCTAACCATCATGAAGAAAGATCTGCTATCTTGATAGAGCCAACAGAAAATATCAACATTGGAATAGAGGCAGAACCAAAGTTTATTCATTTAGTTACATCTTTATCTATTGAATAATTCATTGAGCAATTCATTAACTTTTTCAAAGAAAGACAAGTGAATTTTGCATGGTTCTATGCTGATATGCCAAGATTGGACCCAAATCTAATAATTCACCATCTCAACATAGCTCCGGGAGTTAAACTAGTAAAGCAAAAATTGACACAGATGAATCCACTTGTGGCATTATTGGTTAAAGCAGAGTTAAAGAAACTATTGGACACATAATTTATTCGGTCTATTGCATATGCAACTTGGATCTCCAACATTGTCCCTGTTTCCAAAACTAACAAAAGCGTAAGGATTTGCATTGAATTTAGGGATTTAAATAAAGCACATCCCAAAGATGATTTCCTGCTTCCTAACATTGATACTATAGTAGATCTGACAGTGGGGCATTCTATGTTTTCCATAATGGATGGGTTTAGTGGCTATAATCAAATCAAGATAGCTCAAGAAGATCAAGATAAAATGGCATTTACATGTCCTTGGGGTAGATTTTGTTAGAATGTAATGCCATTTGGTCTTAAAAATGTAGGGGCAACCTATCAAAGGTCCATGACTACCATATTCCATGATATGATGCATACATTTATGGAGGACTATGTAGATGATATTCTTGCAAAATCTTATACCAGGAAAGAAAATCTACCCATACTTGATAAAATATTCACAAGATTGGAATAATTCAACGTAAGGCTAAATCCAAAAAAATGTGTCTTTGGTGTTTAATCTGGAGAATTGTTGGGATATATTATGTCGGCAAAGGGAATAAAAGTGGATCCTGCTAAAGTTCAAGCCATTATGGAAACGGGGGCACCAAGAAATATTATCCAATTGAGGTCTTTGCAAGGAAGGATGCAATCTATTAGAAGATTTATATCCCAATTGGCGTAAAAATGACATTCCTTTACTCAATTATTTCACAAAGATATCCTCTTTCAATGAGATATATAGTAAATGTGAAGAGGCCTTTTCTCTCTTAAAGAAATACTTGGCAAATCCTCCAGTTCTAATGGCTCCAATACTAGGAAAACCGTTAATTCTATACATCTTCGCAACTGAAAATTCATTGGGGGCCCTCTTAGCACAAGAAGATGACAAAGGAAAAGAAAAAGCAATTTACTATATTAGTAGAACTTTAGTCAAATATGAGCTCAATTATACTTGTGCAGAAAGAGCATGCTTAATAGTCATCTTTGTGTCTCAAAAGCTCTGACATTACATTCTTGCACATAGAATCAGACTTATTTCTAAATTAGATCCACTCAAATATCTTCTTAGCAAATCAACTCTCACAGGGAGGCTAGCCAAGTGGGTTATGGTATTGAGTGAGTTTGACATTGAGTATGTGGACCGTAAATCTATTAATGGACAAGTTAATGCAGATCAATTAGTAGAACCAACACTCTCAAGTGAGGAACCTATTCAAGTGGAGTTTCCAGATGCAAGTATCCTTACTAGTGAGCCAAAAACACGAAGTTATACTTTGATGGATCCTATACTCAATATGGCTCGGGGGCAGGAGTTCTTTTCATTACACCCCAAGGTTGCACGATCCCCAAATCATTCAAATTTCTATTTCCATGCACCAATAATATAGAAAAGTATGAAGCTCTTGTGATAGAACTCAAAATGGCTTTAGAATGGAGGATTATAGAAATACAAATTTATGGAGATTCCCAATTAGTCATCAATCAGATTAATGATGAATACCTAACTAAAGATGACAAGCTCATGTCTTATAAAAGGATGATTGATGATTGGAAAAATTATTTTATATTGGTCACATTTGAAAAATTACCTAGAGCAGAGAACAAAGCAGCTGATTCCATGGCTACAATAGCTTCACTATTGCAAATACATGATCAAGGTGAAAGATATGAGTTCTTGGTGGAGGAATTGGTACAACCTGCATACGACCATCCTGATTCCCAAATAATTTGCCTACTTGTGAGTCGTGACTCTACTTGGTATGGTCCTATTTATACCTATCTCAAAGATAACACCTACCCTTAAATGAAACACAAAATGAGAAATGAAACCTTATACGCCAAGCCTCACACTTTACCCTTATTGCTGACACATTGCATCACAAAGGTCTTGATGAAATGTTATTTAGATGTCTAGAGAGTGAGGAATCAAAAACTAATTTACATGACATTCATGAGGGGATTTATGGGTCACACTCAAGTGGATTTACCTTAGCAAAGAAACTTCTTAGGATGGGGTACTATTGGCCGACCATGGAAAAATATGCATGCCAATCTGTGAAAATTTGTCAAAAGTGACGATATCATGGGAACTTGATACATGTGTCAGCATAGGAATTACATCCCATTACTATACCTTATCCTTTCTATCAATGGGGTTTTGATTTGATAGGGATGATATATCATCCTTCTTCTAATGGGCACAAATACATTATCACTGCAACCGAGTACTTTACAAAATGGGTGGAAGTTGTGCCCTTAATAACTGCAACTAGAAAACAAGTTTCCATGTTTATCCTAAACCACATCATTTGCAAATATGGTATCCCACATGCACTTATCACTGATAATAGAAGACAATTCAAAAATAAGGATGTTAAGGAGTTATGTGAAACATTTCATATTACTCAACATTTTTCTTCCATCTATTATCCTTGAGGTAATGGACAAGCAGAAGCCTCTAATAAAAACATTTTGAAAATCCTAAAGCAAATAGTTGATGACTCGGGTAGGGATTGGAACATCCAGTTAAAAACAACACTTTTGGCTTATAGAACAAGGATCAGAACACCTATTGGGGCCACACCTTTTTCTTTAGTGTATGGAGCCAAAGCAGTTTTACCATTAGAAATGGAAATTCCATCCCTAAGAGTCTCATTACATGGCATCCTGACCGATGAGGAGTATAGAGTGTGTAGATTGGAAGAGCTAGAGTTACTAGAAGAATATCAACATCAATCTTATAATCATCTTCAATTTTACCAAAAGAGAATGTCTCATAACTATAATAGAAAGATCAAACCTCAAGTCTTCCAAATAGGTGATCTTGTTCTAAGAGAAAATCCCAAACACTAATCAGAACAGGAAAAGAAGGGGAAATTTGAGGCAAATTGGCTAGGAACCTTTGTAGTTACATAGTCCTATGGGAAGGGAACATACAAATTATCTAATTGTGAAGGAGATGAGCTTCAGGAACCCATCAATAACATACACTTAAAGAGGTTTTATACCTAATCAGATGAAAGAGTATTCATTGAAAGAGTATAAGAAGAGAGAGTATCAGATGGAAAAACATCATGTTGTATAGTTCAAATTGATCTTGAGAAAAATCCAAAAACATGAGAAAATACCAAAATCCAAAAAAAAGGAGAAAGATTAAAAAATTCAAAAACAATGGAAAAGCAGAAAAGCATAAAAAAAGGAAAATTGAGCATGAAGAAAGTAAAAACATTCAAAAGATAAAATAAAAATAAAAATTGTTTGGGTGAAAACCTAGCAAATAGGCACCTTGATGGTATAAAAAAAAATCAAAGAAAAAAAATGAAAAAGAGAAAAGTGCCTTGGTGAAAACCTAGCAATAGTCACCTTGGTAGCTAAAAAAGAAAAAAAGAGAAAAAGTGCAATAAATCCAAGTGGTGAAAACCTGGAAAATAGGCGCTATTTGCCCTAATTCAAGCCTAGTTGCATCACATTTACATTCTCCCATCCTTTTATATACCCCATTGCATTCTGTCATTTGTACATGTAGTCATAATAAAGTATTCGAAATGCATTTGTAAATAAAACTTTTGTCACGGTGTTTGCAAGTTTCCCTGGTTCATTATCATTGACATCTAATTAGGCGCACATTTCATATTCCAAGAACTCATCAGAGAACAGGCACAAGCGAGATTTCAAATTCCTTCATCAAAAATCAAGAATCACAATCTTTGACACTTATCGATTGATCCAAATATCAAATTTATACAAATCCAAACATATGACTCGTCTCAAATTCAAAGGCTAAGCAATCAAACGCTAAGCTAATACATCAATCATTATGAACAAAGGATCAAAATTGGATGGATGTTTTTCCTAAATAAATGGATCAACAAAATAATAGCGAAGTTAAGTTCAATGACTTTTTAGCCTATCAATGATGTGTTGAACTAGATATGAAATGATGGAGACATGATAAAAAAAATTTCAATTTCTGCTTGTAAGGTTGATTCCTAGATATATGAAAGTTTGTCTAATGACATTATCATTAAAGAATCATCGAGGAAATTTGTCAATCACTAGGGATCATATCTTTGTTTGTTTAAGCAAAAGGATACCTTGGCCATTTAGATTGTTCATATCTTAATGCCAAAATCCACTTGCAATATTGAATCTGATGAAATTGGTATTCATACTCTCATGGTGGGGGAAATCTTACCAGTGAGGGTTGTATTGATGATTTAGAACTTCAATGATGGTAGTGGTCACATTGAATCTGATGAAATAGGTATTCATACCATCATGGTTTGGAAATGTCACCAGTGAGGGTTGTACTAGTTTCTAAATGGTTTACCAAAAATGCTCAATGATGATATTTGCAAAAATAGCAGTCCGTTAAAAAGTGACAACTATTTTAGGTTGCTTTTGTATATTGCATTCATGTTAGATTAATCATGCATACATCTTGAATTATGGGATTTCTCAAGGAAAGGGGGGGTCAAACATCTAAGTCAAAGTATCAATAATTCTTCTTTCGATGGAATATGTGGGACTTTATAAAAAATAATACATCTCATTTACATTTCACAAATTCCATTCATTAGGGACATTTTCATGTACATTTAGGAACACTTGTATTTGTAGGATCATTTCATTCATCATCATTTATGATTATATTATATATATTCATTTAGGTGAATTTCCAAATCATTTAGTTACATTACATATTACCTAAATCATATAGTTACATTAACATTATCCATAAGCATTACATCATTATAAATCACCATCATATACATAAAGCATTGCACTATCACCTAGAATCATCATATTCATATTGTGCATCCATAATAGAAACATAAAACATCAATTTCCATACATTTTAGGTCATCCATACATAAACATAAAAAATATAGTATCTGCATACATACATCCTGCATAAAAATACAAAAGCATGCATATAGATAGAATCATATAAACTGCATTCATCAAAATGTCTACTGGCATCATCATAAATCATCAAACTCATAAAAGTCCACATATAATGATATCTAAGAGGAACATCATCAAAATTAAGGGGTAAGGTCTTTGTAGTGTCCAAAGGTACACATCCAGATATATTAACAATACATCATCAAAAGTGATACATATGTCCTCATCAAATATATGATACAATAAAAAATATCTAAGCATGACTATCTTGTGACACTGTCGGGCGACCCATCAAAATATGGCCACTTGTACCTACACCTATAGTTGTACCTACACCAGTCGATGGTCCTACACCATCACCTATCACTGCATCTAGTCCCCTCAGAGGTCTAGGAGATGGCTTTGATACACCTCTACTCTCAACCTGTCGTGAAGAACCACCTATGACACTCTATGTATAAGAATGAGCACTCTGACATACTAGCAATAACTCATGACATAAAGTACAGTAGAAATCTCCTCTCTAGATCTCCTCTCGCATATCTCGTATGGTCTGGCGAGTCATACCATCTCGAGTCACCTGCTCTAACCATTGGGCTATATCCTCTGCTACTCCTCGCTGTTGTATAGAATGATCTCTTTGAGTCCTAGTAACTGCTAACTCTACCTCCACAGTATGAATATTGTGATCTCTTTGTGACCTAGTAGAAGCTAACTCAGCCTCAAGCCTATGAATCTGTCCCTACAATAATATGATGTTTGCCTGTGTTGTAACCAACTCTCCACACAATCTCTGCATATCCTGACCTGGGACACCCCTCTGTAAATCATGTCATGCACCCTATACTATACCTCACCTGGATTTGCGAGCTACTTGTCCATGATCTGGAAACAACAATCTCCTCCTCTCTACAACAACTCCATCATGATCACTATCATCTCCTCCATGATCACTCTCATCTCCTCCATGATCACTGACATCTCCCCTATGACCACCATCATCTCCTACATGGTCATCCTCATCACCACCAGTTCCTCAACCAATCACTCCACCACCTCTCCCTCTTACTGCTCTCACTGGGATATCATCTCATCCTACATCCTCCTCTATGATATCTCTCCATTGTTCTCCATATCTCTCTGATTGTCAAGGCTGATCCTCATCGTCATCGTCACTCTCCAAGGGAGGCACTAGCCCATCTGGTGAAGACAGTCATGGAAAGGGATGTGCCAAAAAACATTATGTATACTCTTTTGTTACACCTACATCCATCACATCATCCTCATAATCTCAAGAAACTGGAACTAAAGTTTGAAACTCATCTATAGCTCCCTCAAATGATGCACATGGTCCCCAAGCAGGTTTCTCCTTCTGGGTATGTGCATACATAGCTAGTCCCTGGGGCAAACCTTGTGTCCATCCAAACTGGTGCCATACTCTTGTAATGAAGAATCTCTCAATAATATAAGGTGTGCAATCAAGTAACCATCTCGAGGTGAACATGTATAGCACCTCTCGACAATCCTCATGCTACTCCTCACATCCTAGATAAGGTCTCCAACAAATAGTATCTAGATCATCAACCTGTCTCCTCCAGTACTCTAACTTGCCCAGCTTCGGCTGGACAAGCAAACCATTATAACCATAAATAAAGGGTTGATCCTCCTCTCATGTTCTCTTTGCAACTGGTTGGGTCACTAGAAGATGCTCCCATACCCAAATCTGTAACACTGTGGCACTCGCTGATAAAGTTGTTGCACGCTCATCAACTACCTGATGCAACTCATGATATAAATGTGCTAGAATGCATGTACCCCAAGCAAAGCGGCGTGGTGTTGCAAGCATATCCTCTAATAAGCTACCCCACCCAATGTGAAATCCATGTTCTCTCCGATCTGGCATGAGGAATCCTCCTATCAAGGCTGCAAGAACTGCAAGAAGTGAGGCATACTCTCTCTGAAGAAGGAAGCCTCTAATATGATCATCATTAAATACTTAACATACAGAGACACCATCATCATATGGATCAAAGTGTACTAGCTCTCCCATAACTGGGATCCATAAAATCTGGTATATATCCTCCGATGTGAGTCATCTCTCTAGTGGGAAGGTGAAAGGTATTGTGGTCACTATGCCACCTCCCTGCAACTATTGTCAACAATCCCTGATTCAGTCAAATTTGGGGCATACTCAACAAATATCCTAAACCACATCGTCTGAACATGCGTTGGTCCTATGGGGATAAACATGTAATCAATGATAGGTTTTTAGGGTACGCCATCCTCATATTCAACTTATCTATCTGAACTTGTTACGGTCAGACAATTAATCATCAATTTCAGATCAATTATCTTAAGTCAATCATATCCTACTTTCTACTTGCTCATGTGAGATTTACAGGATCTTGGTGAGCGCATCAAATTTTTTTACCTCTATATCGTGAGGATGAAAAACATCATTTTATATCGTATGGGGTTGACATCAATACACATTGATCTATTCTTGATTATCCTACACTGACTTACATTCTCGCATGCATCCATTCACTCAAATTTTGATAGCAAACAACAGTCACACATTTTAGGCCAAATCATTCGTATCACACAAATCGAGGCATCATTACACACCTCTAATCTATAAAAGGACATGATAGTCAATAATCGATGAGTATCTCAATCAACAGATCAAAAAATCTGAAAAAAATAATTCGATAAGTTCATCAAAAAATCAGATCATCATTAAAATTTGAAAAAATTACAAAAACATTAAAAAAACTTCAATTTTTTTTTGAAAAAAATCCAAAAACATTAAGGAAAAATGAATTTAAAAAAAATAAAAAATAAAAATAAAAAATTAAAAAATTAAAAAAAAACCAT
>MU228537.1:628294-639802 GCA_018584345.1 Thuja plicata | reverse complement strand
CACCACCCCTCCCTCCATCACGGCCTCCCCTACCACGTCATACCCGTCGAGCCCTCCTCATAACAGTCCTGGGAATAGGACGTGAGACATCTGTTAGTGCGATCGGCCGATGTTGCAACCAATGGGCATCATACTGTGGTGTAGTGCCTACAAAAGACAAATTCAAATATCAGTACCAAAGCAGATAAAAACATAAGTATCAAAAAAAATATGAGCAAGAATCAAGAGTAGAAAGGAAGTACATAAGTAATCAGAAACAAGACAAACCTGGGTCTACAGTGGCAGAGCGCCAGGTCCATGCCACAGGAAGTAAACCTAAGAACTTAGTGCGAGTAGCATCAAGTGATACTATAGCACCCCAAATAGCAGCATCTCTCAACCTCCGAGCAAAGTAGGCATATGAATCAGATACATCCTGCTACTCCCCAAACTGGTACAACACACTGTTGGTGTTGTGAAAATCTATCATATGAACATGATCGGTCACGCGACCAATCAAGTATCTCCGCTAACGACAGAATGGTAGATGAATGTCCTCTCCATCCCAGACAAGACAATCTCTGTACGAACTCCATATGAAATACGGGATCATATCTAATTGCTGCCGCCAATAAGACAAGTGACCCATATGCGTCTGTACAATGGCTCCATCATACATAAAAACATACGGCCTATTTGCCGGAAGAGCATGGGCACCAACAGGACGACATACAGCAATATGCTCCCATGCCCAAATTTGCAAGAGAGTAGCACCGCAGCCGAGTGACTTACTATCAAGGTAAGCCGCATACAACATATGAAAATGCATGTGGTCTAACATGCATGGACTCCAAGCAAAGATGGTATGGTCCCAGACCATACTCTGCAAGACACTGCCAAAGCCGATAGAAAAACCACGTTGTCGACGATCGGGGCATAGAATCCCACATATCAAACTACCCAGCAACGTGGACAGTCTATCAAGGCCTAACCCGAATCTAGACCAAGGAATGTCATAGTCACCAGCAAGCCCGAGCTAATCCCGAGGCAATCCAGAGAGCTCGGTCAATGCAACAACACTAGTGCATGTGGAATACTCCACAAGCTCACCCTGGATAGGGAGTTGGAGGATGTGATACACATCCTCCAAAGTAACAGTACACTCCCTGGTGGGTAGCCAGAAAGTGCATGTCTCTGAATGCCTTCGCTCTACAAGAGCAGAGATCAGACCCCTATTGGTCATGATCTCGGGCATATAACATAACCAGTACAAACCAAGATCACGAAGTACTAACCTCTCATCCTCGGTCAGCTAAAATCGATAAACGAGTCCCGCCGGTCTGGACTCCCGACAGCGCAAGATTCGCCCAGTGAACTACACAGATTAAAATTAGAAATTTATCAGTTTCAGTCATTAAGGAAAGTAACAGAAGCAAAAAAAAGTAGATAACAGACAAGGACATTAGGCAAATAGTGCTAAAAAGTCAATTGTGGTAATAAATCAATGCAAATGCAGTACTTTTAAGCGATTGTGAAATACAACCTGCAAGTGCGGCAAACAAATTGCAATTGTGGCATTTTACATATACAAGTGCGAAACACTTATCAATTGCGGTATTTAATCGGCAATTGTGGCATTTAAACCGCAGTTGCGGCAAAATCGCACCCGATTGCGGCACACATGACATTTTTCCAAAAAAGTACAATTTTTAAAAGCAATAAATGCAAGCATTAATGACACGCAAAGAGAGAAAAATCACCGGACGTCCAGAGCCAGCTGGTTTGCAGTAGGTCCAGACTCGGTCGGAGATGTGAACAACACCAGGAAGGCCAGCCATCGCTCAAAAACATGAGAAAATAAGGCAGAAATCAGAAAACAAACCCACCAAGATTATCAGAGCTCCAAAATCGCAAAGTGACAAATGAAGAGCTCTGTTCACTACTTATAGGGGTTCCAGGAAACCCTAATTTCACTAGGGGCTCTGAAAATTCTTCTCGGTCCCCGAAAACTTTGACGATCAATTACAGGGGCATTTTAAAGTATTTTTCAAATCCGTCAGCTACCCAGTTCTAGAAATTGCAGTTTCAACAAATCAACGCTCGTCTCGCGACTTTTCGCTCAAATTTGTTGAGGGGGCATAAATACACCTACTAATGTCGGGGCAAGTTGGGGCAAAATCAAAGAATCTTTGACACACTATGACAAGTCACATCACATCAAAGAGGGGCAAATGTAGACACCCTAAAATGGACAGGCTTGCGACTTTACATTAAAAACACTAATTTTCATCTATTAATTAATGTTTTTTAATCATTAATTAATCATCTATTTTCTTCTAAATTCATTCCTCAAATTATCTAATCAAATTCTCAAAATTAATTAAATAAATAATTTTATTTAATTAATTACCATTAATTAATTAATTAAACTCAATTTCCTATAGTTCAAATTTAAATATTTAAACTTACTAATTAAATTCTTCCAATTAAATTAATTTAATTTCATCAAATAAAGCAATTCTTAATAAAAAAGAATTCAATTATCTCACATGTTGAAAATAATTATTAAATAAATGAATTAAATATTCATTTATCCTCAAAGAGATAACTCCAATAAGATCACATGGGTTACTCCACCCATCTCTCCAATCCACATGGGTAACTTCACCCACCTCTTCAATTCAAAAAGGTAACTCATAATTAGCTCTTCAGCCAACCAAGCTTTATCTCCTCTTTACCAAATGAAGAGGTGGAGTTTACTGATGGCTTCTCCAGTTCTTTTTAATCTCAACCATTCATCTCCCTATCTCTGGGATTGATCTCAACCGTTCATATCATCACCAATTCCTATATAATAAACCCTTCATAACCATTTGAAGGATCTAGGATTTCAAGCTCTTGTGCGGCATTACTCCGTCAGTTTGGTTATAGCATTCAAGCCATCTTGCAATCACACACCTGTTTCAATTAGCAACTTTTCGACACTTCTCAAGTCATAGACGCTGCCCCGCCAATACTGAGCATCAAAAATAGTGTTTCAGGAGTAGAGACAAACAATAGAAGCTTCAAGCATCATGGAGTTTGCATTTATTTGTTTTCCTTTCTCTTTCTTGTAAATTTTATTGATTACGTTTCATTGTTATTCGTTTTAGTGGTATTAGGTATTTGATTTATATCATTTGTGAAACCTTTGCTATTGACCCTTGCCTTTGGAAAGCTTGGGAATCACGGATCACGATCGAAGAGAGGTGTACAATACACACACACACACACATATGTATCTATATCTTTACATATGTATACATATGTATACATATATATACATATACATACATACATATATATATATATATATATATATAATATATATACATATACATATACATATATATATACATCCTATCGGGCATCATCAATCACAGGCCTGCAAATGGGAAGATGCTCTCATGCCCAAATCTGAAGAACTGAGACTAAGGCTGTGAGGTTCTTGGCCTCAAGATAAACAATCTCATGAATCTCGTGGTACATATGAGCAAGTAAGCAAGAACCCCATCCTAGCTTTGTTGTCCTATCCAACAACTCCTCCAGAATCCTACCCCATCCACACTAGAAACCCCACTGTCCTTTGTCTGGCATAATGAATCACCTATGAAACTGACCATGACACAAGCAAGCGAGAATTGATCAGGGTATCTGCTCATAATAGTGTCCCATGAACCCATCACTCTAGAATATCCTCATCTTGAAAGATATTCCAAACAACTAGCATGCCAGGGTGCTATTATTGGAGATTTGCCTTTGTGCAAATAGTTGACTATATGTTTGTCATTGATGACAACATATAGTATACAACAGTGAACTATATTCACTTTTTAGTATGGATATGTGGAAGCCTTGTGCAGTTGTTTTTATGTTTCAGACATAGTTACTATACCATGTTCATACATGCAGATTCAAATGTTCAGTAACAGTTGAGTTATGTTACTCTGTTTACCAGCCACAGTTTCAGAGGATTGTTTTCAGAAAGCCGATAGTAATCTCATTGATTCTTCAGTTGCACCTATCTATGGGATATGCATATTCAGATTTATGTTTAGTTATGAGTCGAAGATAATTAACGAAAGGCTCTAATCATGTTTCATTTGAAGCGTGATGTTTGGGTAATTTTGGTGGAGCCAACTATGTGAAGCGATGCATCTATTCAATTTGAGTTGCGCAGTTCTAATTATGTTGTGTGCTTTGTTTAGCCGATAAGAGAAGCATTGGAGGGATTCCTACAGCCGACAAAGATCATATCATTTGGAGAAGATATTTATAGTAGTTCATTTGAAGATCACCAAGTGTGAATGATAAGAAAAGAGACAGAAAAAGAACAGAATAGAATGCTGATTGTTTTGGGACAGTAAAGCCATTTCATTCATCAGTTAAATATCTATGTGAAGAAGCAGAGAGTGTATACAATTCATTGGAACTGATCAAGACAACAGGTCTACTCAAACATTTCATTATCAGATATAGTTTATATGAAGGCATTATATTTTGTCATTAGTATACACAAGGAAAAACGTGATCTGCACCATCGGTTGTCACTACACCGACAGACAAGGAACAACACTACCCGACGCCAAGGTTACCAGACAAACACTGTTTAGTGTTATTCGATGACTAAAAGGTAAATGGAACCCGACGAGTAACATCAGGGAACCCAATGAAACAACAAAGAGAGGAACCCAACAGACAAAGGGAATCTGACGAACAATTCAACAAAGGAACACCGACAAACTTCAAGTTCAACCCGACGACCAAGAACCGACAGTCAGTTAGATCCCGCAAAAAGTGGATTTGACTTTCCATGTCAGATAAATCACTGAAGTTGTATTTATAGCTTCTTGATTTACTTTTAAATCCATTATGTGCAAAGGAAGCAATGTATTTAATATTGTTTTAATTAGTTTTACTGATTTAAAACTTGCAACCTAAAGATCAAGGTCAAGTTGTAAACCTTGGATCTAAGAGTTAACATTGTAATGCGTGATTCTAGAATAGGTCAAAGAATTGTATAAATAGATGCTCAATCTATTGTAAATAGTAAGTTGTTTAATGAATATTGTAGCCACGGAGAGCATCTAGAGACCATACAAGAGAATTCATGCAGAAGGACAGAAAATAATCAAATCAGT
This sequence comes from Thuja plicata, assembly GCA_018584345.1. Classification (NCBI taxonomy): domain Eukaryota; kingdom Viridiplantae; phylum Streptophyta; class Pinopsida; order Cupressales; family Cupressaceae; genus Thuja; species Thuja plicata. Next base: position 634,643 of record MU228537.1, on the reverse strand, counting down.
TTCAAGAACAAGAACACAGGCTATCGACGAGCAGAGAAAAGGTATTCATCAATCACTTAAGGTGATATTGTTATTCTGAGAGATTTAATGGATCTGTAATCAATAATTGTAGATTGCATACAGTCAAGTCAACATTTGTACTCATTCTAACAAGTGTAGTACGCATAAGAAATCCTTTCGAGAAAGGTGGGCTTAACCATCCTATTGTAAATCTCAAAACTGAGTGCACACTTAAATCAGTGTTGCTAAAGCTCTTAACAGAGTATATATTAACAGATCTCCACCTTAATACTCCTGACAGGGTAGATCATCAGAAGTGATCAAATTGTAAGCCTTAACTAGCGCCCTTCCATTGTGCAGATAGTGAAGTTTTGTGGGTACCATCCCCACCGCAGTTTTTACTTCCTAACAGGAGTTTTCTGTAATACCATATCTTGTATTATGTGTTTATTACTTTCATGAATGTTTCTATGAATGTTTCTATGAATGTTGCAATCTATTAAAGACTATGAATGAATAATACATGCATAAGAAAAAACAATAGTAATGGTCGGTAATGCAGTAATGAATGATTACTAATGATGAATTGAGAAATGTGTTAAAAGTTTTAGAGGTACTGATTCACCCCTCCCCTCTTGGTATCATAGTAGTGGTTTCTTCAAGGAAAAGCTTAAAGGCTTAAGAGAAAAGATCATACAATAGAGAAGTACAAACTTGATAAGAAAATTGAGAATAAAAAGCTTGAGATACAGATGTTCTATGAACAGTATAAAGAAGCTAGAATTAAGATGAGAGAGCTGTTGAATGAGAGGAAAGGTATGGCTACCCAGAACAATGAAAAAGATTATCAAGAAGAAGAAATTCCAGATTTCTTTGAATCTTCAGGATCAAATACAAGTAATACATCAGATACATTAGAAGAGAACATCACAAATCTAAAGGAGATCAATCAACATCTGACAGAGAAAATAAAGATGCTGCAAATTGGTCAAGAGAGATAGACGGTAAGAATGATTGATGTGATGAGTTCTACTAGATACGTTGAAATAGAAAGAACACTTGTTATTGATGACAGAAGGAAGATCATAGAAAATTTGCAAGAGAAGGAGTTGGAAATTGAAAGACATGTTGAGCATCACCATGAGATCACAAATCAGATTATTCTAATGAGTCAAGAAGAAAACAGAATGAATATAGAACTCATTGAAAGAGTGCAGGCTATTGGTGAACTAAGAGAAGAAAATGAAAAACTAAAGCATGAGGTTAGAATTCAGCAAAAACATAATGAAGTTATTAGAAAGGCTGAAGAAAGCAATAAGAGAATGGATAATTTTCTTGAAGGACAATGAAGAGTCAACAACAACAACGGTTTAGGCTTTACTGAAAATGGAAAATCATCAAATCAAGCCAATCCAAACAATGTCTATGAAAATCCAAGAACAAGAAAGCTGACATGCAAGCACTATGGAAAGCAAGGGCACACATCAAATGTATGCCAAGGTAAAATGAGAGGTATTCCTAAAACTACATCTACATTCATAGGATTCTATTATAAATGTAACAAGAAAGGACATAAGGCTTATGAATGCAAGACTAAGATAGAACAGCCAAAGAAGGAAACTTACATGGACAAATATTGTCCTACATGCAAGATGAATGGGCACACATCTGAAGAATTCTAGAAAAAGAAAAGGCAAGCATGGAAGCCAAATGGTCAAGAAACTCCTTATCAACCAAAGAGAATCGATAATCAATATGTATGGGATTACAATACTTGGACAAACTGTACAACATGTGGTAGATATGGTCACATTGCTGCAAACTGCATGAAAGCATGGACCAAAAGGTCTAGAGGCTCGCCAAACCCTGGAATGGCATGCTTACACTGTCACAAAGTTGGTCATATCAAGAAAGATTGCAAAGACTGAATGACAGAGACAAGCATATATCCCAATGAAAATACCATTGAAGATATTTGGAGGGCTAGAGATAAAATGTGGAGAAAAGCTTCAAGCAATGATGAAGTTGGACCAAGCAATGCAAATGGTGACACCCCATCCAATGGATCTGGTGACATCACCACCCCCACTTGAGCTGAACAAGTAAGTATGGAAATGCACTATACCAAGTCATATTTTGCATCAGTTCCATTATACAAATTGATAGATAGTCAAAATCTACATAATAAAGATGCATATTATGTTACTTATTCCAATTATGAGAAAACAACCCCGTTGGTATACACATACCAAAAATTATCGATGAACATAATGGATGAGTTGTCTACACTTGCCGAAAATTGTCGGTCAACACATAAAATGGTTAAGTTACCAATGTAACCCGACACCCATCAGTAAGAAAGCAAAGTCACAAAGTTGTCACGAAAGAATACCGATATCCATCGGTAAAAGCAATATTGGTAACAATTATCCCGAGCATCCTCAACATCACCGACGATGATTGTGAAATTCTTCTTGATGGACTCTGTCTTTATGACCCGACGAGTCGTTGAAGCATTTATTGATGACTTAGGGCAAAAGCCTATAAATAGTCGACGTAAGCACTTCATTTTGCACCCACAATTTGAAGAGAAAGCAGAGCGAAAATAGAGCGATTGAAGAGAAGAAAGAAGAAGCGTCCTCAAATCAATTCAACACATAGAAAGTAGGTCAATAAGCATTATCACATATTGAAGTAAGTACTAAGGGCACCAAAATCACTCTGTCATTGTTTTCAAGAAAGCCCTAAATTTGAAAAATAATGGCAACCACCTCAAGAACTACTATGATCAAGAATGAAAAATGGAATGTGGTTAAGTTGATCAAGAATAGCACTTGTATAGAGCACAAATACAAGATATGCCCAGAGATCGCATCGAAACCCGATGAAACCAGAGCATTTTCAAAAATTCCACCTAGGGTTTTGCTCATAGAAGACATTAGGTCTTATATTCACTGCAAAATCACTGAGTTAGGAGATCTTGAGATGGATGAAGCTTATAAGAAGCTCTATGATGCTGAAGGCAACTTGAAGGAAGAACATAAATACTTGGAAGTCAAAGGGTTAACTAATGCCCTATATTTTCTGAGGGAATTCAAGACCGACTAGATCAGGTTGGTACTTAGCAGATTGCATGACAAGAAGTTGTGGTTGGATCAACCCAAACAAATCACCAAGGATGTCCTTCACGCTGTCACTGGTTATCCAATAACTAACAAGCCTAGGGCACACAAGCATCCCTCTAGGAAAGAAGTTGAAAACTCACAAAAGCTGAACGGCATAACAAAGGTCTAAAAGTAAATACCATCACCGACAAAGAACTGAAATTTGGTGCATGTGTAATTAGGTATAAGATTTTTCAAGCGAGAAGATTGAACAACATATCTGCAACATCAGTAAGCACAGTTTACAAGATAGTGACCAAAAGAGTTCAGATGGATCTATGTGAGATCCCGTTAAAACAACTTGATGAGAACATGATCACAATCAGGTCTACAAAGACCAACACATGTAAGTTTGGCTCACTTATCATGTGTATCTTTTTTTTATTTTCAAGAATAATTTCCTTCAGTAGGAAAAGTAAAATGGGACACTACCAAACTGGTAACACAACAGATTAGTGAACTGATTAAGTCACTAGGGGACAATTTTGAATATGTTATGTCTGCATACTTCCTTGAGTTCAACAAAAAGATGATGGAAATGACTAGGATTCCTGAACAACTTGTTGAAAAACATAAGGATGAAATATGCTTTATGGTGGATAATGATTTCACTTATATCAAACCGGTTGTACCAAGAACAGCTTGGTTAGCACCATTAGATTGTGAAATAAATATAGATCAGGCTACAAGTGCAATTGATGCATTAATAAATGAGCCTGTTGACAACAAACAACCTAGGTTTGGAACTTATGAAGAGGCCAGATAAAAGATAAAATGAGGCCTAGAAATCAAGAAGACTGTAAACAAAAAGGATAAGATGGTTAAGAATCTCAAGAAGATTCTATTGGTTACAGAGGAAGAATAGGAACAACCAGAGGAAACCGATGAATAGGGCACCATTGGTGAGGGACAAGAAGAACATAAATCATATTTTGAGGAGACTGAATTTGATACACCTCCACCTCCACCTCCTGCAAAGAAGCAGAGGACAAGGAGTCAAACTACTGCAACCGATACCACACCTCTTAAGAAAGGTCAAGTAAGGACCTATATGAGGAAGCATCCAGCTAAGAGAACAAAGCAACAAATTGTAAAGGAAACACCTACAAAGAGGAGAAAAAGAATGGTCAGAACTAAAGCTGACTTAGAGGATTCTAAAGAGGATGAGCCCGATGTAGCAAAGAAGAATTATAGAAATCAAACTATTGATGAGGCAGCTGAATCCATTGCTACACATGGTACAATGACTGATAAGAAAATCAGGCAATGGGATACACTCAAACCTGATGACCAGAATAAGATACAAGAAGCAATAATCAGGTCAATGGTAAAATTCAAATATGTACCAGCTGAATTCATCAATCAAATACCTAAAGAGATGGGTAAGAAAATATCTCAATAATGGTCATATTCTCTATAGACTGAGATAGAAGCAAGGGAGACGGTACTGGTAACACTAATGCCTCCCTAATCTAAGATTGAAGAAATCAAAGAGATCATGAAGAAGCACTCAATAAAATTCATAGCCAAGATAAGGGCATACAAAGTGCTAGAAAACAAATTCATAGAGCTAGATACAATGACTGAAAATAAATGGAGACAACTCCTTGATATGCCAATAGAGTCAATAAGTCATGAGGAACAATTACTTCTCACCAACACACCTCATAGAGTGGAGGAAACACACAATGCAAGTCCTCAACACATTGCTATAGACAATATAGAAGACATGGAGACAATAGATTTGGACAAAGTAATGGATAGTATTGACATTCAAGACATAAAAAATTATGACTCTGATAAAGATCCACAAAAGAAAGATGAAGTAATATTCATTCCACTTAAGGATCAAGGACATCAACAAGATTTGAAGACATCAAATGATAAAGATATGAATATTGTTGATGAAACATGGCATGAAACATTAGTCATGGACTTAATAGAAGCAAACCCCACAGAGGAGATACAAAAAGATGAGGATGTCACTGCTCTAAAAGATCAAACCGATGAGCAAGACACCACTCTTGATACAACCCAAGCTACAACTTAGAGCAACATGCCTGTATCAATGAAGGCAATCAATATATTGGAAGGTAATACTACAGAGGACACATGCACACCCGAGGACAAGGGTGATGGAGAAGAAAAAGACACCCAAATAATACAAATGATACAATTGCAGAAAAAGCTGCAACCAATGATCAGACATATAAGTTTGCTGATCAAAATAAAGAGGAAACACAAAAGGAAAAAGGGGACACACATACAAAAAAAGGTGAAGAAGTAAAGCAAGATGAGAAGGAGAAGAAATCAGAAGAAAAATCTGCAGAGACACCCAAGGTTGATGGAGAGATGTCTTCACAAAACCAACTGTTGCCACCCAAGCAGAAAACACAAGAAGAATCTTCCTCAAAGCCTTCACCAAGAACTTCAGAGAGAACAAACGAACTAGCTATGGTAGTTCATACATCTGCATCCCCAAAAGTCTCAAAGAAGAAGAAGAACAAGCATAAGAATCCAGTAACACTGGATGAAATCATTGAGATTTTAGTTTGTGATCTAGGGACATTGGATCCAACTGAATTGACCAAATATGCAAGACTTTGTGAAAGAAAGGCCATTCAAGACAAACTAAAGAGAGCAACAAAAGAGGCCAAGGTACTGGAAGTAGCAAGAGGAGTACTTCAACAAATTGTACCTCATGTAGATATTGATCATGAAAGAATTGATCAAACTCAATTCTACACAACCCAAGAAACTCTGTTTGCCAATAACCTGTCACAAGAGAAGAAAAGATAGAGATAGAAGAATATTTCTCTCAAAATGTGAGAAAAATGCATAAGAGAATAATGAAAAAGTACAAGACTCAACCTTATAAAGGTGAGAAAGAAACCCTAAAGGAAAGAACTAGGTTGTACATTATTAATTAATAATTAATTAATAATGCACCTAAGAGACGCTTAAGCAACTAGAGTAAAAGGAAATAATACTCTAACACCCCCCCTTAAGCTGAACGCAGGGAGAAAGCTGACCTAGCAAGACAAAGAAAGCAAGAAAAGGGTCCCGGCAACAAGGCTTGATCAGGTACCCAGTACAAGGAAATCTCTGTAAACCGGAGACAAAGGAGAAAACCCAGTGGGAAAAACTCCTCTCCAAAAAGAGATATAAAAGCAAGCAAAGACAAA
>MU228537.1:578174-625832 GCA_018584345.1 Thuja plicata | reverse complement strand
GGGCGGGGCGGCGACCTGCGGCAGACGGTGGGTGGCGGGGCGGCGCTGAGGCGGCCGACGGGTGGAGGCCGCGGGGCGGCGCCTAGGTGGCACCTTTTTTTTTTAAACAAACGCTGCGACCCGTGAACCCTAAAAAACAAAAAAAATGATTTTTTTTTTTGCCTCGAGAAACGAGCCTGTATGGCTGTAATAGGGCAAATTTTCTTCTCAGATGCCCCGAAGGCCAAATAGGTCAAATTTTATATCAAAATTCACCGGATCGATCTTCTGAATTCATTGGAGAGGTCTGTTTTGGCCCAAGATGCCTCTCAAATTTTTTTTTTCCAGATCCAACCAAAAAAACTACGGCTGAAAGATGAAACCCTTGAAGCTGCAAAAAATCTTCAAGTCAGGAATAGGCGGCCACAGATCTGAGCTCTGATACCATGAAAGAATTTATCAAACTCAATTCTACACAACCCAAGAAACTCTGTTTGCCAATAACCTGTCACAAGAGAAGAAAAGATAGAGACAGAAGAATATTGCTCTCAAAATGTGAGAAAAATGCATAAGAGAATAATGAAAAAGTACAAGACTCAACCTTATAAAGGTGAGAAAGAAAACCTAAAGGAAAGAACTAGGTTGTACATTATTAATTAATAATTAATTAATAATGCACCTAAGAGACGCTTAAGCAACTAGAGTAAAAGGAAATAATACTCTAACAGATCAGACCACCCCAATGCTCAACCAATTGGTGGTACTCACAAATGCAATAACATCTCAGAACATAGATGCTGAGAAGGTCATGGAAGAGAGACTTGAATAAAAGTACGAGTTCAAGCTAGCCGAGAAGATAATCCAGGAAGTGGCATTAAAAAAGGTAAACTATCTAAATTGGTAAGCACACTTGATCCAATTATCTCAAAAGCTATTACCTTGATACAAAAATTGTGTACATTAGATCAACCCACTTAGGAGTATACCGACAAGATAGCACAAATTGATTTTGATCTTAAGTCAGGTGCACAAAGTCTCACAAATAATGAAAAAGCAATAAAATTGCACAATGAGCAAATCAAACAGGCTCGAAAACTGAGATAGGACATATAGATTACAGAGATGAAGTACAGAGATGAGGTAAATGAGCTTCAAGCTCAGCTCTTACTGACACTTTCACTCCTACAACAACATGTAACAGAGGCAAATACATTAATTTTCACCCCTGAAATGTCAATCCTAGACAACATTTATGATATGCATGCAAGGCTAGAGCTACAACACATGGCACTAGAACAAATGAAAGAAAAATGGGAGAAAATGCTTGAAGATATCAAGACAACCCATTCCCATATACTTGACACATTGTAAGTTGCACATTTTTGTCACAATTTTGGCATATTATAAGTTGTACATTTTTGTCACAAGTATCAAAGAAAGAGGGAAATTGATATGTTCACTCACCTCAGTTAAAAGGGGGTAATAATATGTATAGTAAAAGAAAGGGGAAATAAAAGAAGGAAATGATATTTACATATAGAGCAACAAGCAGAGAATGTATAGTATATATGTACATATACTTATACTATACCAATGCATAGAGTTAGGGGGAGTCATATAATGACAAGGATATAAACATGGTGTACACACTAAACACTTTAGTATTATGCACATATCAGTTTTTTATACTAATTTCAAAGGGGGAGATTGAAGGCATTATATTTTGCCATTAGTATACACAAGGAAAAACATGATTTGCACCATTGGTTGTCACTACATCGACAGACAGGGAACAACACTACCCGACGCCAAGGTTACCCGACAAACACTGTTCAGTGTTATCCAATGAAAAAAAGGTAAATGGAACTCGACGAGTAACATCAGGGAACCCGATGAAATAGCAAAGAGAGGAACCCGATAGACAAAGGGAACCTGACGAACAGTTCAACAAAGGAACATTGACAAACTTCAAGTTCAACCCGACAAACAAGAACCGACAGTCAGTTACATCCCGCAAAAAGTGGATCTAACTTTCCATGTCAGATAAATCAATAAAGTTGTATTTATAGCTTCTTGATTTACTTTTAAATCCATTATGTGTGGAGAAAACAATGTATTTAATATTGTTTTAATTAGTTTTACTGATTTAAAACATGCAAACAAAAGATCAAGGTCAAGTTGTAAACCTTGGATCTAAGAGTTAACATTGTAATGCATAATTCTAGAATAGGTCAAAGAATTGTATAAATAGATGCTCAATCTATTGTAAATAGTAAGTTGTTCAATGAAGATTGTAGCCACGAAGAGCATCTATAGACCAGACAAGATAATTCATGCAGAAGGACAGAAAAGAATCAAATCAGTTTCAAGAACAAGAACACAAGCTACCGACAAGCAGAGAAAAGGTATTCATCAATCACTTAAGGTGATATTGTTATTATGAGAGCTTTAATATATCTATAATCAACAATTGTATATTGCATACAGTCAGGTCAACATTTGTACTCATTCTAACAAGTGTAGTGTGCATAAGAAATCCTTTCAAGAAAGGTGGGCTTAACCGTTCTATTATAAATCTCATAACTGAGTGCACACTTAAATCAGTGTTGCTAAAGCTCTTAACAAAGTAGATATTAACAGGTCTTCACCTTAATACTCCTGATAGGGTAGATCATCAGAAGTGATCAAATTGTAAGCCTTAATTGACTCCCTTCCATTCTGCAGATAGTGAAGTTTTGTGGGTACCATCCCCACCACAATTTTTACTTCCTAACAGGAGTTTTATGCGATACCATATCTTGTGTTATGTGTTTATTACTTTCATGAATGTTTCTATGAATGTTGTAAGCTATTAAATATTATGAATGAACAATACATGCATAAGAAAGAACAATAGTAATGGTCGATAATGCAGTAATGAATGATTACTAATGATGAATTGAGAAAGGTGTTAAAAGTTTTAGAGGTATTGATTCACCCCTCCCCTCTTAGTACTACTTCCCATTGATTCCAATAGTATATTTGTTTCACTTAAGGTTGCATCCTTAATCATTCTAGCAGTGTGCTTTTAGACAGTGAGTCCTCACCCCTAACAGGGTTATTTGTAAAAAGACTCCTAACAGGGTCTGACCCTTAACCAGGTCATTGTACTTATTGCATTGTAAAGATAAACTCCTAACAAGGTTGTAAGATCTTCTAACATAGATTATTATAGTCAAGTACATTTCTTTGTGGGTGCTAATTCCCACTGGGGTTTTTACCTATTTCGGTTTCCCCGTAACCAAAATTGTGGTGTTCTATTTTGTGTTATCTTAATGTGCATATGCTCAATGATGTTCTGTACTTAATTAGAATAAAGAATTAAATTAGCTGATAATTGATTCACCCCCCCCCCCTTAGTTATCCCTTGGGACAATTCCAATAATTTGTATTAGAGCTAAGTGCCTTGGAGAGAAAGCCTAACAGCTTAAGGTAGATCAAATGGTGTACTTCAGGAAAGAGAGTCCTAAGTTTGATGGAGAGAATTATCTTGACTGGAAGAACAAAATGATAACACATCTTCAGTGCATTGGTTTTGAGATCTATGAGGTTGCTACTCATGCAATTGATGTTCCTGCCTTGAAAGACCTTGCAGAAGAAGACTCTACTAATAAACAAAAGGAAGTATTCATCCAAAATGCAATCGCCAAAGAAGCCCTAATAGGTGCCCTATCTGATAGTGAATTTCCTGAGATCAAGAAGGCAGACAAAGCATATTCAATTTGGAAATATCTAGAAGACATGTTTGAAGGAGACATCCAAGACAAGAATGTGCACAAAAAGACATGGAAGAAAAGATACAACAATTTAGAGATGCTACCTAAAGAAAACATCAAAGCTTACAATCAGAGGATTAATGAAGCAGTCTCAAGAATTAGGAACAATGGTGGAGAAATCTTAGAAGAAGATATAATGGACAAACTAATGACTACATTAACAATAGATTATGAAAGCAAGATAAACATCTTAGATGAAACCATGCAATTCTCAAAGGACTTCAAAAGAGAAACCTTAATCAACAAAATATCTGCATTTGAGATATCAAGATTGAAGACAAAACCTAAAATGGAAACAACTTTCAAAACCTCAGTCCATGGTAAGAAAGCCTTGAGCATCTCTAGTAATATTAAGAAAGAAGAAGTTGATACAGAACTAGAAGAAATCATTGCTATGATTGCTAAGAAGGAAAGGAAAGGTAAATGAAAATATGAAGGACAACTACCATTCAAATGTTTCTCACGCAACAAAGTTGGCCACTTTGCATCTAGGTGTCCTACAAGAGTCAAGAAGTTCAGATCTGATTACAAACCCAAATATACTAAGGAATGCTATCATGCTGAAGATGGTGTGACTGATGATGATTCAGGGGAAGATGAAATTGGATTTGTTGCAATTAAAGATAATGAAAAAATAATTGAAACAATAGAAATTGAAGATGAAAAGAAAGAATAAGAATTGGCTTTAGTTTCACAAGCAGACATCATAACAGGCTGGATCATAGACAGCGGGTGTTCACATCACATGACAGGAGACAAAGACAGATTTGTACATCTAGATAAGTACAAAGGTGGCATGGTTAGATTTGGAGATAACACTCCCAAACCTATCATAGGAAGAGGATCCATTGCCTTAGATGGAAATAACAAGACAGATGATGTTCTTTATGTTGATGGTTTACATCATAACCTACTGAGTGTTGGAAAATTGTTTGATAAAGGATATCAGTTAGAATTCAAAAATAACAGGGGCATTATTAACAACAAAGAAGGAGAAATGCAGGGAATGTGTGATGGGAAAGCATGTGAGGACCTCATTCAGAAGCAAACAGAACTCTGTAGAGAACAAATTAGATCTACTGCATACAGACTTATGTGGACCTACTCAAACAAGATCATACTATGGTGAAAGGTATTTTATTTTGTTTGTTGATGATTTCTCCAGAATGATGTGGATTGCATTCTTGAAAGACAAATCTAAGCCTTTGATAAGTTCAAAATATTCAAAGATAAAGTTGAAAATGAGTCTATATTAAAGATAAAATGTCTGAGATCTGATAGAGGAGGAGAACTCACCTTTGACAAGTTTCTTGAGTACTGCGAAGAACATGGGATCAAAAGACAACTAAGTGCACCCAAAACCCCTCAACAAAATGGAATTGCAGAAAGGAGGAACATGATAATACTTGACACAACGCACACTATCATGATTGAAGGGAAAGTTGCACACACCTATTGGAGATATGCAGCCAATACAACAGTCTATACTATCAACAAAATTCAACTAAGACCAAGCGCAGACAAAACATCTTATGAACTTTGGTTTGGTAATGTACCTACAGTAAAATACTTCAGAATCTTTGGAAGCAAGTGCCACATCAAGAGAGATGATGGTGTTGGTAAATTTGATGCTAGAAGTGATCAAGGTATTTTTCTTGGTTACTCTACTAAGAGCAAAGCTTATCGATGTTTTAATTTAAGGTTGAAGAAAATCATTGAAAGTGCACATGTGAAGATTGATGAGAAGTTCATGATTCAATAAAGATATTATGAATATGCAAATATGATTGAAGATGAACCTAGACCTATCAATAAAGAAACAGTTATAGAAGAAATGTTTAACTGTATTGATGTATCATGCAATAACCTTGAACCAAGTCAAGAAGAATCACAGATCACAGATGAGAGTGTCACACCTAAAATTTCAAAATATACATCTAGATACCATTCAAAAGAAGATATCATTTGAGATTAGAGCAGTAAAGTTTTGATAAGATCCAGAGAAAAAGGTTCAACCGTTGATGAAGAGGTATGTTTACTTTCATAAATTGAACCCTTAAGTGTTGAAGATGTGTGCAATGATTCAGATTGGCAAAATGTAATGCAAGAAGAATTAGATCAAATAATTAAGAATGACACATGGGAATTGGTTCCTAGACCTTGTGATAAGAACGTGATTGGAATGAAGTGGATATTCAGAAAGAAAATGAATGAAGATGGTATAGTGATAAGAAATAAAGCAAGATTGGTATGTAAAGGATATGCACAGAGAGAAGGAATTGACTATTCTGATACATTTGCCTCTGTGAGCAGACTGGAAGCTATAAAGTTGTTTTTAGCTTATGCAACATTCAACAACTTCAAAGTATATCAGATGGATGTCAAGTTAGCTTTTCTAAATGGTGACTTGAAGGAAGAAGTCTACATAGAGGATCCTGAGGGACTCAAACTTTCAGACAAACTAGACATGGTATGCAGACTAAAGAAAGCCCTTTATGGACTTAAACAGGCCCCAAGAGCATGGTATGAGAGACTTGATGGTTACTTAAAAAAAATTGGATTCAAAAAGGGAGCAGCAAATTGCAACCTATTCATCAGAGAGACACCTGAAGGATTATTACTTGTTGCTATCTTTGTTGATGACATTATTTTTGGAGGTAATGACAAGCTTAGTGCATAATTTGCCAAAGAGATGCAGAGTGAATTTGAAATGAGCATGATTGGACCTATAAAATACTTTATGGGATTAAATGTAAAGCATATAGACAGAGGTATATTCATAAATTAGTCCAAATATGTGAAGGAGATGTTGAAGACATTCAAAATGGAAGATTGCAAGCCAGTAAGCACTCCCATGATAACAGGAAGCAAGTGTTCTAAAAATGATGACTCCACAATAGTTGACAAAACACTTTACAAATCCATGATAGGAAAACTCATATATCTCACTCAATCTAGACCAGATATATCTAATGCAGTTGGCATTGTTGGGAGATTTGCAGCTGAACCTAAACAAAATCACCTAATGGCAATCAAAAGAATATTCAGATATCTAAAGGAAACTATAGACTATGGTTTATGGTATCCTAATTCAGAAAATGTAGAACTTCATGTATACACAGATGCAGATTGGGAAGGTTGCATTGATGACAGAAAGAGTACCTCAGGAAGAGTAGTGTTTCTCGGAGATAGGTTGGTTACTTGGACAAGCAAGAAGTAGAACTGTATTTCTCAGTCAACAGCAGAAGTTGAGTATGTAGCAGCCGCATTGAATTTTTCAACAATGGTTTGGATCAAATAGATGATTAAAGACTTTGGAATTCAGATTTATTATCCCATTGTCATCCATTGTGACAACACTAGCACCATTAATATGTCAAAGAACCCTGTGATGCACGCAAAGACAAAACACATAGAAATAAAATATCATTTTCTAAGAGAAAAAGTTGCTGAAAGAGAAGTGAAGCTGGATTATGTGAGCACAAAACATCAGTTGGCAGATATATTCATGAAACCATTATCAAAAGATACTTTTGAGTATCTCAGGAAGAAGCTGGGAATAATTCCCTTTCCTGATTCTGATTAGAATTCACAGAAAATGCATCAGTCCTTGGTGACTGATGAGTGGTTGACTACTCTACCTCTGGAGTAGTACCTGAGCTTATCTGTATTTGGCATCCTTTGCCATTGATGTCAAAGGGGGAGTATATAGTAAGGGGGAGCATATACTTTGGGGGAGTATATAGTCATGAAAATAAAAAAATAGTCAAAGGAGATGCAGCAGTGAAGATGAACCTTTGATGAGGATATTAAGAAGATTGTAAAAAGAAAGAAGACATTGTGGATTGATGGTGTTTTTAATCATATGTTTCCATCAATGTCAAAGGGGGAGATTGTTGGAGATTTGCCTTTGTGCAAATAGTTGATTGTATGTTTGTCATTGATGACAACATATAGTATACAATAGTGAACTATATTCACTTTTTAGTATGGATATGTGGAAGCCTTGCGTGGTTGTTTTTATGTTTCAGACATAGTTACTATACCATGTTCATACATGCAGATTTAGATGTTCAATAACAATTGAGTTATGTTACTCTATTTACCAGCCATAGTTTCAAAGGATTATTTTCAGAAAGATGACAATAATCTCATTGATTCTTCAGTTGCGCCTATCTATGGGATATGTGTGTTCATATTCATGTTTATTTATGAGTCAAATATAATTAACCAAAGGCGCTAATCGTGTTTCATCCGAAGCGTGACATTTGGGTAATTTTGGTGGAGCCGACTATGTGAAGCAATGCGTCTATTTAGTTTGAGTTGCATGGTTCTAATTATGTTGTATGCTTTGTTTAGTCGACAAGAGAAGCATTGGAGGGATTCCTACAACTGACAAAGATCATATATTTTGGAGAAGATAATTATAGTAGTTCATTTGAAGATCACCAAGTGTGAATGATAAGAAAAGAGACATAAAAAAAACATAACAGAATGTTGATTGTTTTGGGATAGTAAAGCCATTTCATTCATTAGTTAAAGATCTACGTGAAGAAGCAGAGAGTGTATAGAATTAATTGGAACTGATCAAGACAACAGGTCTACTCAAATAGTTCATTATCAGATATAGTGTATATCTATTTCATTGAAGGTTGCAGCCTTCATCATTCTAGCAGTGTGCTTTTGGATAGTGAGTCCTCACCCCTAACAGGGTTATTTGTAAAAAGACTCCTAACAGGGTCTGACCCTTAACAGGTAACTGTACTTATTGCATTATAAAGATAAACTCCTAACATGGTTGTAAGATCTTCTAACAGGGATTATTATACTCAAGTACATTTCTTTGTGGGTGCTAATTCCCACTTGGGTTTTTACCTATTTCGGTTTCCCCGGAACCAAAATTGTGGTGTTATATTTTGTGTTATTTTAATGTGCATATGCTCAATGATATTTTGTACTTAATTAGAAGAAATAATTAAATTAGCTGATAACTGATTCACCCCCCCCCCTCAGTTATCCCTTGGAACAATTCCAACAGTTGTCCGGTCTCATACTAAAATGAAGGACCACCAAAAGGAATACAAAGAATGTGGTATACATCCTCGGGTGTCACTGTCATCTCACCAATGGGAAATTGGAAGGTATTATGCTCACTATGGAACCTCTCCATGAGTGTTGTCAGTAATATGTGATTCGCATGGATCTCCGGGATACACAAGATCCAGCCAAACCCACACTCTGTGATATCAGATCTCTCAACATCAGTCAGTCTCTACACTAATCTCATCGTGGGTGGATATGTAATATGAAACTATATGCCTGACAATCTCTCCTATGGAAAATGAACAAAAGAGCATCAGTACAATGATAAAAATGACCAAGTACAACATACATATGTTAGAAAACATGCTAACAATGCCAAATCAACAATGGAAAAAACTAAATTTGCACATTCTAGCCTTCAAAATTGACCGATGTTTTCCATATGAGTAAGTGAACTGGTACATAGTCTCATTTGAGTATTTCTATAGGGTAGGATGAGTAAAAGAGATGATACAAGTAACTACTACAGAAAATACAAAGAAAGGGTTCCCTATGATTATGCTCGTACGAATTAAGGGTGGAGTCAATAAGAGAATACTAAGGGTTTCATATGAGTAAATATTATCAAGTAGTTTCTCTTATGAGCCTTAACCATGACTCATACAAAAATCATGGAAGACTGACCCAAAAATGTGAAAATCAACAAAAACGCAACAAAATCTACTCGAAGAGGTGGTTTTTCGGGCACTTACAGCTGGCTTGTAGTTCCTAGCCGTTTGTACACTTGTTGGTGCTCGAATCGATGACTTGGATGGGAACCGCCATTTTGACTCTTAGAGGCATTTCAAATTTCTTGATATTGAAGGTTGAAAATGAAATAAAAATGACCCTTTTGGCCCTTATATAGGTTTTTGACCTGATTTTAAAATTTCTCCAATTGACGTGAAAATGACACCCTTGGCTAATTTGATCATCCTGATTCCATTTTCAGGATCAAAATCGAAATCTAAGATCATTTTATTTGTCAAAATGGTAGTTTGATTTTTGAGTCAACCGCAGTTGACCGCTTGCGTAATTCATCTTTTGAACTTTAAATAGATGGGAATTTCTCCTCAAATCAATCAATGTGCCAAAATTTTGGTCAAACTTGGTCAAACCTTACCAGAATTTTAGTCAAACTTGGTCAATAAGACTTACAACAAGTGTAGAATGTGTCATAAATGCTTAAAACCTTGTCCAAATCAGATCGATCTCTTCCTACATCATTTTATCAATCGAATTACTTTTGATCACTGGGGCACCTAACCTTATTTTGATTTCGCTCCCAAGGGGGCATGATCATGACATCAATAATCTAGTGATCACATCATCAACATCGAGAAATTTGGGAATCAAGTAATCAAACCATCAAATCAAACAAGACCTCATCGCAAGGGGCATCTCAGCTTCATCGCACCACATCAAGTTGAGATTCTTCACCATCAACAAGTCTCTAGGGGCATAGTGGTTTCAACACTTCAAATCAAACTGATATTGTCTTCCTCAATCAATTGACTTCATCACACCAAATCAAGTTATTTTTGCTAATTGATCTCTTAATGATAATCAATTTCATTGCATGACATCAAATTGGTTATTCGTTCATACCAATCAAAAGGTTTAAGAGTCCTTCTGGCATTAATCAATTTCATCACATTAAATCAAATTGGTTATTTTTCATTATCGATAAATAGGCGTTCAGTTTCATCGCTTCACATCAAATTGACCATTCTGATCTATCTTCATCGGTTCTAGTCCAATCAAGTTCGAAATCAATATCTTTGAGTCAATCGACTTGAGAGTAGTTTCAACGCTTCACATCAAGCTATTCTTCATCTCAATGCTAACTGTTCTTTGAATCAATGTGTTGATCACACATCAATTCAAAGAGGGGCAAATGTAATCAACTAAAAATGGTCTTCAAAACCCCAAGCCCCTAATCTCGACTTTTCATCAAGAAAACCCAAAATCTTGATTAAATCTCCTAAGTCTTAATCTGAGGAAATTCAACTTATCAATATGATTTGAACTAAATTCTAGGTCCCATTTGATTAATGCACTTCATCCTATTTAATTAATTAATTCCTAAATCCCAATGTTGTTGACAACTAAATCAACTTTATACTATTTATTTAATTAATGTCTTATGATGTTGATTAAATATATGATAATTGTCAATTAATTACAAAAAGGGATTATATTAATTATGTCATCACAATTTGGAGGAAAATGCATTAAATCATTTAATAATTCAAAAAATGTATTCTTCTGTCATCAAAAAGTTAACTGATTATCAATTTGGAAATAAATTAGTTAACCGCTCAACCAATTCTGTTTGATTTAACAACTTTCAAATCAACTCAGATAGTTTATAAAATGACTAATTAGTCTTTGGAGTTAATTGGTTCTCTCGACCAATCAAATCAGTTGCACATGGATTGTGCTAGTCTAGGATTAATCTCAATCGTTGATCCTTAATCGATCTTGTCTGTCCATTTTTGAGAAGATTTCTATATAATCATACCTTCATTCTTCAAAAAGAGAGGATTGCGAAGTAGAGTAATGTTGTCAAATTGTTAATTTCTTATTGCTTATCATAGTTCATTTAGCTTATTTTGCATTTGCATAATCAAATCTTAGGAATTTCACTTTCATTTTCTTAAATGGATTAATCTTAGCTTGGTATTGGATATATTTGCATTTCATGTAGTTTAAATATTTCAAAATCCTTCATTTAGATAGAGTCTATAGTCACTGGATTTTGCAATGATCTAAGAGCAAATTCATACTCTTATTTACTAGAAGGAAATCAGCCACCTTGGTTGATTCATACTTCATTAATCTAGTTTGTTAATCAATCAAACAATGATTCATTGAAGTGTTTGTGTTGTTAGCTTAGTCACATTTTCACATGCAAGGAAATTATACAAATACAATTATTATGGTTTGTATCTAATATGTTTGGATAGGGAGGAAGGAAAACAAGTCTTGACTGATTTTCACGATAAATATGACACTGGCCATGGATATGTTGAAGCTATCGCTCACCAGATCCTGAGATCATAATACTACTGGCCAACTCTATTCAAAGACACAAATGAACATGTAAAATTGTTCCATACATGTTAGACTAGCGCCACCCACGAAAGAAACCCTACAATGCCTTTACAACCATTATATGAGGTACATCTATTCGCTCAATGGGGCTTGGATTTTGTTGGTACCATTAATCCACCATCCTCTACAGGTCACAAGTATATTTTGATAGCAATAGACTATTTCATGTGCTGAACAGAGGCACTTACATTGAAGAATTGCAGTACTGAAGTGGTAATCGAGTTTTTGGAGGAATGCATCAACAAGGTTTGGAATGCCTTTATATCTGGTATGTGATAACCTAACCTCATTATCCTTTTTTGAACTTGCACAATGGGCTTTCAAAAACTAGGCAATTCTTAAATTCTCTTCCAATTATCACCCACAAGGAAATGGCGTGGTAGAGTCCACAAATAAAAATTTGACAACTGCAATCAAACACCTCTTGGATGATAATCCCAGGGATTGGTGTACGCAATTGAAATATGCCTTATGGACTGATCAAGTCAAAATAAAAAATGCTTTAGGAACACCCCCCTACAAACTAGTCTACGGTTTACAACCTATTTTTCCTATGAACCTAAAAGTACCAGTTTTAAAATTCACGGATCAATATGTTGAAGGTGAGGATAGGGTGCAAATTTGACTCATGAACCTCCTTAATTTGGAAGAAAAAGAACTATGACCTTAGAACATGTATCAAAACATCAAGCTATTGTCAAGCGTTGGTTTGACAAAAGAGCCACTATAAAAGCTTTCAAGATTTCTGACCTTGTCCTCATGTGGGATAAGGGAAAATAAAAGCTGAGAAGCCATACCAAGTTTGAAAGACTATGGACTGACCCCTATTAGATAGCATAAATCTTGGGAGAAAATACTTTCAGAATCAATACTCTAGATGGGGAGTTGGTTCCATTTCTAGTCAATGACTAGTTCCTCAAACATTGTTTTGGCTTCTGAGAGAGGGGTGCCCCTTTTCCCCCATGTATCACAATAGTTTAGGTTTCCCTTTTTATTTGTTTGTTTTGCATCTTTTCCTCTTTTGGGTCTTCATTTTGTTTGGGGGGGGGGTCAGTGTGTTTGTTGGGACTGTTCCCGACAAGTGGTCTATCCTAACTAGTCCTTGGTGATAGGCAGAGGTATTTCTTAGTAAAAATTTAGAAAGAGATGTATCTTGTAGGAGGTTGTTCTCAAGGATCATAAATGGTGATACCTCTTGCTGATAATCAAGGTGATGCTCGAACGTTGATCATCCTATATCATAGGATATATTAAATTACAACAATCAAGACAGTGATATCTTGGAAAGATGTTAATTAGATCCAATACCAACATGTTGAATCAGGTATCGACCAGACCCTGAACCTTTCTCCATCTGCAACTTGACAAAAAAAAAGAGCAAAATGGAGGAAAATGAGAAGTGAAATTAATCATTCAATGCAATGGTCACCATGGTGATCAAAATCTTATACCAATGTAGCACAATCTAAGCTCTGCCTAGGTTTTACAAAAGAAATAAAATGAAGGCACTCAATAAGTGGCATACTCAAAGCAAGAGGCTCAAACCAGTCACCAGTCAAGAAAAGAGACACAATTCCAAAGAGACTTCTCCAAATAGTTCAGCTTCAAAAAGTTGTTAGGAGACACAGAATTGCGACTCTAGAAATATCTATTAGGGCTATAGACGTTTCGCTTATAGTAGAGAAAGGTTAAATTGGGACTCTGGGGAAACTTTTTCAAGGCTATGGATGCCTAACTGGAAGCAAAGCTCTTCCTGAGAAGCCCTTATCAATATTGTGAACGTTGGTTTTGGCGAGTGTTTGTCTAAGTTATCTTTGTCGAAAGGTTGAAAAAATGAACACACAAGTACACACACTAGGGGCCCGTTTGTTTCCTGGAATTAGACTGGAATTGGCATTATCTAATTCCAGGAAATTTTAATTCTATGTTTGTGTCCATCTAAAAAATTGGAATTGGAATTTTGAAATTCCAATTTTGCCCCCAAAATGGGAATATCATCTTCCACCTAAATAGGTGGAATTGGAATTTCACAAAAAAGTGGAATGGGAATTCCAATTTTTAGAAAACCAAATTTAATATTTTGTGGGATCCGTGACTATAAAGATGTATATTATATTTCTATAAGGATGTATATATATACATGTGTGTATATACACATGTGTGTATATACACATGTGAGTATATATGCATGTGTGTATATACATGTGTGTATATACATGTGTGTATATATACACATGTGCGTGTATATACAAACCAAATTTAATATTTTGTAGAATCTGTGACTATAAAGATGTATACACACATGTGTATATACACATGTGTGTATATATATGCACATGCACATACACACATGTGTATACACACACATGTATATATAGACACATGTGTATACACACATGTCTATATATACACACATGTAATGTGTGTGTATATATACACAAATGTATATATGTGTATACACATACATGTGTATGTGTGTGTATATATACACATATGTGTATATGTGTATACATGGATACACACTTGTATGTGTATTTACACATATGTGTATGTATACACACATGTGTTTATATAAATATAGGTGTGTATATGTGTATGTACACACATGTATACACATATACACATGTGTGTGTATATACACACATGTATATATACATGTATCTATGTATATACACATGTGTGTATATATACACACATATACACACCATATTCAAAGAAATTAAAAAATAAAGAATTAAAATTTCTTATGCATCTTCTCAGTCATCTTCCAGGTGAACCAAACGGGTCAGTCCATATTCTGGATTTCATTTTGAGGATAAGAATCTTCTTGAATTGCAACATCTTCCATAATTGACCATATCTAGGATATGGTATTCCAGTACCCAAACGGGCCCTAGAAGAAACAACATAAGGCTTCAATTTTAAGATTTGGTGAAAGAATATTTCCACTTATGATTCTTATATTCAGTTCATTGCAAAGCGATTCTCCAGAAGTTGTTTGCTGATAAAGAAATGCCTCAATCATTTCTCCTTTTGTTGGGGCTATTTTTTATGGTTCCACAACACACACCCCATTTTGGCCACTTGGCCATGGGCCCCCCTTCTTTTTTCTTTTTTTTTTTTCTTTTTAGTCTTTAGGTTCCCTTGTTTGCTCTCCTAGTTTTAGGTTTTTTTAGAGAAAACCCTTGTAAAGAGCATTCGTTTGAGTTCTTTTGAACTTTTGGCCTTTCAGTGTTCCTTGGAGCTCCGAAGGTCCAAAACTCCGCACATCTAAGGTGAAATTCCTTTCAGACTTTCAATATTTGAGAGACTGAGGATGCATGACTCATGGGCTTCACACTTTCGATGTCTGAAAGTGCGAAACTAACTGATGATGTCACTTGGCCCGAGGTTCATAAAAGGTGACAAAGGGCCTCATTTTCTTCATTCTGCGACTTTGTGTTTTGAGCTCTGAGTTTTCTTTTGTGCCTTCAGTGAACATTTTTCTTCTCATTTGTCAGCTTGTAGTTGCTTGTACGCTTTGCATCCCTTTCGTTGAGCTCATCGTACAATTATCTTCGTGCCCTCATGATTTGTAGGTAGGGTTTCATTTTTGGTCTATTTTCCTTTGTGTTTTTGGGTTTTATTAATATTTTCTTTGGTTTTTGCAGACTATGTTTCATTTTAGTTTGTTTTAGTTTTTAGTCATCATTTTGGCTTGTCTCACTTAATTTTGAGTGCTGAAGAGTTAGTTTAGGGTTAGTTTTTTTTGAGATTCAGTCAATTGGAGTCCCACAGTCTTCAACCACCAAAAGGTTGAAGGATCAAAAAACATTGAACTCAGAAAACCATAGGAAATTGCAAATTCCATTTCGGACGGTCTTTGAAACACCTTAACATTGCCGAAACTCCGCAACACCAAAGACAAGGACAAATGCCATCACTCATTTTTCATTTTTTTCCTTTCGGCCTCTGATAACACCATACAACTCTAAAAATTTGAAAATTCACCTTTCTACCTTCCAATAACCTTTTTTCCCTTTCACACCTTCGCACACCAACGTTTCCCTCAACGTTTCACACTGTGAAACTCCTAAATATGCCACAGCCACTGAGCATTCTTTTTTTGCCCCTTTTGACCTTTTAGAGGCCAATTGTGTCTTTGGTGTCCACACCTCTGAAACTCTGAAAAGAAAAGTTAGACTTATTTTTGCTGGTTTCAGGCTTTTGGGTTTGATTCTGTAGGTTCATTGAAACTTGTTTGCTTAGTTTTTAGTTGTTTTTAATAAATGTTTGCTGATAGTTGCATGTTTGCTTGCAAAATTCTAGAAAAAGATAGTTGTTCCACCAATGAAGTACCTATTCAAGGGATACCATATTACTTCTAAGGTTGGGAATCTCCATAGTGAGATCACTGATAATGACATAGGGAATGTGGACTGGAATGATTTTCTTACCCAATGTGCCAACCCTAATGGAAGATCGACTGATTCAACTTGTCACATGCTTTCAATTGTAGTCAATGTCGCAACACATCCAATATCCATTTTATCTTCAGATCTGATCTTGACCCTCTCACAATATTATGTTCTTGATGAGAGGGTAGTGAAGAATAAAACAAGAGATATTGTCCTTGATACCAGACCAGACAACATTGAAGATGTCTTTCACTTGCCTAAGGGGTTTGGCAAGTTTTATGCTCTCTCTATCAACAAGGGCTTAGAATGGTTTAAAAATAACACTCAACTCACTTATGAAATTGTAAACAAGGAGTATCTGATGCAACCTCTCCCTAAGAATAAGTTGTAAAATTTGATATGAGAAGGGGATATTTAAAGGATGATATCTAGGTCGCAGTTACCATGCTGAGTAGATTATATGAGATTCCCCAATCTATCCAACTTGAAAATTGGATGATTTTGTTTATTGAAAGGATTAAGGGGAGAAGGTATAGGTTCGACTGGGCTACTATCCTAAGTGGTAACTTGGATGATTAGTTGATTGTAGTGAAGAACAATCCCAAGTTCTATATGACTTCTTACATTATCTATTTACATGCTGCCAGGGCCGAATACCCAGGGTTATTCAAGAGAGGAGCTTTTGGTCAACATAATGCTTGGCCATTCAATGATGCATTTGTCTTTGCAATCATCTATTTCATCGAGGGTGATTTTGAGAACAGACTCTTAGAGGAAGCTATGACAAAGGTATGGGCCATTGGGACCTATTATGTTTAATTCAAGACTTTCACATATATCACAGTGGAAGGGTGTATTCTCACACCAAAGAAGCTTCCCAGATATCCCTCTGATAGGATCGTCATTTTGGAGATAGGCAACTTTCAGATGTGTACGGACATATAAAGCACAAGAAGACATACTGTTGAGACTTTCCCATCTCCATCGACCCTCACTTTATACAAGACATGAAAGTATGCAAGTCTCTAGCCTTTAAATGGGACGAATGTCTCTTACAATCATTCAATTGGATCAGAACTAGGTTTGATCCCATTGACACCTACATTTGCATCAAGGGTATACATTATGTCCATGAGCCTCACCCTGAAGATCATTGGATGAACTATGTAGATGACTATGCGGTTAGGATCCGAGACTATTGTAGAATGTCTCACAAGCTTGCACAATATGTTGTAGATCTCTGCATTTCACCCAAAGTTTAGGATATGGATATTGAAGATGTTTTGGATCCACTATACAATCAAGATAAGATATATGCAAGGGCCATTTTGAATGTAGAGGTAGATAAGGAAGAAAATGAAAATATTGAATTCAAGGCTAAACATGTGATAAAGACTACCAATGACTGGATTAGAAGGCCGTTGAAAATGGATCCTGTACCTATGAAGCCAAAAATTGATCCACCATCCAAAGAAGATAAGGGAAAAGGAGAGAAAGTAATAATCCCAAGTTCAAAGGGGCAACTCCTCAAAAGCCAGAAATTGTTTTCAGACATGATCGACCAGTTGTATATGGCTCAAATACAAAGGCAAAACTGACAAGAACAAGAATGATGGGGAGTATTATTCCACCTACTACTCAATCACTAGTAGCACAAGGGAAAACCTCTACCTCAATCAGGTCTCCAACAATAAAAGTTACAAGATCCAAAACCACCCAGGAAGAGAAGGGAAGGGTATACAAAAGAAAGAGATATTCTATATCTCCATAGTTGGAAACTTTGCAAGAAGAAGATGAAGTGCACTTGGAAAGGAGAAAACGATCAGGAACAACAACCACCAAAAGAAGAGCTCAAGAAGAGAATGTTATGATTGATGTAGATATAGGTGCACAAGAGGAACAAGTAGATCCATAGGATTCCCTTGGTCCCAATGAACTTTATATTTATGATTTTAAGAATCTCGTAAGGTTTAAGGATCAAATGATAGACCAACTTGATCAAACTGCAAAAATAAGTGCTGGAGGGCATGTACCATTAGCCCCACAAGTTACTCTCACTCCTCCTCTGTCCCAATTCACTTCCCCTATTTTTGAACAATCATTCGAGAATCGAGTGTTGAGAAAGAGCCAGATACACATATACCTTCATTCACCATGGAGTCTACAGAAGTAGAGGTGCAAACTGCTCCAGATCTTCCCAATATACAAGTGTCACAATCAGGACAAGGAGAGTTGTCACTAGGCACACCAGTTGATAAAGAGACCGGAGGCAATACAAATGTAGAACATAGTTCATACACTCCACCCATTCATTCAAATCCTCCTCCTATTGTTCCTACTCATTTTTCCATGCCTCCTCCTGCTACACATGCACCCACTCCTCCACCTTCCATTCAAATTCCTACTCCTCCACTTCAGTTCCCATATTTTCTTCAATTCCAACTACCCAAGCCCCTTTGTCAACAAGGTTGGCACCATCTTCACGGACAAGGCCGAGACAAGTAACATGTCTCTAGGCAAAGATATTGACAAGTACACCTGAATATGTCGAAGAGAAACAAGTTGATAAGGAGTCCATAAGGGAATATAGTACTCCTCATGAGGATGCACCTGAAGAACCAAATCCCACTACTGGGGAGCAATTGGAGGAAGCAAAAGAAGAAGAAGAGCTAGAGGAAAAAGAAAATTCAAAAATAAGGGAAGCTTTGGAGAAGGGAGGAGAAGGAGAGGAAGAGATGGAAATCCAAGATACCGAAGAGAAAACTTCTATTATGAATATTGACCCATATGAGCCCGTCACTGCATTCACCAAACCTACATGGTTCACTAAGGAGATAGAACTGAGAAGAAGAGTATACACTAAGGAAGAAGACATAAACATGTTTGTTTTAGGCTAAAATTTCCATAGAGGTGAATATAGTGCCCCGACAAGAACCATGTCCTATGTAACTTAGGACCATATAGGTTGGTGGAAGGCACAAGTGGTGGTACCAATAGTAAGTACCAGTGCATGATAAATCACTCTCGAAGATTATAATTTTGAAGAGGTTGATTTAGGTGAACCTACAAGGGAAGGGAGTAAGATGTTGGTGACACTTGGGTTGAAACACACCTTAAGATTCATGAATATGCAGATAATGTTGGACCTTAATTACAACTTTTCCATTTCAAGAAGGATATGCAGATAATGTTGGAGCATGAAGAAGAGATCAAATCTTTTGCCATAAAATTGGCTGACTTTGAAGAAGTGTAGGAGATAGTAGAAAGACTTCGCAAGGTGCATCTAGACATCCTTCAAAAATGACTAAGTGTTCAGTTTTGGACTTTAGTCAAATTTTGCAAAAGGGAGATTTTTTGACACAACCATTTTTCCAACTCAAGTTTTTCGACCTTTCATATTTTGAAAGTCCACAATTTTAGGATTCATAAGGATTTACACTTAGTCAATTTTCATCTTGTTAACTTGCAGAGTTAGGGTCGGGGTCCAAAATTTCTGGGTCGTTTCAACATGGAAATAATTTGCACGGAGAGCTTGTTTTAGATCAGATTGCATGCATGTTTGGGGTCCTTTTTGTTTACCTAGAAGATATCAATCAATTGTATTTACGAAGAGGGGCTAAGATGAGGATTCCAAGGAAGAACTCCAATTTTAGAAGAACACTCCAGTTCAAGAATGGTGGAACTCTAGTTGTAATCTCTTGTTTGCTGAGCGGATTTGACCTTGTTTTCTCGCATAACTGCAAATGGATTAGAATCCATGCAAGCTTGTTAGCTATCAATTTAGGAGTAGTTTTGCAATGTTAAGCTCTACATTTAATTTTTATCACTGTTTTAGATGTAGAAGGAACCCTAGCTACAACTTTCTTAATTTAATAGTTGAAGCACTATATATTTCATCAGAACAATGTAATCAAGGTCAGATTTTTGATGCAATAAAGATATATGTTGTTGGTGCTTCATTCGTGGTGTGAATTTTCTGCTGTTTATACGAAATTGTGAATGCGTGCATACTTGTTCATCTATTTCAAAGAGCCAACTGTGTTTATTGTGCGTGAATATGCGATCAATTAAATTTGGTGTTAATCATTGCTGCATCATCTTGTTGTGACAAATTATTGGGGAATAATTCTATTGTGCTTGAGGATAAATTTGTCTTGTATATGCGTGCATTTGTAGCGGCTATGCGATTCTGATGAATTTTGAGATATATTGCATCTACTGTTTACATTCCATTGATTATTGCATCTGCACTTTATGACTTGTGAGTATTCTCATTCATATTGTGTGGGTTTCCTTTAAATTGCTTGATTCTTTAATTCACAAGAGTGGTACATTAATGGTTTATGTCCAGTAGGAATTTGCTTACATGTTATTTGCTTTGAATCTCTTGTTACCTTAAATCTTTTGCTATTTATTTGGAAATCTGATTAATCATAGATTCATATTAAAATTGCACAATAGGAATTGCATACATTGATAAATTGAGAAATTACAAAAAGTACTAAAGTTTGTTTTGTAGCTTGAAATTTGAAACGTACCAGCAAAGGCCTCCTTGTGAACATTCACATTTATCTTCAACTGAGATTAATAAGTAGTTGTACCACGACCACAAAAAACCTTGGGAATAACTTCGTTATTCTTTCAAGAGGGGAATTCAGACCTCAGATTCCTAGCAATTGACTTGTGTAAAAGCAACGCTCAACATGAACTATGCAATAATATGAGTGTAAAACTTATCCTTTCAACTACAAATTCACATGTTGATTCATCCTTCTTGTGTGGCTTTAAATTCTATGTATTTTCAAAGGGACCCACATATTGTCTTTACTTGCAATGAAAATCCTTACTTGTGTTGATGAACATAGTTTGAAGCTTACGATTCAAGGATCTTTACCTTGAACCAACCCTATTTATTGATTAGAAAGAGTTGGAAGACAATATTTGACAAAACAAATGACATTGATGTGGGTATGATGATGAAAGGTGATAAACAATAGAGACTTGATGCAAATGGAATACAATAGAACGTATATTAGAATGATTAACTCAAGAACTAGAATTTTGTCATGTGTTGATGTAATAATTGATATAGAAAGTTGGATAACAAAGGTTGATGCATTGTGATAAATAAATGTGGCAACATATCCCGATGATGAACATGTTACCTAATTATACAGGAATCTTCTAGATGTTTGATGGATACTTAATGCAAATGACTTGGGAGGGTGTCATTTAAAAATTGTCCTAGGTCCATAACTTGAATGGTTTGGTGTGGGAAACAATAAATAACAATTAATTAGAAAATGACTCATATTACATCCAAAATTTTAAACCAAAAAAAAGATATACAATTAAATATTAAGAAACTCCCTAATAAGTGAAGATGAAGATCCATTTCAAGCGTGAGATTTAAAAAAAGAGTCAAATTAGTTAAAATAAAACTGTCAACTTCTAAGATTGTCGCTTTATGATCTTGATCAGCACCGTCCCTGAGCACGCTTCCAAAACAATCCTTTTAACGCGGTGCGGCTTGTTTTATTTTAAGTTACAGGTGCAAAAAATGACGATCCAGATTTAATAATAATTTTGGAATCAATTTATAGTCGAATAAAAAATTGTGTGAAGGGCAGGGAGCGGAGAGTGGGGAGAAAAGCGAAGAAGACGGCATAGAAACAGTTGCACTCCCGTTTTTATTATTATGATTATTATGGTTCTGCTTTTGTAATAGCAACTGCTGTTGGGACGGATATGGTGGGAATTACAAAACTTTTTTTTCATTGCACCTGCAATTTTTGTTTTTCTGCGGCTTCTAGTGGAGGGGTCTTCTTCAAGCTGTACTTTTTGTTGTTTGATGTAAACTGCTCGCTCCTGCGATGACCTGTGAAGATATTGACATGTGAACTGCGGGAAACAATAGTTGCAATCGGGGCATATGGTGTAATGGGAATGGCAAAGGGGAGGGGAGCAGGAGCAGGAGCAGGAGCAGGAGCAGGCTTAGTCTCCACCGATGTGCAGCAGGCGGGGAAGAAGAAGGTGGCATCGAGAAGCTGGGCTCTTCTGGACTGCAATGGGGAGACCAAAATGCTGGATGCGGACAAGTATTCCATAATGCACCGCCTTCGAATCCATGCAAGAGATCTCCGCATTCTCGATCCTCTTCTATCATACCCCTCTACTATTCTCGGCCGTGAACGGGCAATTGTTCTCAATTTGGAGGTCACTCCCCAACTTTATCTTATTCAATTTGTGTTGTACTTGTGGTCAATTATAATTATCTCCACATTTCTTTTCGATTTATTTAGTTGTTTTTTGATTGAATTTGAAGTGGGTTAAATGAATTAGGTGTAGCTTTATCGAATTTTGATGTAGGTGTATTTAATTTGACAAGGATGTATTGAATTTTCATTTGGCATGCAGCATATCAAGGCAATTATCACTGCAGAAGAGGTATGCCATCGATTTACCCCTTTTCGGCTTATGCTATGCTGTATAGTTTTAAGGTGGCTTGTAGAGCTTATCCCTTTTAATCCTCATATCTTTTTTCTATTTCATTATTTGAATTTCAGTTGCTAGAGTTACGACTGTGACGACTTGCTGGCTTAGGCCAGTGCTTTTGACCTATTTAGTCATTCCATTTCTTTAGTCAGCTCTATCACCTGCTATGGTGGTGGCAGCTTTAATTTTAGTTGGGCTTTGGTTATTGAGTTGCTTTCTCTGTATCTACTGAAGTTGTTGCCAGCATGAATCAGAACTGGATCATTTGTTGCATTATGTAAGTTTTAGGTTGTAATGAGGATGACAGGTTCATATGATGATCGGTGCAAGCAGGTCCTTCTGCGAAACCCCGGGGATGAGTACGTCATTCCAATAGTTGAAGAGATGTGCAGGCGTTTACCCAAGTTAAGCAACGCTCACAGGGAAGACCTTCTGGGAGATGGAAGACAGCAATCAAATGTACAGCAGGAATGCGCAGATGCTGGGGAAGACGGTGGGCATGAATACTGTTGCTTCAACTTTTCCATTCTGTAGAAAACTGTATTGAGACCAGGGTCATTGTTTATTCCCATCATACTCATGTATCTACTGTGTTGGACCCCAAGCTGATTCCAAGAAAAAAAAGGATATTGCATAATAATGCACTGCAGAAACACCAAATACATAAAAACATCTCTTTGTTGGATTTGCCTTGCAATGTTTTGATTGACGCTGCTTTATGCTATGTTACTTTCCACTCTGATTTCTACGATGCTTCTGATTCTGTATTGTAGAGTCACCCTTCGAATTTCGTGCTCTTGAGGTGGCTTTAGAGGCTATATGTAGTTTTCTGGATGCTCGCACCACAGAATTAGAGACTGCTGCATATCCAGCTTTAGACGAACTCACATCTAAGGTAAGATTGTGCTTACATGTGCCCTATTCTTTAATGGTTTCTTTCTTAACTTCCTTCTCTTTCTCTTGTAAAGCTCTGCAACTGTTATGAACCCTATTCAGTACCGTTCATGATGTTTAAAATTGTGCATTTTAGTTAGTGGGGCCCATTTGTATTTCTGCCAGGTGAGGTCATTGAGATCAATTTCTGCAGGATCCATAAGAAATTATCTCACGTGCAAAAGGCAAAAGAGCTTGAACTGAAAAAAACATAAATATAACCTAGGTAGTAGACGAGTGCATGATAAAGCTCTTTTGCCCAGGCTTGAAGACTCTCTTTAGATCAAGGCAGTCCCTTTATTGCCTTAGATTTGGTCTGAGTTTGCATTCGCACCCACTTACAAAAGCAAATACTTTTCTGCTCCATTACTGTTTCCTTCTAATACCAATAATATTATTTCAGAAGTTTCAGCTTGTAGTTTCCAGCCTTTTCAGGCTTCACCTATATAGTACTGCAGTGATTTAATGCACTTTATAGTATTGTAACTCTGGATTTATTCATTTGTCTCATATTAACTGCCATTTTCAGCTTTAGATATACTAACTATCAAATCAGCTATAGCAGTTTTTAAATTGGGATCCTATAATTATATACAAAAATAATATACAAAAAGATTTTCCAAATTTAACAATAGTATGAGGGTGGCTGGTAGAGTTATATACAAAAGTAATGTTTGAAAGTAAATTATAAAAGATTCTAAAAAATATTATAGACAAAGTGAAAGAAAGCTGAAATTAAAGAACATCCATGATTGAACAATGAATGATATTCTCACATTTTAAAGGGCTGAAAATTCAAAATTGAAATCCATATCTATTAAACCAATATAATAATTTAGTTATGTCAATGACCATCCATGACATTGAAAGTGAATTGAGATAAAATCATTATTCATTAGTAATTATCGATAAGTGTGAGGTTACAAACTGAACATTAAAGATCAATCTGCCTAAGTAATAATCTGTTGCAACATTGAGCAACAAACTAGATAATCATAATCGTCATCAGATAGAGATGCCACGATAAATTTTTGGACTCGTCTAGCTCGTAAATGGAATCCTAACCTATCCAAGGCTTCATCAACTTCCCTTGGCTCCTTGGGCTCTACATCCCATTGTGTTGCTTGACCTCTTTATACATATCTGTCTTGCAATATGTAAAACAAGCTTCTTCACTTTTCTTGAGGCAATCTCTACTCATATCAGATGGATAGAACTATGTATTTACACAGTCTCCTTAGCAAGAGAGGAACTAAGAAAATTTGAAGGAGATGGCAATAATTTCTATCAGCGGAATATCTTTTCTTGCAGCATATGCATTCTGTTAGCTGAAGTTTTGTAGTTTTTATGTTAAGCAAATTTAGTCCACATATCCCTAATTATTGCAGCATTTTCCACTTCATACATTTTCTACAGGGCCTTCATGACCTCCTCATCATCAACATGAGTAACCCATTCCACCTCTCCTTGCCCTAGGCTTCTCTATAAACCATTTGGGTTACTTTTCATATGTGGCCATTTGTAAAAGGGTGTTAAATTTCTATCACATCCATTGGATGATTGAGTGAATTATGGCCATGAGAGGATGCTAAGGTGGGATCTCTATCATGAACTGTGGCCTTCATTAGGTTAAGCATACTATCATTACACTCATAGATCTTGCCTAGGTAGGACTGTTAGTGTCCTTATAACTGATGACAGTTAAAAAATGAGATACAATGGACATATTATATGTCACATCTGACAAAAAAGAATCTCTGACCACCATATTGTTCATTTGAAGGGACAGTCTCCTCAATAACATCTCTGAAATGTTTGGCATTGTTGGGGGGCAGTTTGCCTTCCCATCCATGATGATTGAATACTTATGGCTCATTCATCAGATCTTCATCTTTTCCAGCAATAAATTAATTTTGGAATGTTTTTTTTAGGATGGTGGTTCTCAATTTGTTTTTTCTATGAGGTAATATATGACATCAACCTACATTGCTTTCCTTGGCGAATGCCTTCTTGTAACAAGGAGATTGAGCAATAGAAGTGGACTTCCATTGGCAAAGAAGAATTTTCTAGTGGGATCATCTTCATCTTCTTGAGCGTATATATTGTTCATATGTATAATTGGGTTTGAAGTTGAACTTATGGCCTTTCTTTCCCCTTTGAGTTCCATCCCATTGGTATTAGAAGTTGAAAATATAGGAATTACAATGCTAGAAAGTTAGAAACGCATGGGCCAGTAGAAGATGGTGTAGAATTTTCATTAATTAAGCTGTTATGCCCTTAATCCATTGGATGCATGGGGATATGTGATGACCAACTATGACCTACAAAATCCGTATTTAAGTCATATATTAGTTCTTAATTATATTTATTTTAATTTAGGCCGGCCTGATTGGTATCAGTCGATTAATATACCTTAATGACACCTATAAATAGGAGGCACTGGAGAGTTGTTGAGGATGGTATTGCAAGTTCTGTTCTTATTGGAAGACTTTAGGGGGTTGCTCCCTTGAAGTGACGTATTCTTATCAATAATTTTTATCTT
This sequence comes from Thuja plicata, assembly GCA_018584345.1. NCBI lineage: Eukaryota > Viridiplantae > Streptophyta > Pinopsida > Cupressales > Cupressaceae > Thuja > Thuja plicata. The sequence continues at coordinate 599,472 of MU228537.1, read as the reverse complement.
GTTTTCTCTTATATTCTTGTCACGTGCTAAGTAATTTCATTACAAGTGGTAACAAACCTCGTTCGTGTAATAACACCCTTATTTTATTTTTTATTTTTTTGAAAAAGATGCTAATTGAAAGACAACTCAAGAATGTAAAATAAGCTATGTTACCCCAAGTTTCCGGGATGGGGATGGCAGGGGACAGGGGGATGTGTTTCTGGGATGGCGATTTTTTTGCCAATTTAGGGAAATGCTAGGGGATGGCTATATAAAATATAGGGAAAATTTAAAATATATAGGGAAGTTAGAAATATTCATACAAAAACATGGATAAAACATGAAGATATACATTATATTCTCATGAAAACATGGATAAAGCATGTATATGTACATTATAAAACCTTAACTTATAACATTTGTGTTCAATTGATGCCTTTGTTTGACCACCAATATTGATGGCATTGATTTGTCTACACCAGCCATTCTCATTGATGTTCATTTCCAGCCTAACCATGTGATTTTGAAGGAGTATGAGTGGCTTTCAGCCTGAAAAGTATGGTCCAGGACAGGTCGTACCTCTTGCAGATCTTGCGTGATCTGCTAGCTATGATTTCCTGCATTTCTTGGCGCCTTTGTTGCTGATGTATGTTGCTGTTGTTTAATGTTGGGAGGTGTTCTTTGATGTTTTGGGAAGGTGTTTGATGACTATTATAGCTGTTTTGACCTGCAAACAGTTGAATATCAGACCTGCAATTAGGTTTGAGCTTTGCACGGTGGTTTCCAGACTTGACATTGATCATTCCAGCACTTGTTTGCGAGTAGTTCATTGTTTTTTTCCGATTGGAGGATATTTTGATAGTATTCTATTACCATTATGACCTACAACTGCTTTTATATGTACTACCAATTTCTTGGTGTTTGTGAAATTGATTACCAAGCCATTGTTCATATTTCTGAGTGCTTTTGGCTATGACTCAGACCTGTTTACCCTTCACATCAGTGAAAAGTACAATGTTGCAGACCTGCAACCACTTTTTTACACACTACCAAGTTTTGAGTGTTTGTGAAATTTATTACCAGGCCTGTTCATTATTTTAGATTTCTAATTGCTTTTGGCAGTGATTCAGATATAATTATCCTTCATATCAGTGAAAAATCAAATGTTGTAGACCTATAATCACTTTCATATGCATTACCAAGTTCCAAGTGTTTGTGAATCTGAGTTGTGCTTGCTGGCCAAATCTGTTGCAGTGTTTTCCAAACTTCTTGTTGTAGTTGGAACTGACATATATAGTTTAATGTGTATGAAATTGATCAAACACTTATGTACTATTGCTGAGGTGTGGGGGTCCACAAAAAGAAATAAAAAATTGTTTTTAAAAAGCATTTGAGTCTTTTTTTTAAAATGTGCTGGGAAAAAGGGGATAGTTGGCCATCCCTGGGACAGTTAGGGGATGTCACAGATGTCCCCAACCGTCTTGGGGACAGGGAGACATCCCTTCTGAGAATTGTTGCCGTCCCCACGTTTCCGGGATGTTTCCTAGCATTTCTCAAATTTTTGGGATGGCTAGGGAGTGTCCACGACCTGTCCCCCCCTGTCCCTGAGACATCCTGGAAACAGAGACGCGTTGAAAAGGGCCGGTGAATTAGGTCCAACAAAAGGGATATCCAAAGGGAACTATTTGATTCAGGCGATTAACAACTCTTATAAAAATCATTTAAAAAAGACTTTGCTTTTCAGTCTCATACTATAACAGGTTCTTATTAATCATACTACTCATAGAGAAGCAATGGCTTCAGCAACTCCAGTTGCAGTTCTTAAAAGGTTATGAATAATATAGAGAATTTAATTGTTGAAAAGTGATAGCTTGCAGTTCAGGACCTCAACGATAGCCAGCAGGATGCGTTCTTGGAGTTGGAAGATTAATTGACTAATACAAAGGAAGTCCCTTATACGTGAGAAATCCCTGACAATGTGGCAGCAGAATTACATAGAGTTTTTTTTAATCAGAAAGGTCCATACTGATTGAAGTAAAGAGTTTTAATGAATGAATCGATGGAGATTAAGAGACAATCTGAAAATTGTGACCTCTCTTGATTTTTTATAGTCAGGTGCTGGTCTAGGCCCTCGAAGCCCTGAATATTGTATTTTATGTAATTGAATACTCTACTTGTGACTACTGCACTATTTAAGGGCAGCATATTATGCAACAGTTAATTAGTTACAATGTATAAATTGGTATTGCTTCTGGATTTGATCGCGTTTAAGTTTTTTCATCAATGTTTCAGATCACACTCCGTAATCCATCATCAGGATGCAAATGAGTGCCAAGAGATGTAGAATATGAATTGCAGGCTTGGGTTTGTAAAAGGTCATAGAAGATTAGAATCTCTGCACCTTTTTAAGAACGCCAAGTCTACAACTCTCTTTGCCAGTATGATCCTCTGCAACTCAAACTGTTTAGATTTCCAACATATTTCCCTTCCATGCAGGGTGTCAATCAAAGATATCAGATTTCCACATTATATAGTTTAAATTGGTATTGCTTCTGGATTTGATCATGTTTAAGTTCTTTTTATCTACGTTTCGGATCACACTCTGTGATCCATCATCAGGATGCAAATGAATGCCAGGAGATGTAGAATATGAATTTGCAGACTTGGGTTTGTAAAAGGTCGTAGAAGCTTAGAATCTCTGCACCTTTTTAAGAACGCCAAGTCTGCAACTCTCTTTGCCAGTTTGATACTCAACAACTCAAACTGTTTGGATTTGCTGAGGATCAAACTGGCATAAAGTTTGCTAAGCCAGTGCATAAAGTTTGCTAAGTGATTACTTTGACTTTGGCCTTAGGCGATTTCTGCTTGCATTTGCCAAAGATGTCAAATTTAGAAAGTGATATCTTTTGCTTAAATACAAGAAGTAGCATATTTACTCTCTTCAAAAGCTATGTTTAGGTGAGAAGGTTATTCTTCATAAATATTGATTCATTAAATTTGTTGGTGCATAAAGTTGTAAGTCACAGATCATGTAAAGAGCCTGCCTGGCTCTATCGCTGAAAATCAACTGCAAGTGTTTTACTGTTGTTTTGGATTTTTTTTTTTTTGGTATTTTTGGCATATATGAGTTTTTTTTCAAATTGAAGATAATCACAAATAAATAAGAAACCGTAATATTGCAATCTATTTTTTAATTGAAATCAAAATCCCACAATTCCTTATTTCAAATCATTCGAAGGCAATTTATTTAATGACAATTATCAGCTACCAAATTCACAACAATGAAAGAACTTGGAGAATGTGTGATCGCTGTTGGATGTCCTTGATAGTGATCGCAACAACAGAGAGACTAAATCTTTTGACATAGAAGTTGAAGATTCCAACGCCTGCACAGTTAGGACCCTAACACGCCTTCTCCTTATACACCAATTTATTAATGTCACTGCCAATAGATAATGTATCCGTCTCAGTATGAAGTCGCGGCTGATTATAAGACAAGTCGCGGTCTGATCCAAGGCTATGACTGTTCTTTACTTTGGTTCCACACGTAACAATAATTAATCAGCAAGCAATTCACTCATACACGGCTGGATATAATTCACTTTGCTGAGGTGACACGATTCATCAGCCCAATACGCTGATTCAAAGTGCAGATGATCAACAAGAAATTCACAATTTCCTGCAGATTGATTTCGAACAAATCCTTGTCTTGCTTACAATGTCATAGGCATATAAAATGATAAGAGAGATGCTTCAAATGAGGTTTCGAAATTCATTTAAATGAATCATGTGTTCTCCAAGAAGATGCCGAGCTGAATCTTCATGAAGACTCCTTTCATAACTTAAAGCATCCAAGCTCAAAACATTAAGTTTGAATATTTGAAATAATATATTCAATTAGCTCTCCCTCTAATTCAAAGTCCAAACATAAGATAATACAATATCCCATGATAATTAATGACTTAGACTTATAAAATAAGCTCCACAATATAATTAATTAAGTCAAACTTAATCAATTAATAATAATCAATCCAAGCCAATCCAACTCCTCTGCTCTGTCAAGTCAACTGCTCGGACATCCTGCCACTAATGGAAACTGACAAAAATGGACTTACTATAAATAGCAAGTTCTCAACCAGAGACCCCCAAATCAACCCATTAGCCCACTAGGGTCATAGTGATGGGCTAACAATGGCGTGTCCTAGACACCTGCTAAAATGGGGACATCACAGATCACTGAAGCCATATCTTCTCTAGAGTGCTAAGGTTGTCAAGCTTGGGACAAAGACCTTGAATTTATGATCAAATTGGGCAATAGTCGACCAATTTGCTAAGGTGGGTAGAACCTTTGACTTTTGGCTTTACTAAACTAAGGGGGACTTCTTTAAGGCACTGCTTTAAATACAATTATATATAATGAACATACCCAACGCGTAGTATACTCCTATTCAGGTGGTCATTTTGTATTTGTATGTTGGTTTGCAACATGCAAGGTTTTGTGCCTTTATAAAGCAAATGAACTACCACACAAAGTGTCTAAGGATGTGTTCTTGATATTCACTAATGATGTTAATGCACATATAGACAAAAACTAATTTTAACACTGTAAGAAATGAAGTTAAATTTGATTTATTTTGTGTGTTGGTGCAATGGGAGGTTGAGCATGAAGTAGATGGGTGCCCATATTTAGTTTGGCGATTTGGTCTCAAATTTCAAATGCAAAAGAATGCAGTGACTTGAATCCACTTGGTAACATCCTAATGAAGATGTCATTGAAGATTATACTTTCAAATCCTATGCGTAAGCTAGGCTCTATGCATACTAATTAGAAGATTGCTGAAATTGTAGAGTATTAAAAGAATCTAACTTAAATCCAAAAATAAATCCATACGTTTCTTATATCCTTTGAAAAAGATAGTTTACAAAAGCTTTGCAAGGATTTTATAGTTGTGTTGGCTAACTAATCAGAAATAACAACTAGAAATGCATACAATATACATGGAGACATTCAAATAAAGCTAAATCTGCACTTTTGACTTGTTTATCAGGTATTACAATATCTCAGTAGACATTTTGATTTGGGATGAAACCAAGTCATTATAACACAAAATATTCTATCCCTTGCTAGAAATTGAAACCCCAGTGATCTACAATGGCTATTCTTTTGTTCTTGCTTTGTAACCTATTTTCCAGCCCTTGGATAATGAAAATCTGCTAATATATGTTATTTGATGCATTCAAGTTGCCTTGAGAGAAAATCGTGCCTGTCCACAAATACAAAGGCCACCCATACTTGCTTATGTAACCATCACACGACCTTGTACTTGGAAGTGTGTGGAACTCACTTTTTTGCTTGTTGCATCTGTCCTTGAGGTTTCATGGCTTTCGAGTCATGCTTGAGGCCAAATAACATTGTCATTGATTTCTTGTGGAAACCCAGTGGAGAAGTGGACATAAACATTTTGGAGTACAATGTGACATGACCCACAAAATCTGTTAGATAAATGACTTGGATTGGAATGAAGATCCCTCGGAGTGCAAATTTACATGGCTGCCTTCCTCCTCCTTTGCTGAAAGTGCATTTGGATATGTGCCCTTAAGATTAAATATCGTTTACTATGCACGAGAATATGATTGGGTGGTCCTAGTGTCTTGTTGGGTTATTAATGGGGGTTCTAACTTCTAGGCAGGTCTTGAAGTGGTTGGACCAAACAAGAGGCATTTGAGAAATTTGTAGAGATTCAATCAGGGATCAAACATGAAAATAGGATGCAGGATTTCAGGTTGGGACTGGATGTAGAATGGGGAGAAGAAGGTCTAAATGTCAAGTTGACCTTCAAAATAAGAAGAAAGGAGAGAAAAGGTTAAGGGAAGTCCTTGTAGGAAAATATTTTGGAAGTGGATGCCAAAATAGGACATTTGGATACGGTTCCAAATGTTTGGAAGTAAGAGTTGTGCAAGAAGAAACCCAGTGGAACAAGACAATGGGAGTGGATGTTGGACTAAAAGAGATTTAGATGCACAAAGGAAATCTAGAACTAGGGAAAAGGGGAGTGGAATACAAATTTGTGGGATAGGATATGGGATGTGGATGTGAGGCAAATGTCCATGTCGACCTTGAAAGGCCACAAGGGTTGAGACAATGGAGGAATGAGCATTTGCTGGGATTGGGGATAAAAGTGGATAGTAGGATGAGATGATGAAAGCACAAGGGAATATCCTAAAGGAGCTCAAAGGTTCACAAAAGTGGGTGATGGAAGTGTTATTATAAATCGATATTTACAATAGAGATGAAAGGCTATTTTTTAAAGAGATTGCAAGATGATGTTTCTAAATGAAACAATCATGAACTAAAGCCAAAATTAGAAACTAACTAAGATGACCATTATAGAAACATTACAATATTTTATTAATATCGATGTTGAATGGTCATTGTTCTAACTACCCTACATTTGACATAATCTGCAGGTCTTTTGGTCACGAATGCATAGAAGGCTGCCCCCTTCTCTTCAGAACGCTCTGCGACATGAGTCTTCTGCTATTACCCTCCCTGAATCTGCATAGCTTTTGGATAAGACCAAGATAATCATAGTCCTTCCAACCTAATTTTGGGAATCAAAATTGTCCCTCGTCGCTAGAGACATCGAGTTCAACTTCTATAACTAAAACCACGATTTTGAGGAAAAATTGTCAAACCCTCCACTGTTACAGAAAAACAGCCACAATTTTGTTCAAAAAATTGGCAAAAACTTTTGCAGATGAGCACCACGACCCAAAAACTAACTGCAAGAAACCATGATTTTTGTGGAAAAAATCGCCAAACCCTCTAATGATTTTTTTCGGAAAAAAAATCCTTGAGAGCAGCAACACAGTCATGATCTTTTTTTGTAGAAAACCTAGACATGATTTTTAAGGAAAAATCGAAAAAATAAAGCCCAACAATAAATTTTTAAAGGAAAAAATTATAAATTCGAGCAATAACTTTTTGTGGAAAAAATTATAAAACCCAATAGTAATTTTTTACTTTTAGGAAAATATTATAAACCCAAACATATTTTAAAAAAAAACAATCATGTAAAAAAAGTTTTACAAAAAGAAATTACGATTTTTGGGAGAAAATCACACAATACCCAGATAGAAACCTTCATTTTTGCAAATAAACCTTATGTCGAAAATCACAACCCTAGGTGTACAGAGAAATGAATTTTTGCGGACAAAACAACTTTGATCTACACCGAAAATGTAGGAAAAACCCTAGTGCAGCACCCAGAACTGAAACATAGGGCTCAAAATGAAGATTTGCAGAAGAATGCAAAGATGCTCGTCCTTAGAAGAGCATGACCCAAAAAGATGCTCCTGTTGTGGAAAAGACCTTCTCGCGATCTCTTGTAGAAAACTGTCACAGACAAAGCACATGGGTCTGAGAAATGATCCCACGCGCAACAGGAAAAAATACTTGAAAGTTTATCGCGCAAGGTTTTGAAGAAAACATGGCCTTAAAATGGAAGTTGTGGTGTGAAATACAGTTGAGTGGACTGAGAACAAACCCTTGAAAAGAATAGGAACAACGTGGGTCACAGGAAAAAAACAATGAGCCTCTAAAAATCGCAACCACAAAAAATGGTGGAAAATATGACGCCGCAATTTTTCGTAGGTTGTAGACAAAAAACCACGAACGAACATCTGCAAAACGACGCCTTTAGAAAGAAAACCGATGCCCATGAGCCTAGAACAAGGACAAAAAATGCACCAAAATCAACATCCACATTTGCAAATCCTTGCGATCAAGCAGGAAAAATATAGGAAAACCACGATTTTTTATTAAAAAATTCACCAAACCTTAAAGAACTCCATTAACCTGCTCTGATACTATGTTATTATCTGTGTTCCACGGGGATGCGTCCCTTGCCTTGGAACCCCCGTTCCTGTCCCGGGTACGAAATGGGGACGCGGGGACGGGATTTCAACGTCCTCTAACTGTTCCCTTTTCAGTCCCAAATCGGGGACGTTCCGGAAACCCCAAAAAGTGAAGGTTTCGAAATAGGGGACGCATTGTATGAGGAGCATTTTAGGCCCATTGTGACGTGATGATGGAACATTATGAACACCTCGCTCCATATAGCAGCCTATGCTGTCAATCCTAAATGGTATGTATCGAGACTTGGGAGAGTGGCTCCATCTAGGGATGAGGAGGCGAGTCTCAAATCTGAAATCTCAAGTTTCCAGTTTAAATTTTTATCAAATTAAATATGAAATAGCAAGCTGCAAAGTAGATCTCTTATGAAGTTATGCTTATCTCTTCAATCTTCAATATTCATGAATCATATTCATTATTTAATAATTTAATATGTTTTTTATCTGTTCAACTCAGGTGAAGGCATGCTTCTTCAAGGCCCTTACAAAAATGTACAATGGAGATGATGCTGGTAAACTTCGGGAACAATGGATTGACTTTGCCAATCTTTGTGGTCCAACCTTTAGTAGACCAGAGGCGACGACGGATAGAGCTACATTAGCTCAAAGGGACCCTATTGGATGGTGGACATGGCATGGTAGGGATGCACCTGAGCTGAATGTTCTTGCCATTCGTCTTCTTTCACAGGTTGTGAGTTCCTGTGCTGCAGAGAGGAATTGGTCCACACATAGCTTCATCCAATCAATCAAGAGGAACAACCTTACCTCTAGATGATCAGAGAAGTTAGTGGCTATTCACAGTGCATTGCGGCTACAGGATCGACAGAGTGTTCAGTATTGTCAGACTCCAACATTACGTTGCGACATTAATCCCAAGAATGCTATGCAGGTTGAGGAGGATGACACACCTCTAGGATTGCTTGGGGTTCCATAGGATGAGAACCCTCATCCTGCCGCTACCAGTGACTCAGAGGATTACTCTGATTTAGATTTAGATTCGTAGAGGACAGCCATATATTTGACATATATTATTTGTAGACACATTATTGATTTTGATTATTATGGACATAAAGATCAATAAAGAGAAGTCCAACTAAAGATAACTTTGTTAATTTGCTATGTATTCATTGTATTGAGCTTCTTAAATGTCTATGGTGAATGGTTATCAATGTTATGACATGCATATTAGAATTCTCTCTATATAAAAATTCCCCTATTTTTTTAATAGCCATCCCCTAAAAATTGGCTTTGTATCGTACCCGAACTGAAAATATGTCCCTGTCCCCAAAACACCGTGGAGCATAGGTTATTATAAATCAATATTTACAATAGAGATGAAAGGTTTTATTTATAAGAGGTTACAAGACGATGTTTGTAAACGAAACAATCATGAACTGAAGCCAGAATTAGAAACTACCTAAACTAACCTAGATGACCATTATAGAAACATTACAATATTGTTTTAATAGGAAGGATGTAGAGAAGCGAGGGGGAAGTGGATGTTAGTATTGGATATGGGAAATATCTAAATCCACTTCAAAATCTTCCAAGAAGGCAATAGACGGGAAAATGGAGGAAATGGAGAAGGGAGGGAAAAGTTTGCGAAAATAGGTGCTGCAACAAGATGAATGACATGTCCAAATCCAAACTGGAAAATGAAGGAAAGTGAAGAAGGGAAATAACTTGAAAGGAATCTATGGAACTTTCATGTGGGAAAGAAAATGGATGTGGAAATTAGATGAACAGGAAATGCTTGGACATCCATTAACAGACCACGAGATAGAAAATGACTACTACAAAATACAAAATACCAACAATATCGTAGACTTGAGTTTTTTTTTGTATTTTTGTGTCCTACAACACATTTAATGTCATAGAGGATGGCAAGGAAAAATGCACAAATGATTTCTACCAAAAGAACCCATAGAGAATTTCTCAAGTTAGTTATTAATAATGGGCTAGACAAGACAATATGCACAAAAGGAAGATGGACCTAGGCAATTTTGGGCACAGTTGATTCGGGTGCCAAAAACATACACACTAGACTGTCTTATATTTATTATTTCGAGTTCTCTTGTTGAGTTCCGGGATGGGGGACAAGGGAATCGTTTCCGAATCAGCGATTTTTGAGCCATTTTGGGACAACATAGGTGATGACTATACACAGAATAGAAAAAAATTGAAATATATAGGAAAATTTTAAATATTCATACAATAACATTAATATTTGATAAAGCACACATATATACATTATAGAAATCAATCCTATTGTAGATTTGTTAAGCTTAGAAATCAGTTTCAAATTTCATTCATGTGTGTTGCAACTATTAAGGCTAGTTAAGCCACAATTCTTTTAAAGTATCACTAATATCTCATAGGAGCTAGTTGCTTGTTCAAGGACCCTTTGTAACAAGTTGTTTGCAATTTTCTATAAGATCAGAGCTGCAATTTTGCTCTGTCAATCTTTGAAATCAGAAATTTAATGCAGAAATTAAATCATATGATACTAGGAAACACCATATTTCATGTTGCGGCAGTCATAACTAATATATGTAGTTTAATGTGTACGAAAACTATCAAAAGTAATAAAAAAAAATATTTTTTAAAGCATTTGAGTGTTTTTTTAAAGGTGCTAGGAAAAGAGGGACGACTGGCCGCCCCGAGATGGTTAAGGGATGTCATAGATGTTCCCAACTGTCCCGGGAACGACAGGCCACCCCTACTAAGAATCACTGCCGTCCCCTCATTTCTGGGACATTTTTTACTATTTTCCAGATGTTGTGGATGACTAGGGGAATCTCTGACCCGTCTTGCCATCCATGGGACATCGTGCAAATGGGGACACATGAAAAAAGGGCCAGGAACACGTCCTTGGGTCTCCTTGGTTCCTCAAGAACACGGTCCTAAGTTACCGGATTTGGGCCCTGGACCCTCGAACTGGGTCCGGATCCGTGGACCGGTCTGCACTGGATCCGAGTAGGGCCCGGATTTGGACCTGTGGGTCCGTCTGGATCCGCAGACCTGCAGATCCCAAGGGACCCACATGTCTAGATCCGGACCCTGTCCGGATATGGCGTGGACCCGTGGGGATCCAACGTGGACCTCGAGGATCCCGCGCAGATCCCAAGGACCCACGGCCAGGCATGTTAAAAAGTGGGTCCAACCCACTTAAAAAATGTTTTTTTTAATTTTTTTTTTTGCTGAAGACCCCATTGATCCGGATTTTTTTTGATAATCTATATGATGATTGATGAACATTGAATCATGTTTCAAACTTTAATGAACCATATTTTGAATTTTCATTTTGTAATTGAGTAATTTAATGTGCTGATTTTCTTTAGAATCGTGAACATAGATCAATGATCAAGTATACTACTTAAATTTTTAATGTTTATCTTTGAGATTTGGCATTGATCAATGATCAAGCATCATAGATTCTTACTATGAAATGATTTAGTTTTAGAATTATGTATATTTCTCTTTTTTTTTTGTATATATAATGCACATGCGCACACACACACGAACCCATACGAATCATATGGGAATTTTTTTCCATGAATCCATGAACCAGATTCTTGAACCCGAATCCATCCCCGAACCCTTTCCGGCAACTTAGTCTGAACACCCCTTGAAATGTATATATGAAAGATAAACATCTATTAATGCTTTAGTCACGTCATTGCATGTTGTTTGCATGATTTCCACATAATTTCATTGCTACTACTGCTATATTCATATCTGTGCATTTAATTTGGATGCAAAAGAAAAAAATAGGAGGCAGTCTTAAGTTCTTAACTGTTAGAAACTATTCTTAATTCTTAGTAACTGTATTTGAGTGTTAACTGCATTTGAAAAGCGACTTTTAAGTAATTTGGAGTAACTTGTGTTGATTTGGACTTAGCATAATGCATAGTGTTAGTTGCAGCATGTGTTTTATAGGCAAAATAATTATCAAGTTCTCTATTGTATCATTGTTCTCTTTGTTTCTTCAAAGATAGGATATTCTTGCTTATACTAATTTTCACCATGACATGCAGATTAGTAGCCGTAATTTGGACCGTGTTCGTAAACTAAAGAGTGCTATGACAAGGTTGACAGCACGTGTTCAAAAGGTCTAAGCCACTGCAATTATGTTTGTTATTGTGATCTTTCCAGTCTCTGAATGTGTTATTGAATATAAATCAAGTGCAAAATCTTCAATGGCTCAGGCTTTTATCTTAGCATACCTAGAAATCGTCTTTGTTTGATCAGTTATCATCTGTGGACATCACCAAAAGTAATTTCTGAAAGAATATCTGAAAGTATGCTAACTTTTATGTTTTCTTCAAAATTTCCATCTCTGCCATTTGTTTTTCACAAATTTCCAGAATCTTGATAGATGTGCATGTCTGCTAGTTCTCTGTTAATTAAATGAAGCTAAAATACTCTTAGTTCTAAAGCAATCAGATCAATATTGCCAACATGAACACCATAGTAGGCCAATTTATTGCACTATGTGAAGAAATAATGCAGGCATGGCTGAGACAAAATAGTTGAAAAAGCATGTAAATCATTAGAGGATTATTACACAAATTGTACTGGAGCCCATTTAAGAGTGGTATAGATGACCATCTTTCTCTCTGGAGTTAGGCTGGGAGGAAATACCTGGAATACTACTAGAGCATTTGAAAATGACAAGTTTAAACATTTAATAGACATAGGTAAGTAGGGGAAGCAACATGTAGTATTATAAATTTTCGGGATTCTGCATTAATGATGAAGATTCAAGAAGAAATTGAGGTCAAATTTATTGCACTCTATGTTACCCCGAGTTTCCAAGGTGGGGGGACGGAGAAATGGGTTTCCGGGACACATTTTTTTTACCGGAGCGGGGGACGGCAGTGGGGACAGCTATATAAATAATAGGGAAAATTTAAAATATATAGGGAAATTTTAAATATTCGTATGAAAACATGGATAAAGCATGCTTATATACATTATAGAACTTTAACACATAACTTTTGTCTTAAATAATTTAAATTGAGAGTTCACATGAGAGTGGAAGTCAAGCAAATTATCAAAATTCAAACATTAAATTTATGGGACAGCCAGGGGACAGGTTTCCGAAAGTTTCCAAGTTTCTGGGTCGTCCCTGTTTCGGGGATGGGTCAAGTTATGCCGAAAATGCGTCTGTGGGTAACATTGATTGCATTTAAATACTTAGGATGGGATGCAGATGACACATCATCCAAACCCAAGGTCTCAGTAAAAACATTTCTTTATAATCAATTTACAATTTAGAATTCTTGACTATTTAGTTTATTACAACAAGTTAGATGTGATGACCATCTACATATGGGGGAATCTTGAAATGTCAATTTTTTTGGATATCTCTTCTACATACAGGGAATCTTGAAATGACAATCTTTTTTTATCTGTAAGACATTGTATTAAAAAACAACATTATTCATGGCAATGTTTCAACGACACACAATGATCAGACATTATTCATGGTACATGCATTGTTGGACTGTGCATTTTTTGTTTACTCTGGCTTGAAATCTGGTATATCACTTTTACAAGGACAGGGATTAGTTTGTCATGTGCTAAAGATGAGAATATACTATTGGACATAGGTAACTTTTAATGATTTGTATTGTATAATTTTTTTTCCCTGTTTTCTCTAATGATTACACTTCAATTGTTTGTACAATAGAAATGAGTTTTGTTTCCAGTTTTCTTATTTGGAACATTGATGAGATGTTCCTCTAGCAGGTAAGAGATGAACTTGAACAGCTTTTGGATGATGATGATGACATGGCCGACCTTTACTTATCAAGAAAATTAGCTGGGTCAACTTCACCAGTTGGTGGGTCCATTGCTCCCAACTGGGTTCCAGCTTCTCCTACTATAGCTTCAAGGATTGGCCGTGCTAGCAGGACAAGTGCTACAACGATACATGGGAATGAGAATGATGTTGAAGAGCTTGAAATGTTGTTGGAGGTTTTTCTAAATCCTCTCATCTGAAGTTTATTTAATTATATTTCTCAGCACCTTCAGGAAATTCTAAATATCAAATGAACTAATTGTATTATAAATCTTACATTGTAGGCTTATTTCATGCAAGTTGATGGCACACTGAACAAACTGACCACAGTTAAGTGTATATAAATATCTCTCTTTTACAAACACTTGTTTAGTTTCTAGTCCTGAGAATATCCTTTATGATTAAAATCTAACTTTATTTGCTACATGTGTGGAAATTCCCTAATTAAGTTGATATTTCTGAAAAACATTCAAGTACAAATATTTACGTTTCTTTCCCAATCCATTTAATTGTGTAGCCATGTGTAGATTTTTGATTTCGTTTAATATTAGATCTTTTTCTATTAAGAAATCATCACTAGCATGTTAAAAAATTGAAATATTTAGTGACCATAAATGTCACTTCACCAGTTTTGTGTAGATTTCAATTAAGAAAAGGACAGATAAGTTGATTCTCAATCCATATGATGATTCAGATAATATAATGAAGGTTTTCTATTATAAATCCTAAAGAGAAACATCGTATGTTTGGAGATTAGTTTCAACATACAACCTGAGCTCTTGAGTTTATTATGGAAACATCATTGCATAAAAGATTCAGTGTCTTGTGTAAAAACAAAGAAAAATAAAAAGTTTTTTCAAATTTCAAAAGGAAACAAGTTGCTTTCCAAACTTGAAAACCATCTCTTCGGCAAGAATATGACCACATCTTGAGATATTGTTTGTCAGTATCCTTTTACTCATTGCTTAATTCAAATTTCACTTGTTAAATGTTTTTTCCGTGAATTCTAGATCATATAATTTGTATACTAAATGCTATGTTTTGAGGCAGTTATGACTTGAAATGCAGTTCTCCCATGCATTCCTTATGTTTGTCAACAGTCAGATCTTGTTCTGTCCCTATCCACAAACCAGCAATTGGTTTCCAGTTTTTCTTTGTAACTAGCCAACAATTTGCTGAACTGTTGCTACAGAGTTTGTAATTTGTGCTATTTTCCAAAGTGTTGTCTACATTGTCAGTTGGTGCTTTTAGTTTCTGGGAATCTAGTGTCTTCTGTAGGGGATTCCCTGAATGTCTAAAATGAACTATGTTCCATGGCATCTTGTGGATGGGGACAACTCTGTGATGCCAAGGGATGAGAGGCTTTTTTAAGGTGACGATGTTGGATGACAATTCAAAGAATAGGGATTGTAAAATATAGCAAAGTTCAAATTTTCATATGATATTACATTCACTATATTCATTATATAATTATACTATGAAACAATAGAGGTGAATTATGAATTCATGAGTTACAAATTTACAAAAAGCTTCAATGCCTAATTATTTGAGTATTCATTGCCAATGTCCATGCACAACAAAATGACACAATGACAAAGTGTAGACAACTAGATCTATTATTGGCATGCTTTTGGCTCAGCTTTGTTTGAATCAAAAGTGAAGTATAAATCTAAGTCACTACAAATATGAGAGACCACCTCATCCAATGCAACCCTAATTAATACCTCTTGAGCCTCATCAATTTGTGTGGCATATTTAGGATCAACGTCCTGTTGTAAAGCTAGATTTTGTTGATACTAACGAACCTGTCAATATTAAAGTTGTAAGATGCTATGCATGATCACTGACATCTCTTCTTGTCTGGAAGCCTATATCTCTTGACTAACTAAATGAAGTTGTGTGTGGACCTTCTCCTTTTTGCAATAAAGAAGGTTTCAAGATATGAAAGGAGATGATTGGCGAGCACATTCAATGCTGCTCAATTCTTATCATAATAATCCCATTTTGGATTTTTCATGATATATGCAATTTTTCAAAAAAAGTTTCTGATAGTTTGTAATATCTAAATATTTATGACAGCAAGAAAATTCACAACAATAACTATTACATTATTTCTTCTTATGACATTCCTGTTAAATTATAGCTTCGATCTGATTGATTTATCAATATAAACATATATACATTTAATGTATATATATATATATATTCAAGAGAAATTTATATTGATCAGATTTGATATGCTTAAGTAAGAATGGATCGACTTTTGTTATATTCAATTAAACTTAATATATATTATATATTGGTTCGGCCTTGATAATAATTAATACCATATGTTACGATAACTATCAAATGATAGTTATACGTAACATACGTATTCATTGTTAATGGAATCGACTTTAGTCGATGCTGATCATATATTAAAAGGATGTGTTACGATAACTATCGAACGATAGTTATACGTAACACATCATATATTAAGGGATGTGTTACGTATAACTATTGACCAATAGTTATCATAACACATCATGTATATATTATAATGCCACGGTTTATATAAACAGCAACAACGATAATGAAAGGGCATGTTTACGTAGGACATGACCCTACGTGGCTCAAGCCACGTACGGTCATGTCTCTACATAGACATGACTCCTCTATCATATATATACATAGTCGTATGTGGCTGTGGAAAAACATCAATGACAGTGTGCATGTTATTACCACAGCAACATACGAAAGACAATCTCTGCAATTATAATTTAGAATAAGATATATATTTATATATCTATTTAAGATAATATTCTATGAACAACATGAAATTCTCTCTAGTAAGATCTCAATTCCTTAACATGGTATCAGAGCCTATCTAGAGAAGAATCAATATAAGTTAAATTCTGAATTATATATCAGACTGGTTGTCAGAATATAAAGAGGAAAGTAATAATGGCCAACAGCATTAATGTGGAGGACAGACTTGAAGGCGCTGCAAACTTCTTTTCATGGAAAATACAAATCTTAACATTGCTTCAAGAACTCGAGTTAGATTCCTATGTTGAGGAGGATCTAAAGATGCTGGAAGATGAACCTGATAAATCAACCTGGAAAAGGCGTAACAACAAAGCTAAAAAAATCATAATCGATGCTGTTAAAGACCATATTCTTCCCTCCATAGCAAGGTTAAAGACTGCTTATAAAGTATTCAAAACCATTCAAGAGACATATGAGATTAATAATACAAGTAGATTACTTACACTCAAACAACAACTCTTGAATTTAAAGATGAACAAAGGGGAAACTATCACTTTCTACTTCCTAAGAATTTCGAATTAAAGGATCAACTCTCTACCATTGGAAACAATGTTGATGATATGGAGTTAACATTAATAGCTCTTAGAGGGTTACCTATCTCATGGGAATCCTTTATTCAATGTATGACTAGACGCCCCTCTCAACCAAAGTTTGATCAACTAAAGAATGATTACACTCAAGAGGAATCTCGATTAATCTCAAGAGGGATCAGGCCAAACAAAGGAGGAGAAATCCAAGTGCTACATACCCATTCAAATTTCAAAAGCATTAAAAGGAAGTTCAAGTATAAGAAGGAAAACTATAGCAAAAATCACAAAACCAAAGATTTCACCAAAATACAGTGCTATAATAGCTGAAGTTAAAGAAGTAGAATTATCTCTATTGTTCTTGGCGTTGTCAAGTGAAGTGAACTCAAACAAAAACACTTGGATAATCAATAGTGGAGCATCACGACATATAACTGGATTCAGAGATCAATTTGAAACCTTAGAAGAACATTTCTTTGAAGAAGTCACAATTGGAGACAACTCCACCTATCCAGCAAAAGGAATTGGGACATGCTCAATCAAATTGAAAACATGGGTAACCTTACAATTGAAAGATGTTCTCTTTGTACCAGGTATAAAAAGGAACTTGGTCTCTATTTCAGGCCTAGCCGATCAAGGCTACCGAGTCACATTTCAAGAAAAGATAAAGTGCTAATATCGCCTAAAAACACGAACATTAAAAATGCTATTTCTATAGGGTATAGGGATGAAAGCCTATACAAATTATGTAATACTCACAAATTAGCTCTTTGTCATGAAGTTTCAAACTCTAATGAACTCTGGCACAAAAGATTAGGACATCTTGGATTTAGCACTCTACCTTCCATAAAGAAAATCACTACAGGTA
This sequence comes from Thuja plicata, assembly GCA_018584345.1. NCBI lineage: Eukaryota > Viridiplantae > Streptophyta > Pinopsida > Cupressales > Cupressaceae > Thuja > Thuja plicata. Next base: position 581,570 of record MU228537.1, on the reverse strand, counting down.
TACCTGATCTAAAATCAAATCATATTCGTACTTGTAAAGGATGTGCTCTAGGAAAAAATATCAAAAGATCCTTCCCTTCTAGTGAACATAAAACCAAAGTTGTATTAGAACTCATTCACACGGATTTGTGTGGACCTATGTTAACTCTCTCACTAGGAGGATTTTCGTATTATGTGATTTTCATTCACGAGTACTCTAGAAAAACCTTGATCTATTTTCTTAAACTCAAAGAATCAAATGAAGTATTGCTAAAATTCAAAGAATTTAAAGCATTAGTACAAAACCAAACTGAGAAGAAAATAAAAACTCTAAGATCAGACAATGGGGGTGAATATATCTCTAAAAACTCTAAAGAATTCTGTATTTCTGTTGGGATTAAGAGGGAGTATACAATACCTTATAACCCTCAACAAAATGGAGTAGCAGAAAGAAAAAATAGAACTATTATTGAAGCTGCCAAGGCTATGATGCATGATCAAAATCTTCATACCTTATTTTGGGCCGAAGCATCTAATACTGCGGTATACATCCCAAACAGGTGTCCTCACTCAATCCTAGAAAACATTACACCTGAAGAAGCCTTTACAGGGAAGAAACCAGATCTGAGTCATCTAAGAATCTTTGGTTGTCCTGTGTATGTTCACATTCCTAAAGAGAAAATAACCAAACTAGAACCCTCTGGAAAGAAATGAATATTTGTTGGTTACAGTGAAACTACTAAAGGATACAGGGTCTACATACCAGGACAACAATCCATTGACATAAGTAGAGATATCAAATTTGAAGAAGATATTGCTCTTCAACTCTCTACACTTACAGAAGAGGGATCAAATGAAAATCAGAGGGAGAATATTATAGAAAATGATGAAAATCACACAATTGAGAATTAGAGGGAGAATGCCTTACAAGATGATGGAAACTACATAACTGAGAACCAAAGAGAGAACATAATTGAAAGTGATGAACTCCCTTCATCTAACCTTGAAGATGTTTAATTTCTTAACAATAAGAAAAGGCCACTGTGGGCAAGAAAAATGATTGAAGAAAATATTGTTGAACCAAATGAAATATTTAGAGAAAGTAAGAGAACAAGAAATCAGAAATGCTATCTTGCACTTATGGCTGAGCTTACAAAATCTGAACCATCTAATGTTAAAGAGGCCTTAACATGTCAAGCCTGGAAAGATGCAATGATCAAGGAATATCAATCTATTGTAAAAAATGATGTTTGGGAGGCAGTACCAAGACCTAAAGGAAAATCAGTTGTCTCTTCAAAATGGTTATTCAAAATCAAATATGCTTCAGATGGTAGTATTGAAAAACATAAAGCCAGATTTGTTGCCAGGGGTTTTTCTCAAAAGGTCGGAATTGACTACGAAGAAACCTTTGCTCCAGTTGCTTGATATACTTCTGTGAGAACTATTATCGCCATTGCAACATCTAAAGGGTGGAAGATACATCAAATGGATGTAAAGACAACATTTCTAAATGGTGTTATTGAAGAAAAAGTATACATAGAACAACCAAAAGGCTTCACCACTCATGGCAGAAATAGTTATGTTTGCAAATTAAAGAAAGCTCTCTACGGCCTGAAGCAAGCTCCCAGGGCTTGGTATGAACGGATAGACAGTTATCTTTCCAAGTTAGGGTACTCCAAAAATGAAGTTGATCCTAACATATACTTGAAAATATCCAAAGGTGAAATGGTAATTTTGGTTCTTTATGTTGATGATTTATTAATAACTGGAGAAGATCATCTTATTGCTAAATGCAAACAAGATCTCACAGACGAATTCGATACGAAGGATCTAGGTCTGTTACACTACTTTCTAGGCTTAAAAGTATTGCAGAAGGAAAACTACATTTTTTAAATCAAGGGAAATACACCATGGACATATTAACCAGATTTGGCATGATGGATTATAAACCATTATCCACTCCAATGGAAACAAATCTTCACAAGCTCAAAGATGAAGCCGCAGATTCAGAAACTACAAATCCTACATATTATAGACAGTTAATTGGATCACTTATGTACTTGGTAAACACTCGTCCTGATATCTGCTATGCTACAAATGTATTAAGTCATTTCATGTGCGAACGAAAGAAAATCCATCTAATAGCTGCTAAACATATTCTAAGATACTTATGTGGTACAATTGGATTTGGCCTAAAATACGAGAATGTTGAGATACAACTCCAAGGTTTTTCTGACTCTGACTGGGCTGGAAATTCAATCGATCGTAAAAGCACTACAGGATGTTGCTTTAGTCTTGGATCAACGATGATTTCTTGGTTTAGTAGGAAACAATCAGCAGTTGCTCAAAGTTCTATAGAAGCAGAATATATGGCTGCTTCCATGGGAGCTCGAGAAACAATATGGTTAAGGAAGTTACTCTTTGGATTGTTTGGCAAGCCTCTAAAGCCCACAGTAATTCATTTTGACAATCAAAGTTGCATTAAACTTTCAGTTAATCCAGTCTTTCACAATCGTTCCAAGCACATAGAAATTCCTTACCACTACATAAGAGACATGGTAGACATAGATGTTATCAAATTGATCTACATCAGTACTGAAGAACAAAATGCTGACATCTTTACCAAGCCTCTTGCAAAGTTGAAGATTGAGTACTTCAAGAAGAAACTTGGTATGATTAAGTTGTGATTAAATTTCTGAGATTAAATCTCATTCATATGTAAATTGATGTATTCATGAATAAATATAAATAAAATATTGCAATATTGTGTTTTGAAAGGTGATGATCTTTCATGTGTGTTAGGTCACTATTGTAAGGTGAAGACCTGTACAATAGTTTGACCTAGTGTCAAGAGTGACTATATTAAGTTGCTATCCTGACACTAAATCCTTGGAAGTTATCATTTAATCCATTTCCGAATTGAGTCGGGGATTATGATAACGTGTGCCTCAAGTTATTGATCCGGAATGCGCTGGATATCTTGACACTATTACTTATCACTAAATCCAGTTCCAAATTGAGTCGGGGATTGTGATAACTCTTCTATCAGGATTGAGTACATTAAACTTATGTCCCGGACTGTGCCGGTTATCCTGATGTGAAGTTATGTTGTGATTAAATGTTATCACTAAAATCCAGTTCCGAATTGAGTCGGGATTACGATAACACACGTCATGATAATCTCCCATTCGAATATCATGATTCTGTTCAATCCTCTCTTGCTAAGAGGGAGTGTTAAATTATAGCTTCGATCTGATTGATTTATCAATATAAACATACATACATTTAATGTATATATATTCAAGAGAAATTTATATTGATCAGATTTGATATGCTTAAGTAAGAATGGATCGACTTTTGTAATAGTCGATTAAACTTAATATATATTATATATTGGTTCGGCCTTGATAATAATTAA
>MU228537.1:547074-571406 GCA_018584345.1 Thuja plicata | reverse complement strand
CCCCCCCCCTCCCCCACCCCCCCGCTGCCGCCTCCCTGCTGTCCCGAAATTGAGGCCCTTTGTACCCCCGTCTCGGAAACTTGTCCCGGCGTCCCCCCATCCCGACGTCCCCCCCACGTTGGTGTTACGCTGAATTTTATTTAAAAATCTGCTCTAAAATTATGCATCATATATATCATTGTTCTGCATATAGATTTCCTTTTCAAGTCTGCACATATTCTTATGATTTGGCCTTGATCATGTATATTTTTTCCTCATCGATTTCTTTGTGCTTGAATAATGTATTTTCGTATTGCACACTTATTCTTTATATATCTGCTGGTGTAAATAGATGCGACTTATTTTCTCCACACACACCAATCTGCATATATACTCCTTAAATCTTGATTCACAAATCTACATATATTCTCTTCTTAAATCTTCTTGTGCTTGAATGATATATCTTTATGTCTCACACACTTTTCTTTACATTCTTCACTCTTTACATTTCTTTTTTCTTTTTTATATCCTTATATCAAGATGAAGCGATACATCTCTTTGAATGGAGACTTACTATAAAAAAACATGACTTTTCACATACTAACTAATTATTGCCTGTTTTTTTTAAATTTTTTTTTATTTATTTACCACAGGAAGCTCTCGCCAATCAAGCTAGGCCCCCATACCAACTAATTGCTGCCTTTAGAAACATACTTATCATTGCACTTTTATATGAAGTGCTGCCTTCTATAATATTGATCGCTGCCTTTTACTGATTGCTTTCTTTAATATATATTAGTTTATTACAGCGCTGACCTTATATATATGTTGTCGTTAATTTCGTTTTCGTAAAATTAATGACCAACCCCATAAAATTTCGATAAAAAACACGGTTTATGATTTCTAAGCAAGTTTTTGGAAGAATAAATCATTTTTACTTGTTAATATTTTCATAATTTCATTGTCATAGGGTTAAGTTTTGGTTTTGGTTTCAATTATTTTCGATTAGTTTAAGTTAAATGCTTGTCTTTTGTGTCGGAGCTTTTAAGCTCTATTGTGAGGTTTGTCACTTGTAACTACATATGTAATTAGTTTCAAAAAGCTCGAATTACTTTAAATTCGAGGTTTCTAAGGGCTATTACATGTTTGTCTACATGTAATGCATTACTAAAGTTCTGAAATGCTTTGAGTTGAGGTTATTCAATGCCTTTGCATGTAGTTTTACATGCAATGAGTTATGCAAAACAAGCGAAAAGGTCCGAACTATTTAAGTGAGCGGATTTTGCATATGACATTGCATATTTTAATTCATATAATATAACATGGGGTGGAGGTTTCCAACCCCGACCACATGTTATAGTGCAATAAATGAAACATTTAGTTAACAAAAAACACTAGGCTTCCCATGCATTATATTGCTTCATTGACTGGTTTGAACTCATTTTTGGGTTTCATTGAATTGTTTTTGCTTCTGCACATTGTGTATGGCTGCGTTTTATATTCTTGTTGTTCATGATACTTTAGATTGTAAGATCTTTGAAACTTCTAGGGCATTCTGGTTTGTTTTTTCAATGTGTCTTTTTATTTTCTTTTGTGTATTTGCTTTCAATCAATTAATATCATAATCACTTGTTTTGATCAATGTCGTTTTTGTAAGTTCTTGTTCAAAGTGTAATGATTTTCGAAACATTGCTAATTGCATATGAAGTTTCCCTTATGGACGGTGTATACAGTTGCAAATGCATCCAAACTGCAACTTATACCCTCCAGATCGCATTTACATTTGTTGTGATGCCGTGTTATTAAGTAAGGGCCTCGTTTCACTTGTGGTCTAGTCATTTTTCTGGCATTTTGTTTTATCTTTGATTCTAAATAACGTCTGTGTACTTCCATTTTTGCAACCCAATGCAAACAGCTACGTAAACTGATACACTTGTAGCGGTTGATATCTAAAGTAACCTACATTTTTATTGTGTAATCGAGGGTTTTTGTCCTAAATACATTTTGATTACTTTGTTTTATCATGAGTAAAACCAAAATCTTCAATAGCATTTGCATTTTTCTTTTGGGAATGGAGATTGTAACTTCAATTACATGTGTTGACACATGCAATTGGGGTTTCAAACCCTGGTTGCATATGCTATTACATGTAGTTTTACATACAATACAAAGTGCAATCATAGTCAATACCTCGACTTACACATATACTATCTTGCATTTTATGAGCATTTCGGAGCTTTCAACAACATTGATATACATACAATATGAAGTGTTTTTATCATAGCAAATCAAAACTTCCTTGAGTAATTACATCTCTTTGCATTGCATGTATGATTACATGTGATTTGATACGCAGTCACTTCCAAAAACCCCGATTACAGGCATGTTAAAACCATCATGTTCCAAATCGGAACTTTTGATACCTATTATATGTACTGTTAGATGTAATTTTAAGTGGAATCACCTCTAAAAACTCTGACTACATACCTTTTATACACTGTTGGGGTTTTTAACCTCGACTACATGTATTGTTACATGTAATTCCATATGCGATCTTATGTGCAATTGGGGCCAAAAACCCCGATTTCACATAGAATCTTTTGTTTTTCCCTCATAATCGGAACTTTTTGTTCCGATTACGCAATTTTTTACACTTTGATTTACACTTGTTCCCTCATGTGCAATGTGTCATGAAATCTCTGATTTTGCATTTTTGGTCATTTTTTTCTTCTTTTTTTGCATCTTTTTACTTTAATATGTTTTTTTTTGTCTGTCGTGTTAAGTCGTCATCTAAACCTTGAAAATTCTTGGAGCCCATCATTGCAACTCCATTATGACTGCTCTCAATCACACTTCAGGCTTCATACCTCAACTTCGCAGAAAGATTTTTCTGAAGAGCTAGTACTACCCCATACAAGAAAATGAGAATGATGTTTTAGTGATGTTCTTCTACAGAGATGTAGACCTTTTGTAGCCTTTCATTATTATATTTTGATCCTTGCAAGACCAATATGCTATTGTTTCATCAAGGGCAATAGAGTGCTTTCAAGATTGATTCCAAGCAAGTGGTAGCTTATCAATAAGAGGGGTCATGGGTTAGAATGAAAATCAATGATTTGTTGATGCCATCAACTGCAAAGGTCAAAGTGCAATTTTCCATGCACATGTTCTCACTCACATGCAGATTTGAAGATGCCAAGCACTTGCAATCTAGTGACAGGAAGACCTCTTTGATAGAGGATGATGTAATAAGAGTCGCGTCTTGTCAGGTACTTAGATTAGTTTCAATTATGCATATGTAATCTGTTTTTGACAAATTATGTGTTAAGCAAGAACTTGCAATTGCATGTGGTCACATCGCATGTCGAATTGTAAAATACAGTTACATGTAATCACATTACACATGACTGTAATGTTGAATAAGTCAACAACAGGTAGTTAGTTTTCCACCTTTTTCTTTCAGCCTCTCTTCTATAAATACAAGAGGGCTCATTGTAAATAAACATCTTTTGGGCAATGCAAGAAGACTTTGCTAGTTTGTATGTGCACTCTAAGACTTTGATCTTAGATGTAAATCAAATTGCATCAATAAAAGAGGCAGGTTGTTTTCAGACTTTGTGCTAATTAAAGTTGTCATTTGACGACATATTCTGGAAATTGTTTGTGAGTGTTGTGCTATTGTTCAAGAGAGATTTAAATTCAATCTTGCAGACTTTGAGCTGCTAATCATGTTTAGAGTTGTAGTTAGATTTTCAGGTTTGATCTTGCAGACTTTGAGCTGCTTATCACGTCTGAGATTAGTTTAGAATACTCAAGCAAGGAAATAGTTTGCAGAGTTTGTGCTGCTTCATTTTCTGCATTTGTGCATGCAAGTTGAAATATATGTTGGAGACTTTGAGGTGCACATGTGTTTCATCTGTGTTCTTGAATTCTGTAATGTTCCTAACTTGCTGTTTCAAGATAAAGACTGCAAGCTCTCTGATTTTTGGAAGTCGGTACTGTTCTTAAAGTTTGCATAACGTATATGTATTTGTCCTTGTTCAATTTAATTAATGAGAGAAGGGATACAATACACCAATTTGTCTACCCCACTGATGCTGAGAATTCTTTAATCGAATAAATCACACTATAGATTAAGAGAGTCTTACTTGCATTACAAACAATGCTATCAATGACTTTAATATTCAGAGTGAATACAACTAGAACCATTCAAAACTACAGGTGTATACATTCAAAGATGGATAGACAAATGTTTGAGCACCTTTTTATATTTTGCAATAAGAGTTCCAGCAGCGTCTGGTGTAATAGCAATGCCTCCTTGTCTATCCGCACGTCCCTGTGGATTTGTCTTGTCAAGAAGACTGGGTGCTAGCTGAATTTGTTCACCGGACTGGCTCTGTTTATGGCCCACGCCCAGTATGCTGGCTGCTGTATAGACCCTGTGACCTGCGTTGGAAATCTGGCCCTTCACTCTGTGCACAAAGAGTGCGTGTCCTTCTGCACTGCCGTATGGCACCCGTAAGGCAGTCGCGCAGTTTCCTTAGAGTCTGGGTAACCCGCTTATGCAGGCATGAGTATTCCCGTGAAGCCTCCCAACAGCCCTTCACGCCACCCAATAGGTAGGGGAAATGACGGAGTAACAATGGCCCACGTGCTGTTATGGAGTAGTGCAGACCAGTATATAAGACGCAGATACCTCTAACATTGCAGACTAGAATGATGCTGAAGTGTTTCTTCACCAGTAATAACTATTGCAAGACCAGAACAATCTCGAAGGCCAGTATATAGAGATTTAGTCCCTGTGGCATTTTCCTCCTCAAGGCTATGTTTTCACTTGTTATTCTTAACGCTGGAAGTAATGCCAACCTTCTTATTCTCTGAATTCGAAACTAAGTGCTGAAGCATTAATATTTGATTCCTTTACTTACTTGATGAGCTCAAAGGTGAAATCTGTGTAATTCCACCACAAATGAGAAAAGTCGGAGCTATGTCCAACTTCCCAATATTTCTTCAAGGGGCTACGTCCTCAAGAAATAGACCAGTCACAAATGCAACAACCAGATTCTTTAATCTTTGTTTATAAATTCCATGGTGCTTTTCCCAAGAAAGTCTTTTTCTTTTATAACCTCGAAGTGAGGGAAAACTCCACAACTTAAGCAATGTGGGATAAAAGTGCTCACTTAAGTTACTTTAAGCCACTTAAGTCACTTTTATAAAATAATGTAACTTAAAGTCATAAAGTGACTTTATAATATCCTTTTATAAAGTAAAGTGACTTTACTTTATAAAATGAGTCCAAATAATAAATGCTCGCCCACTGAAGCCTGTGACTGGCTGACATCCTCTGAAAGAAGCCCTTAGCCTATCCGGATGGGGGAGATAGACTAACCAGGTGCCATAATTGCCTATTGCGGGATTGGGGACATTACAAATTCACATAAGGAGTCGTGGAAAGACTTTCATGAGCTTCTTGTTATTGACTTGTGTAATGTCCTCCATCTAAAATACGATTTAATAAAATCATAATAATAATAATAATATTGAATTATAAAAATGAATAAATAAATAATAATAAATTATGATATAATAATAAAAGTGTTTTGAAAGTCTGTTATTATAAACGGTTCAAGTAGTTTGATATAGTTTGTGATGTCCCTAATCGATGCCTACAACAATCAAAGATATGCTAGTCCGAGATAATCATAATTTATATGGAGTTGGCAAACTATATATGGTGGAATATATTTCTAGAGAGCATTGTTTTAAGACTAGCATTGAAAATCGCTGATAACAACAAATTGTACAATAGTTAATATCGATTAAGACAAGCAAATATCTGAAAGAGGATTTGATGTGGCATCAATACTATGAGAACCATCTACAGGTCGAGTAGCATGGGAAATCTTTGGCAAAGGCAATTGTTATTAACATATCGCCACTTACGTTTGAGTGATAGTCAGCAAACATAAAATTAAATTCCAAAACTAATATTGGCACATAAGTGGGTTACGTGGAGTTTAATGGGAAGTTGACTGTCGTATGGAAGGAAACATATCTATATCAATTACAGGGATACGACAACCATGCATAGTGACTAATAATTGCTGAATGGAGAAACACATTAACATAGCAAGGAATATCGACTAATCCTGTAGTTGGACATTGCTTAGTAATAGTAGCGGAATAGTAAATGAGTACATATTAATAACAATATCTTTTAGAAGATTCGATTTGTCTTAGACATGATTCATATTAATAATCAAGGAGTAGTATGATTAAGCAACCTGAATAGCAGCGATAGAATGATTTAAAAGATGAAGGTCAACGATCTAAGATAACATTGGCTAGCAAGAAGAACTAGTCGATATGATTATGGGGATGATTAGAGACTATTGACAAGAAAGTCTATTGTAAGATATTTAGCGATTCATATTAGCAATTAAATAATAATATACGCCTTACAAAAGTGACAATGGTTATTATCAAGAGAGACATCCCTTTTAGAGGGGGCACTTCGGAGGAGACATGCCCCTCCAATGTTGATAGGAATCTATATATATACTACCTCTAACATCGAGTAAGAAAAGGGGGGAAGGATGGAGATGAGAGAATATATTAAAGAAAAGGAGTTTTTAACATTGCTGGCAAGCATGGAGTGACAGCAAATGATGTTGTAACGTATCTATGAGTTAGATACTGACTTATAAAATGTTATATATATATCCTATTAAGGATGGGAAGCCATTATATATATATATATATATAAGATTAGAATTAGAATTATAGTTGCATATTATATAAATATATATATTTGGTAGGACAAGAATTATAATATTTTATAATATATCAAAATAAATGATGGAATACATATATATGTTCATGTTAAGATCTATTACTATTTTGGTCTGGGAAGAAAGGGGCTATGATGTTACCAAGGAGGGGCGTGTATAAATCCAAGTAATGGATCTTTGTCCCAAGATAGGTTAGGGGTCAGCGTTTCGGAATCCTTGAGGGATACGGACTTGGACCTGTAAACTTTGAGGGATCCATTGCAAGTTGGTATCTAGGCAACTTGGATAACACCTACACCTTTCATCATTAAGTCGAATAGTAATATGATTGGATATACGGGAATTAATGTTACTTCCTATTTATGAATATTTTTAAATTGAATTATTGGGTTCTTAGGACATACAATGCAAGTTTGAATTAAATATGTAATAATTATGTCCAACCTAGCAGGAGACATTACACTTTGCCAAATTGTACTTGGAAGTTTGTTGTAATCATGTATTTTGAAATAAGAGAATACAATGAAAGAACACCTATTCTGAAGAAAGAGGATACGGTGAATGTAACGCCCATTGATTAGCTTAGTGTACATAATCTTAGGTTCTAGTTAGTATTAGTTGTTTTCAGTAGCAGTAGACAGGGGGATCCTTCCCTTATAATGGTAGACACTTTGTCTCACACACTGTGGTTGGAACCATTGTTTTGAAATTGATCCCAAAATTGTTGTTTGTGAAATATCCACCCAACAATATATATATATATATATATATATATATATATGTATGTATTATATTTGACCTTTTTAAATAATCATTAAGTCGGCCAATATATAAGCTTTGTTTTGTATATGAGGAAGGCACTAGTATGAACATGTTTGCTAGCATTGATGAGGAGTTTTAAGTGCTTCCATTTGTTGATATCTTCACACACCTTAATAGGTGATTAATATATGTACATGCCTTAGTCTTAGGCATCAATAATGATGGATTAGTATAGAGTTTATCCCCTTCATAAATGATGAACACTTTTAAACATAAATACTTCTCCATTTGAATGCCAATGTAAGGTCAGCAAGCATGCTTGAGTAATGATTAGTGGCCTTTGGCCAATCTGTTTGACATCCACGACTTCATTCAACTATCTTGTCTATTTACTTTGACATCCATGACATCATTGACAACAATTTGACAAACTCTTATACTCTTTTGACATCATTGACAATCAATTCCAACAACCTCAACCTCCTTAGATGAAGTTATAGTCTCACAACCTTTACCTCCTATCCATCTATCTGCAAAAGATGAGAAAAAACTCTAGTATAGCTGTCCCTATAGTCTTTGTTGCATAGATGACATAGCCATACTTTATTCCCCCTTGTTTTTCTTCTTATCTTTGTCTATTCATGATACAAATTATAAGAGATTTTTGGCTATGTTATATTCCGGTTCCTTGAGCCTGGGTCCCAAATTGGTTTGATTCAAGTGTAGGTCCTGATCCAGTATGCTTGTGGATCTAGGCAAGATCCTGCTAAACACCTGTGGGTTTGTCTAAGGCGAACTTGGGACGAATTTGGTGGCTAGCCACATCAATTTGGCACATCTTGCCAATTTTAATTTTTTGAGTTTTTTTAACACTAAAAGGTGCAATTCACTCTCCCAAACCCTAAAACACTGTATTGAAGACATCCAAAAGGTGAAAGCAAACTCATTTCTCATATTGTGAACGAAGAATAAAAACTTTATCCTTTATTGCTGAACTTCTTTTCTCATTTTCCATTGCATGAATAGAATTGAAGATTGATAGTTGAACATCCCAATCTGGTTGTTTTGCTACTCCTACACATTTGCTAGAGCTCATTTATTGTCAAGGAGATCATAGAGGAAGATTTCTTCAAATGAGGTAGGATTTTTTTTATTCCTACATTTTTTAACAAATGAATTCACTTGTTTCAGTTTGCTTTCACTTTTCTAGGTATCTATAACATTTTCTTAATTTTTTAAAACAAATTAATTATTAATTTGTATTTATATCTTCAAATGTGTTTCTTATTGAGCTCGTTGTCTTAGGTGATACAGTAGCAGCTGGTTTTAGCTTCATAAGCTGACCTCGCTTCAAAACAGACCCAAAGTCTCCCTTTTTTTGGAATATGTTGAAATGATATAGTAGCTTTTAGGTGGTGGGGTTACGTTTGGATTTGTAGTGAATGCAAAATTAGATATTCAGACTCATACAAGTGAAAGGCCATTTGTGCAAGATCTATGCACAAGATATTAAATTTGTCTAGGCAAAGATAATAATGACATTTTAGAACCACAATTCTTGGCATATATTGAAGATAAAGACATGAAATTAAACGGCAAGCCATCAAATTATCTTTTGTTAAAGAATGGGTTTCAAGGGATGAAGCCTCTTCAACTGCTTTGTCATACTTAAACGTATAGAAAACCACCAAATTTTGTCCACACTTGAAGAACAACCTATAGGCTATACACATAAGAGATCAAAGGGACCATTGGGAATGCAATTTCATAATGAGTCTTTGAGAGATTGCTGAACAACATATAGCGAGATGTGTCTATGCAAATGGATTGGCATTCAATGTTGTTTGCTCACTATATAGGCAAAAAATGGTGAAAGCAATTAATGAGGCTCCAAAAGGGTACAAGGACCTAGATGGAAAGACACGAAAAATTGGCTATTGATTAATGTTATTGTAGTGTCCCCAAAAGGGCAATGCTTTTGAGGGCACTTGAATGTGAAGGGGAGGTGAAGGATGGTGCATTTATTGCTAACATCCTCTTTCAATCCATTGAAGAAATGGGCCCTCAAAATTTTGTGCAAGTTATAGTAGACAATGCCAAAAATTGTGGAGCGGCTGGGTAATTAGTAGTGTTATTCACACATTTTTTCCACTTTCAACCTTATGCTACAAAAAGTTGGCATCAAAACTGATTGGATCAAACATGTGTATAGCGAGGCCAAAGAGATTCAAATGTTTGTCACCAACTACCATATGCCACAAGGCATTTATAGAACATTCTCGAAATTGGAGTTGTTTAAGGTGAGTTAAATAATAAATATGTTTCACTTACGTAAACTTTTATATTTTATTTTAATTATAATTTTTTGTAAAATTTAATTTATCTTAATTTTGGTTTTCAAATAAGTTCCTTAGACCTGTTTTGCGGCCAACACAATTGTGTTGAGACGATTTGTGAAGGTTCATGAGGCACTTTGTATATTCCCGGGGAGCATAGTTGCAAACTTGCATGTATCTTGAAGGTTTGTGTGGTCTCACCGGCATTCAATTTGGGCTTGGTGGTGAGGGCTTTGCCTCTAGATGGCCCTAGGAATTGTTGTCCCCAAATCTTCACTCTAGCTTTATCAAACAAAAAATAAGTCATTTTGGGCCATGGTGGATGAAAATCATCATTTTCTTGTCCATGTACAATGGCCATGGAAGCAATGAAATTTTGACATTTGTTAATTTGTGTAGTCAGAGATCATTTGAAATCTCAGTTTAGCTTTACTTTCATATAATAAGGGCCTATAATGTATATGGTGAAATTTCTTTTACTTTTTAAAATTTGCCCTTTTTAATAGTTATTCCTCCTGTCCCCCCAAGAAGGCCTCCCAAATAATCTGTTCTAGAATTGTGTCACTTCATCCCTATCCCATACACTTTTGTAACACAGGACTTATAACTTTTCAAGTTTTCACCATCATCACTTAAGGAAGTTTACAACTAGAATTCAATTTCCAAATCCATTAGTGAAGAAATCCCTTTCAAAATCACTCTCCGTTCTTGTCATTTATCTCAACAGTCCACACCCGGATTGCAGCTTCTATGCAGCTATAATGTGCTGCATGGTTGAAATGCTGTTATGCTTATTCTGAATTTATGTGACTTCAACGAGCTTAGCTGAGTTTGCTCCTTAGTTTCCGTCTTTCTTCCTTCTGCCTGACCTATTCATTATCAACGTTGGCAAATAAATAAAACAGTTCTGGCTCACCAACTGCTTACTTTTTCTGGTTTCCCTGCATTTTGACAATACCAGACATTAAATAATTTATTATCAATGTGGCTGTTTTAACTCTCAGATGGGAGAGCCTAGCTTCGAATCCAGAGGGTATAAAAGAGCCAAATAGGAAGATTTTTTGTCTGGAATGATGTAAGATGTAATTGTTACCTTTCTTTGTCAATTTTAAGAGGTATTCTAGTTAATCTGTGTGAATTTTTTGATGAAGCGTAACACCCCAGACTGGACTGAATTGCTCTTTCCATGTCTCTAAAACTTTTGTGGGATGTATTGATTTTGCCTAGTAGCATCTCATAAAGTTACAGTGCTTTTGTAATGGTGGTCCATAGGCTTGCATGCATGGAATGGTAATTGGGAACTATGGCAAAAGATAGTGCAAAAGGAATAATTGTGTTAAGAGAGTTACATCTAAATTTCTTGACAGTGACTTTGTCAGTTGGGATGTCTTTGTAGTAATTTCAACAAAAATTGTGTTTTTGGCTTCTATCACACAGCATATAGATGCACTGGTAGGTTGTTGTCAAGACAGGAAGCACATAATCTGAATGGGTATGCGTAGAATTTATTTCTTGCAGATGATGAATTAAATATGAGCCATGTCCAAGGTTATGATGAAAAATTGAAAATAACTCTTGTTGATTACCAAAGGATTTCAGGAATATACTAGCTATAGATGTTTTTCGAGAGGAACATAATGTAACTCTCCAGTTCATACATTTCTTAATTTGTCAACAGACTTCACATTAATAGAAGGGTTTCATCTTTTACTTAGGTTGTGGATTGAGGTTATCACATACAAACCTTTTTCCATGGCCACCTTTAGTAGTGTTTAGGTATCCTGGCACTTTTCTTTGGTTACTAATGTGGCATTTGTTTGAAACCTTACCACCAATGGAAGTTTCTTTGTTCCTTTCACTGAAAAAGTTTGTTGTTTGTGTCTGCTGATGTAGTGTACCTGGCTCCTCTCCTTCTTTGCTGAAAGTTTCACCTTTGATAAGAATCTTATTTCTCTTTGGAATCCTCTTCATGCGGAAATGTTCAATTGTCTTTTTTTTTTCATAATCAGATATTTATCATTTTAATGAACAATTTTACCATTTTGTTTTCTTTACTCTGTTCTAGTTTCCCTCGCTTCCATTATTTTATTCAATCTGTTTTTTCTCATTGTTACATAATCCTGTTCATGCGACAATGTTCAATTGTTTTTTTATAATCAGTTATTTATCATTTTAATGACCAATTTTACCATTTTGTTTTCTTTACTCTGTTCTAGTTTCCTTCGCTTCCATTATTTATTTCAATCTGTATTTCCTTATTATCTGTGAAATATCAACAGTATTCTTTTTGTCCTTGTTGAACGAAAGCCTCTAGAGTGTTGAGAGTAGTGACTGGGTTGTAACATTGAGGGGAGCAATGGAGAACTCCTACATCCGTGACTCTGAAAGTGATTTGAAATTGTGCAATGAGAAAACCTATTTAATATTTCCTCAAGTTATTCCAGGATCCGTAAATAGAAGGCTTAATCTCTTGAAGCACAATTGTATATCATTTATCAACATAGTTGCATGCAAGGGCACATGTATTTTTTTTTATATTTTGTTTGACCTGAAAACTAAATGGTTGTCTGTCATTTGCAGCTCCGTGAGTACATAGATGATACAGAAGACTACATCAATATCCAGGTATATCTGGCTCTGGGAACAATTTTCTTTTATAACCATAGATAAGTCATATCTACACGCTATAGATCTTATAAGATGCTAATGACCAGTTCATTCTATTCTTGTTTTGCAGCTTGACAATCATCGTAATCAGCTCATCCAGGTGATAACTTGTTGAGATCTTGACAAAACTTTCTTGTTAAATTTCATGTTGGTGGTATTGATCATACTTAATTATTTGCTTCCCTGCTGAGTAGTTCAAATTCAATAAGTGGGTGAAATTTCCTCATCTTTGGTTGACATGGCGTCTTATTTTAGCAATCTTGTATCAATTATCATGTCAAGGCAACATTTGGATTTTAAATTTGGATGACAAATACTTGTTCTCCAAGTTGCATGCATAACTACGCTTTTTTTCATGTCCTTGGAAATGAAGTAGTAAGGGGCAACTTTCAATTATAATTAATACAAGATTGGTAAAAGAAGGTTTTCTTTTTTTTTCCCTTAAATTTTATGCTACTTCCTTGAAAATTTGTTTTTTATTTTCACATAATAATAAATTAATATTTGCATCTGTGTATTTTAATTTTATTGCTTCCATATCGTCGTTCTATTCTTTTCTTAAAGTAAATATTTTATTAGCTCTTTTCTCCGTGTCGTTGCCTTCTGCTTATCATTGACATGAAGAGGAGCAATTGCTGGCTCATGTTAGGTTTTCCAATCACTCAGTAAGATTATGTTTTTCATGAAATGTTTGAAGTATGAATTTTCCTAATGAGGAAAGTTCTCTAGATTCTAGTAAAGACAACATGATTGCAATGATATTAGATGCTTCATAGTTTTAGGGCGTCTGGTTACAGTGAGGTCTAATGATTGTGAGTGACAGTTTAGTGAAATAAATGTAGTATGACTATGTGATTACTAGTTATTGGCTGGTTAAATTGTTTTGATTTTCATTTACAGAAAGAATTTGTGCTTCTTTTAATTCTTTCTGAAATTTGTTTTCCAGCTAGAGTTGGTGCTAAGTTCAGCAACAGTAGTCGTCTCTATTTACTCCTTGGTGGCTGGAATTTTTGGAGTGAATATTCCGTATCCATGGAACAACAATCATGGATATATGTTCAAATGGGTAAGGAGCCCTGAAAGTTGTCTTCAGCTTTTTTCTTCAAAAGCCATTGCCACATTTATGGCCTGAGCCAGCTTGTTTTATGTTGAATAACCATTAACCAATTGCTACCATGTATGCTGTGCTTGTCCAAACAGGTGGTTCTGCTTACAGGGATTTTTTGTGCCGCAATGTTCTCATTGATCATGAGTTATGCTCGTTACAAAGGTTTAATTGGAACCTGATAGGAGACATAAAAATTGGAGGAGTGGGATATTTTTCTTTTAAAAAACACGGGCAAAGTCTGGGTGATTATTGGAACGGCTTGGCATTGTCTTCTGTATCATCCAAGCCATAATGGCCAAAATCAAAATGATTAATGTAGATTAAAGAACAAATCACATGGCCAATATCCTTATAAACATGGATCATGTTGTCCATACATCATTCTTGGTCCACAATGAAGGATTAACATTGGTTTTGCTGGCGATTGTTTTGGAAGAATCAGATAAAGCCTTATTCAAGTACCAATTGAGTTTCTTATAACGGGAAAGGAATTTAAGCCCAATTATTATTCTTTTCCATTGTTTGAATTCAAGATTTGTCTCTGGTCCAGCATCATCTGCATTGATTTATGTACGTGAGTTCATGTCTATTCTATAAATAATTTATAGGACATGATGCATCTTTGTTTTAGAGTTATGTAGAATGTGAGCTGGACTGAACCATATAATAACTACATGGTGAGGGTAAGGAAAAATAGTTACCAATTAAGAGAATAAAGTATAAGGAAAAATAGTTACCAATTAAGAGAATAAAGTATTAAAATGGGGCTTGCTTGCTTACCAGTTTGTTGACTACTTATTGTGATGGTTCCAAATTGTACCCTCTATATCAAAATGAGTTATAAATCTAATACATAATTCGGTTCACTTTTTCTAGAAAATTGATCGAAGATGCATAGTAAAGCTATTGGGATTCCTAGATAATAGAGTTTTATTTACAAGAGAATTGTGGAGTTGAACTCGACAGACCCACGTGTTGGTAAATTACACGCAATGGGTGGGGAAACAAAGCGTATTTAGATAAACGTTTTGTTATAGACCTTGATATTATACCGATTGAATTGGACGATTGAAAGCGTGTAATGCTATCTTACATCAAGGTCACGAGCAAGAGCTTCCATTTTCATAATCAGCAAAGAGAAAGTTAAGTTCGAAGATTTTTTCAGAGTTGTATCAAGAGATGGGCTTACCAATCAAAGAATTTAACTCCTAGTGGGACCATGGCGATAAAGAATATTTAGGTTCCACAATTAAAGGCAAGGCAAAAGCTCTGATGGCTCAGCTGAGGACCAACTTTCATCATTTACGATGCGAAACTGGTAGATGGAAAGTTCCCAAAGTGATGTGGGAAGAAAGAACTTGTAATTTTTGCAGCAGAGGGGTGGTTGAAATGGAGTGGCATTTTATCAAGGAATGTGCTGCTTATGAAGATATTCACAGTCATTATGAAGACAACTTATAGGTGAACAATTTGAATGAACTTTTTGAAGAGGCAAACTTACACAAAACGACTACTTTCCTAACGAGGATCCACAATAAAATGGTCTACTTGGAGAAACTTCAACAAACAGATTAATTGGTTCTATCTTGGTCCCTTAGACTGCTGGTCTCGTGGACGTCATTAAAATTCCTTCATTCATTCATTCATTTTAGCTCGTTTGGTAGTATAAATATGTCTGGAATTGGCATTATCTAATTCCCAGTTTTGTTTCTTCCATGTTTGTCTCCATCCAAAAAAATTGGAATTGGAATTTTAAAATTCCAATTTTGCCCCAAAATGGGCATATGCATCTTCCACCCAAATAGGTGGAATTGGAATTTCGAATTCCAATTTGAATTTTTATAAAACCAAATTTAATATGTCGTCGGGTCTGTGATTTCTCCAAACCAAGTTCAATATTCTCGTCTGGTCCGTGAGCACGAGGAAGCATTTTCATTTGGCAACACTGTTTGCAGGATCATCGACAATCAATCTCGCGCGAACAACCGAGGATTTGCGGGATCAATCCACCACGGTTTGTGTGATCTCTATGCTAAACATATGTGTACGTTTGAGTGATTCATGGTTATTGTTGCAAAGATGTTTGTGTGTTTTTTATTGCTGCTATTGAAGCGAAGTTTTAGTGGTTTGTGTATATAAGAACATAGAATTGCTACAGGAGCATGAAAATTTGGAGTTTTTCGTATTCATGAAAACGGATGACTCATAAAACAGGTGAAAATGGAAAAAATATTAAAAAACTTAAGAAATAAATAAATAAAAAAAATCCTTATTCATTTCGTATTCCAATTCCAGATTGTGGCACCCAAACGCAAAAAATGCATCTTCTCAGTCATCTTCCGGGTGAACCAAACGGGTCAAGCCCATATTCTGGAAATCCTTTTCATGATAAGTATCTTCTAGAATTTCACCATCTTCCATAATTGACGTCATCCAACATTTGGTATTCTAGCAACCAAACGGGCCTAGTTCTTTTCCATGAGTACTGTGTTTCCAATGTAAGTATTTGTGGAATGATGCTGTCTTGTTGACATGCATATCTTAACTTTCTTTTCACCTATAGAAAAAGGTATATTTCATTTTGTTTATGTTTCAAAGACTAATTGTAGCCAGGAACAAGCCTGCAAATTCTACTATGGGCCAACTTTTAGAGTATAACTTTCTTTTCACCTATAGAAAAAGGTATATTTCATTTTGTTTATGTTTCAAAGACTAATTGTAGCCAGGAACAAGCCGGCAAATTCTACTATGGGCCAACTTTTAGAGTATGACATTTTCCAATTCTTTTTCCTCCAACATATGGTGTGTTTCCAATATTAGTATTTGTTTGTTGATATTTTGAAAGTTTTGTTTTCCATTCATCTAAAAAATTGCATTTCATCTATAACAAAAAAATGGTAAACCATGGATTTTAAACCTTTTGATAAAGATTGTGGCATTTCCCCCATTCAAGCTCAATTCCACAATTTTTTTTTGAAATCATAGTCCTATTATTTTTTTTCCGTTTACTTCAAACTGCTTTTAGGGAGTGCTTTGTTTTGCATACATTAAACACATGTATCATAGCATCTTTCAACTCTTAAACTAACATACACTATGTTTTCCCATATTTCTTATACCGTATATTGCTATTGCCTCTTTTTGTTGTGAATTGTTCTCCAAAGTACTGTAGAGCTCCTTACCTCTATACATTAATATACATTTTAGGCTACCATGGAAGCTAGGTAAAAACATTAATTTTAATTCATTTATGTTATTAAGATATAGTATCTTATACAATTTGATAAAGATTGTAGCATTTTGCCCCGTACACCCTCAATTCCACAATTGTCTTCGAAATTCGTCTTATATCTTAGGGAGTGGTTTGTTTTGCATACATTAATCACATGTATAATAGAATCTTTATCCAAATAGTCAATGGACACTTTATATTATACATTAATCAACCTTTAATCTATGCTACAATATCTTTTCCCATGTTTCTTATCCAACATATTGCTATTGTCTTGTTGTAGATTAATGAATTTTTCTCCTAGTACCATGTGTATAGAATGAGAAAGTGATGATGGGAAGCAATGCAATTAGGTAATTACTTCCTATTTTCCCAATTGCACATTTGGAAGGAAGATGCCTCCACTAGGCTCAAGAGAAGACTAAAGTGCTGAATAGGAGCAAAGATCCTTCGCTAAATATGGAATTGATGAAAATGATAGGAGAACTGTAATGTAGATGACAAAATAGGCAAGTAGGTGAAAAATTGTGAATAACAAACTAATACAGGATGACAGAGAGCTGTAATTGACAGAAATAGAAACCAGAAGATAGATCTGATCTGTATTTGAAATCTGAGAATAAAATGCAGGGTATAGAATGTTTGAAACGTTATGTAGTTGGGAACATAATGTTTGAAACGTTCTGTACCTAGGAGCAGAATGTCTGAAATGTTATGTACCTGGGAATAAAACGTTTGAAACGCTTTGTTCCAGGTGTTTTTGCCTGAAATTTTTTGGGGACTTCCAATAGTATCCGATCTTTTTGGATTTTTGACAATAGTTCCATAACCTATTCCTATACACATAAAAATGAGAAAAAGGTTATCTAAAGGGGGTTGCCTTGGTCAAATCCCTGTTTAGGAATCAAACTTGAAAATAAAATGAAATTGCATAAAGGAAAGCATGTAAAAAGGTAAATGTTTGATTCACCTTGCATAAACCCTCATGGATGGATTTAGAAATTTCTATACCCATGAAGATGCTTGAATGTACTTGAAATCAAATAGTTGACCTTGAAATGTAGAATAGGAATCAAGGATGCCCTCACAAATGCATGGATATATGATTGCAATTCCTAGATCTTCAATGTAGACATGCTTGATGATCACTTGCAAAGGAGAATGGAAGAAGGATCTTCTTGGTTGATTGAGAGTTCCTCTACTTGGCCATCACGCAAGAGAAACTTGCTTCAATTGGAGAAAATTGCCTTTGACTTGAATGATCTTGAAGAATTGGAGATTTGGAGAACTTGATCTTGGATGCTTACCTTCAAATCTTGAATCTAATTGCTCAATTGCACTTGAAAACTTGAGAGCTTGATTGCAAAAAATGCTTGCATGAAGTTATGGTCTACAAAATGAGGAGAGATAGGGTTTATATACTCAATCCCACATTTCGGGATTAAAAAATAAGCCAGACTAGCCACGAGTTCAAATTTCTCTATAGAACCTTGACATAGGGACTCAGGCCAAATTTGGGCCCAAACAAGCGAGAACAGAACATTTGAAACGTTCTATTCCTATGAGATGGGTCCATATTTGAACTGGGTTTCGGGTGTAGTGAAAAGATGCAAGAGGAAAAATGGCAGGTTGCCAGGATCAAGCATAATAAATATTTTGACCTAGAAATCACCAAAATGGGGTCTAATAAGTCCTAATAGAACATCCAATTATGGGTGCTAACTTTTTAGGACGGTACATTTAGCCCTCACTTTAGCGGGTGTATGAGAGAAACTCATGCTCACGATAAAGTAGATCAACGCATAAGAACAATCTCATCAAAGTCATGAAGACGAAGAACCATCAAGCCCCCAAGTGACTTAAGTCCTCATCAAATCCAAAACCAAAATAAGAGATGCATTGCTTAGAAGAGAGAGAGAAAAGAGAGAAGAAAGAGAGAAGCATGACCACCGGCCTAGTAAGGTATTGCCTAACTATGGATCATGCAAAGAGTAAGAGATGCAAAAGATGACGTTGAAGGTCTAGCATGCTGTGTTATGCTAGTCAACCCATAAAAGAGGATTAGTCCTTAAAGTAAAGCATTGTCTCTGTTAAGGGATCCAGAAAGTCGATCAGGCTCGAGGAAAACATTATCTCCAAAAGGATCAAGGCAAGGAAGACTAGTCCTTACGGAAAGCATTGTCTCCATTAAGGGATCTAGAAAAGGAGGACCTTAAGGAAAGCATTGTCTCCATTAAGGGATCCAACAAATAATGCATGCAATAATCATAAGGAAAGCATTGTTTCCTTAGCCATCTGCCAGAGAAAGATTGCATTGAATCATTGTGTGTGTGTGCAAAATGTGAAACAAGGAGTGAAGTGTATGCCCCCAAATTAAAGTAATTGCAAACACCTTAATGAGAGAAATTACTTTAATAGAGAATACATGTACCCACAAGAAACATTTCCACTACGAAATGCCCCCAAGAAAGGACAAACCAAGGGAAATGAAACACATGACAAAGGGACACAAAGGGATCTACTATCTTAGGGGTCAACATAATCACCTAGATGATACCGTCATCATCCCCCAAAGGTAGTAGAATTGAAAGAACATGTAGGAGTCACAAAGAAGAGTCTTTTTGGGCCAGTATCATAGAGACCCAAAAGAATAAGGAGCTACTATTTTGCATCATCCTCAATCAGACAATACAAAGGCATATTTATGAATAGTGGCACATGCATGACATAAAATGTAACATATAGAAGAAATAAGATACAAATAGATCACAATAGATCCATTCCTTTATCACCTTGCACCAATCGAACATCAAGGGTCATCTAAACAAATATAAACAAATTATATAGCAAGCAACACATCATGGGGGAATCACATTACAATAGACAAACACAAAGAATCCACCGTACAAGAGGAGCTAGTCAACCATATCACCTGCCCCCCCATCCCAGTCTGTAGTGTTTAGGGAAGGTGGGTAGCACGCAAGAGGAGCACCATCAAGCACAACATATGGAACAATTGCCATTATCATGACTAGGTTGACGATGATATTGACAAAAAGATTTGCGATTAAAGGATTTGGGCAAAGGTTTGGATGTATCAATTGGCTTAATAGGAGGAAGAGTTAAAAATTTAACATTAATCAACTTTAACATTACATTATGCCAAGATTTAGAAACTTGTGTAAAATTACGAGGTCTAAAAATAGATGGCAAAGGAGCCACACCTTTGGATGCTGCTGCCACTTGCTCATCAACATTGTTGGATGAATTATTGATCATAATGAAGTTATTGGGTTTCTAAAACTTTTTATACGATTAGGATGTGGCATCACTCTTATCAACCAGAGCCATTGGAGTGGTGCTCTCAAATTGACTCACTTGAAGTTGATAATTATGAAGCACTACACACAATTGGGTAAAAGAGGAAAATTCAGAAAGCAAAATCTTATCTCTAATATATTTTTGCAAATTAGAAACGAAAAAACGTTGCACATCACTATCAGTCACAATAAAAAATCTGAGCATGCAAATGCTTAAATCTACCAATAAATTCTGTCACTTTTTCTTTAACACCTTGTTCACAATGCATCAAATCAGTCAAAGAAATCTTAGGACCAATGTTGTTATGAAATTGTTGGATGAAAGCATTATCAAAATTTTGGAAGGAATCAATGGAATGTGGAGGCAAAGAAAAATAACATTGCAGGGCTTTATCTCATAAATTTCTAGTAAACAATTTAGCCATGAACCTATGATCCTGAGAGAAATCACTACACAATGTTTGGAAAGTTTTGACATGGGTCAAATGATCAGCTTTACCATTATAAGTCTCTAGGTGAGGAATTTCCATGTATTGATGGATAACAACACATATGATATCCAAGGACAAAGGACTAGCAATGTCACAAGTAGGAATGTTGAATTTGGATTGGGTCATAAAAGCGATTTGTTGTTGCAAAGGATACATGGTTTGAGCCAAGCTATTAATGGTAGAATTGGGAGAAAGAGAAGTAGGAGGTATGTGTGAAAGATTTGGACAATTATGAGAGATGGAAGGAATGGTGGAATATGAAAATGGAACAATATTGTAAGTGGGCATGGATGCAGGTAAAGAGATACATGGAACACTTGAAGGAATAGTGGAAACAATAGGATTTTGAAAAATAACATGTATAGGATTAAGGTTTTGAATGGAAGTAGTTATGATAGGTGGAGCTTTAGTAGATAAACTATGAATGGAGGTAGAGATGGGAATGGAGGTTTCAAGACTAGTGGTAGGTGGAGTAAAACCTATCTCTTGGGCACAATCTCTAATAGGCTTGACATTGTTATCAATGAGATGCGAGATACTATGCAAGATATTAACGCCATGTTCATCATTATGAATCATATTCCTCAAACCCTCTACAATGGAGATGACTTCTGTTACCCATGAATTTTTTTTTGCTGGAAAGCTAAAATTCAAGTTTCATCCATATGCATTGTCATTGTTGAACCTTCTTCTTTGAACCTCCCTTAGTTAATAGTTCAAGTTCAAGAGTTAAAGGAAGTACTAAGAGGTTGGTTGCGTCGAAGTATTGTTGTCGGGTCTTGGTTCTTTTCAATAGTATGCATTGTTGAACTTGAACTTTGAACCTTTTAGTTTGAAGTTCATAGTTCAAGTTCCTTGTTGAGCTTAGCCTGCCATTTTGTTCCGTGTTCGTAAGTCTCTAGTTTTGAATAATATGTTGAACTTGAACTTGAACTCTTGAGAATTAAAGTTCAAATTCAAGTTCGTCATTTTCTTTGATTGATATCAAGAATTTGCCAGGTAGTTGAAGCCAACTATTAGCCATGATGCACGCAAAGATACATTATTTAATACTTTGGGAACTTGAGCAAAAAAGGTAATGATGAAACATTAATGCACACACGTCTTAAAATATTGGAGTTGATGGAGAAGCCATAAGTTTTCAACTCAATGACACTTTGCACGCGCGAAAATAATGCGTTGTATTCTCCCAATCTTCAAAAAATATTTTTTTCCATAAGTAACTTGCGTCATTATGTAAAATCATTCAGTACACATTTTTGTTGAAGCAAAGGCGACGGATGTGAGGTAAGATAGACAATAGAGAATTGCATGTAAGCGAAAAAGGTGAGTCAAGAAGCCTTTTTTGTAAAAACTTCCTTGTTTCTAGATTTACTGTAGAATTTTGCTTGGTGTTTTTCCTTTGTGCATGATAAATTCTCTGGAAAAGTTCTTTGTAAAATGTCAATATTTCATCCCAAGCTTCCAAAGGCAGATTAAGCCACTCGACTGGTTAGCTCTCTACCCTTGCAAACACTTCTCTAGTGAATGTCAAACTTGCAAAGGTTGTACGTAGAATTAAAAATGTGAAGGAGGGATCTATGTCAAGAAAAGTGGTTGATAGTGGTCTACTAGAAGTGCCTACATTCCCGATTACAGTGCCTTTACCAGAGCTGGTACTTGAGTGCGCTAACATGTATGATGTCAAAGAGAGGTGTATACACACAATCTCAGGAATTATTCTGATTAAGATAAGCCGTGAAACAATAATGACTGCCTTAAGAATTCCACATAAAGAGACATATGAGGCATGAACTATCAAAGAAGCCAATAGTCAGTTTTCAGCCAACAAGAAGGAATACATAAACATCATTGGTCAGAATTGGTTGATAAATCCAAAGAAAGGAGGTTCTCACTTGCCTAAACCACTAACTATTGAACATTTGATCAAAGGGGTAAAATATATGGTTTGTTACTGAACAAGATCAGAAGTAATCCTCATGCATTCTTTTGGGAGGATTGGATGCACTGTTTCATCCAAAATATCCTAGGAGCGCCCGAGTTCATAGACTGGGCTAAATTCATTTCTAACAGGCTTCATGAGGAGTTGATTAAGGATGCTATCATGACTACTTTCCACATGACTTCATACTTGTTTTATATTCTTTCCTATTGTAGATATTGGGAAGGTCTCCCACATGAACCTTGGAATGAAGAAATAAAAATATATGAGTACTATGTGCATTTGCAATGCAACAGAAGTGCCACTACAACATTTGAGACCTTTTTTTGATGCCTATGTGTCGCTATTTTGACACTGTCCTGTCGGCCTAGCGACAGAGACTAGTGTTGCAGTTTTGGTGTCGGAAACAACAGCGACTGTACCGTCTGTCATTATTGCGATGGTACTAACCATCGCAATACGAGCCGGCTATGATGGTTACCATGCTGTCGTTACATATTTTAGTTGTCGCTATTACAACATGTAGGCGTCACATTTTATCTGTTGCTATTACGACACGTAGGCGTCGCATCTTAGCTGTCACTTTTTTTAGACGTGTGACAAATTTTCTATACATGCGACGTCAAGCCGTCGACAATTTCTGACAGCTCGACGTCACATGTATAGAAAATTCGTCGCATGCCTGAAGAAAGCGATGTCTAGGTGTTGCAATATGAGCCGACTATAATGTTTATCATGCTGTCGTTATATTTTATCTGTCGCTATTACGACACCTAGGCGTTGCAGTTTTAGTGTCGCAATTACGACAGACGTGCGACAAATTTGCTATACATGCGACGTCGAGCCATCGACAATTTTCGACGGTTCGACGTCCCATGTATTTTTTTAGTGTCACTTTAGAGTTTTTAAGAGTTTAGTGTCCTAGTGTCTCTATTTTCAGTAATTATGGTTTTACTTATTTTGGAACCATGATTTCATGTGCTTTATTGGGATACTTTCATTAGCGATTGGCCAAATAAATGTAAAACAATTGGTATTACCAAATTAGTTCATCCAAAAACTAGAAGACTGTGACTGTCTAATAAGTACAAGTAGGATTCGTGAAAATACACCAAGTGCCTAAAATGAAATAATTAAATAAAATTTAGAAATAAGCATACCATTCATGGTTAGTGATTCAAAGCTTCTTTTCCTCCCAGTTTCCAACCCCTGAGACATATCCAGAAAAGAATACAACATCTTTGTAAAATAATACATAACATCACAAGGGTATTTGCAAAAGTAACCTAAAAAAGAGAGAAAATAATGAGATCAGCATCCATACATTTTTGTACAAGAAACACAAAACAAATTTTCTTACATTTAGTGAATTTCCTTCCTCACTTCCTTCACTTGAACCTTCACTGCCACTATCCCCACTGAAACTGGCAGTTCTATTTAGATCACTAACATATGAGTTATAAACATAAGAAGGTAAGAAAATGGGAGTTGCCTAGAATAGAAACTAATTTATCTAAGAAACATCCTAGACCTTCCCACTGATTATTAAAGTTTAATAAGTTTATCAAATTTAGCAACCTTGAATATCTACCTTTGTGAGAAGGCACCATTTGCAGTAGCAGGTGTTTCTTTTCCACCCTCTCCTTTACTTGTAACTATTTTGAGCTTTCCCAAACTTCCTTTTACCCTCTTCATTGAATTTCG
>MU228537.1:501068-544788 GCA_018584345.1 Thuja plicata | reverse complement strand
AGAATGAATGATCTACTTAGCACTCATTTCATCTAGATAGCATTCATATAAGTGATGCATCGTGACTTCCTAGAAGATCATCTATCCTTTCCTCTTTAATTTAAGATGGCTTTATCATGGGGAAATAAATGATTAAGTACACTTGGGTTGGAGTAATATTATAATAGGTGAACTTCCAATAATTTTCAATATTTCACTTTTGTAAATGTCAGTTAAATGCAGTGCATGCTAAATCGATCATTCACTCTCATTTAAAATATATTCATGTGAACCATTACTATCCCTCCCTTCTAACCCCAAGGGTGGGACACTCCTTGCACCTCTTTGGCCTCATGGGACTATTCATGAGGTGACATACCTAGAAGAGTACCTCATAACTACTTCCCCTTCTTATATTCCTCTATCATCCCTACTATGATTGATTATAGAAAATGTATAAAGAATTACACATTATTGCCTATATTCTACATATAAAAGATCACATAATAATACCATAATATAAATTGCATATACATTATTCATAAGCAAGTAATTTTAAATAGGATCTACAATTCTAGATTCCACACTTGATATTGCAAATGCATCTACACATGTGATTCTAAACCAACCAATTAAACTAGCATAAATCTTGTCTCTTTAAATGTCGCCTCAATGAAATATTACTAACAAACTTATATATCTATCATCGAGGATAACTCTTTATATAAGGATCATAGCCTCAAAGAGTAAACATTTAAGATAGAATTTATTTTTCATGCATAAATCGAGTCCGATAAACTAAAGTTCTAAATATAGAACTCATCACATAGTTTAATTTAAGGCATATAAATAGGAAAAAACTAAAGCTAGACCTTTGTTTTGTGTACTTAGAATGAAAAATCCAATAACTTAAACTAGAGCTCCTTTGGCATGAGCTATGCATCACATATTAACGTTGTCAAAAAACCCAATTCAAACTAGCTGGGAAAGAGTTTAAACTATTTATCTTTAAGAGAAATTTATGAGGGAAATATGTTGGCGTGAAGGCAATAAGTAGAGAACTCGCTACTATTAGATTGCATAATCTTCTTTGTATTCTATCTTTTCTATTTAAATAAAATTCATTCAGTGGCCCTCGCAACCTTTTTTATTTAAAATGATAGAATAATTGTGCACTGTCCCGCCTCAAATGTATTTAAGAGTTATTAAAACATTGTATTTTTCTGAAATTTTCCCAATAACATCCTTGGTAATGAGTTTTCCTTCAATCCAACTGCAAATCACCAGGGTTTATCAAAACAAGGGAATGAATATCTAGGGCTTCGAGGGGCTCCTAGAGATACATTATTTGTTGATGAGGATATGGGATCCCATGGCCAGCGTGAAGCAAAGAGATTTATACATGCTCAGAGGGATATTTGAGGGATTCAGTGCATCCATAAGGGCAAGCCGATTTATGATCCTCTGAGGGATAGGATAATTTTCACTCATTCCTATATCTTGTGCATATATGCGCTCACTTTTATGAAGCCAAATGTATGTATATATGTAGACACAACGGGTCTGATATTAATAATATACATACCGAGATGCCTAATACAGAACAACAGAAGAAAATGAAATGGTTTCTTATAACTGCGAATTTGAGAAATCAAATGGGTGTTGGAGATTTTTACTCACCTTACGATGAACTAAATCATGGGTGACATATCCTTGGCAAGAAGCTGAGTGGTTGTGTTACTGGGAAAAACCATGCTCATCATTAGGGCCCTCTTCCGCTCGCATGCCACAACTCGATCACAATGCCTAATACAAAACAATAGAAGAAAATCAAATGGTTTCTTATAACTGCAGATTTGCAAAATCAAATGGGTGTTGGAGATTTTTACTCACCTTGAAATGAACTAAATCATGGGAGACATATCCTCAGCAAGTAGTTGAGTGGTTGTGTTACCAGGAAAAACCAAGCTCATCATTAGGGCCTCTTCTGCTCGCATGCCACAACTCGATCACAAATGAGCCTTTCTTTTTTTTTTTTTTTTTTTTATAATCAAGAGGGTTTTGCAATTATGACGTTATCATTGCTATTACAATAGCATCGGGGGCACTTGAAAAAAAAAACACAAAAATCACACACAAAAGGTAGCGCTGTCACAAATTGGCATCAGAATTTGACCCCGAATGTTGTAGTGTGTGAAGAACTTCAGAAGGATTAATGATGTGTTTCTGACTCATTTGGTTTTTGAGTTGCAAGGTAAAGAAAATAAAAGGCTCTCAGATGAGGAAATTGAATTTGTTGTTGTGCATGGTAGTCATTTTATTCAATTTCCCAAATTTACTTATCTCTGGGTCGGGGGATTTGAGGGGGAACCCTTGAAGTTTCCCAGGTATTGCTTAGACAAATTTGGTCTAATGGAGATCTGTAGACAATTAGCTCATGTTGATAAAAATATTAGCGGAAAGAAAGGTTTGAGAGTAGTTTTCCCAATAGACCTAGGTTACTAACTTTGTCGGTTAGTACAAGATGCCATGGCCCAAAAAAAGGATTTGAAAGACCTGAACCTGAACTCATATCATGCTAGGCCCAACTTTGACAAAAAAGGGTTTGTCCAAGGTCATCGAAATGTATTCCCTATGTTCATGCATGAACCTGAGTTAGAAGATTTTTGGGCGGACTGTTCTGATAAGTTTGAAGTGTGGAGTGGGACCAGGTCCAGATTAACATTGGGGCAGATTGTCACCTTAAAGCTTGGATTGGATATTTATGGAGTTTAAGAAAAAGAAGGAAACAAAGTGTTAGACCCCCAGTACATTAAAAAGGTTCAAGGTCTTCCTATTCCCGTTATAGATTGGAATAAAAGGAGGAAGATAATCTACACGAAAGGACCTACAATGTAACCAAGAGCATAGAAAAATGGCTTGAGGGGAAAAGAATGACCAAGTCTATCTCCAGGAAGGCAACACCTAAAAAGAATTCTCTATGGTTGAGTTTTCCAAAAGTGTTTATGTTTCTACTAATCCAATCATTTAATCCTCTGTTGCAGGTGCAGTAGAAGTAGAAGTAGAAGTTGAACCTGAACCTGTTCCGAGAAAAGTTCAAGTTCAAGTTTAGTCCTCACTACCTGCTTGGTTCACTTGTTCATGGAGTAAGAGAAGCAATAAAAAACAACCGGGTTTAAATATTCTAATAGACCTAGAGCCAGTAGGAGAGACAAAATAACTAGAGGAAGATAAAGCTATCAAAGAAACACACACAACAAAGATGGATGATGACAAAAATATAGAGGTGGGAGATGGTCAAGATGACTCATTGAATTTGATGGATAGTACAAAAGATCAAACACCCCAATCCAAGTCTTGTGGAGTACCTAAATCACTGGAAATGTTGATAAGAAAGAAAAGGAGCATCATCCATGTTTCACTCCCAATCGAGGACATGGTGAGAAAATTCCTTGGGAAGTCTTTGAAGACTAGGAAGATGAAGATGAAATCTAGGCTAAGTTTTGATGAAAATATAGGTCACTGGATGGATGAAATAGCCAAACCGACCAAGGGTAAAGATGAGAGTGAAATATATCTCCAAGATTACGACATACAAAAGACTAACCTTGGAAAAGGTATGAGGGTGGCAGATATAAAGACCTTTGAATCATCAAATAAATATCTCATCAAGAATCTGGAAAGACGCAAAACATAAGAAAGAAATGAAAGAGGCTCTAAAAAAATGGCTGAGTACATATATGCAATTCAGAATCTAGGTCCTTTACCTATTTCTGAAATTCATGCCACAATGGATGTCAAATCCCCAATTAACCAAAAGTTCTTAAATCAGATATAGAGGGACCGAATGATTTCAAAAATTTTGGCGGCTGGTTAGATTTCTTGGCCCTTGAGGTAGTAAAACACATAAGCAATCAAGGTAATATCCACAAGACATCTTCAGGACTTACCAAAAAGATGGAGACAAATATCATCTCTTGGGAAGAAGAAAAAGAAAAATGGGCAGAAAAAGCAACCTGGATTGAAGAAATTCAGATTTATAGACTCAAATAGTTCCTAGTCGAAAATCCTATTGCTGGTCTAGATGACGAAGTGTTGTATGTTTCCCAGATCAACATTGAATGGAGAAACACTATGATAGAGAAAATAATTGATGAAGCAAATGATCTGTTAAATTAGTTGGAAAACATTAAAGATATCACACAGGGGGTATAATATGCATAGATTTCCAACTTATGGAAAATGATGAAGGTCCGGTAAGGAGCAGTGAGGACGTGATCGCTATTTTACAGGAAAAGATGGAGGCTAAAGAATCGAAATCACTCACTACACACAATTTCTCCAAGGTAGCTCACATTGAATCGATGCTGATTATTAGACAAGATCACCTAAACCTGCATGAAAATGAAATGACACAGATCTGTAAGAATAGAGAAGTATGGAAACAAAAGATAACATGCACAGGCCTACCACAACAACACGTTATCCCCACTTTTGCAGAAACTTACGAGAGCTGGAAAGCAACGCGTTCGATCTCGATAGCGCCAGAGAAACTCCTTGGATCTGCCACTCCGACAACCAGTTGACCATGTGAAGAATGCACCAAGACCATTAGGGATTTTTCCTTTTATTTTATCTTGTTTCAAGTTACTTTTTATAACTGCTCAAACGATGACTCCTGGTGGAGTAATTTTTGGTAACTGTTTTAAAAGCCCTGCGTGGCTATATATTGCAAAACTCAAAACTATTTGAAGGTCGACACTTTTAAGATTAGGAGTTAGATTATAGAAGTAAGTTTTAATGTTTTGATGATATATGCTGGTATTATTGATAAAGATACATAGATCTATTGGTTTATGGAGTGTTGTTTTATCTCCCTTCGATCTTCTGGTTGGAGGCTATTTGATTTCTGTTTCAGTTGGGATGGAAATGGTTTATGGATATAAGTTCATGCAATCTTTATTGTTATGTTCTCAGTATATTTAATTTTGCAATTTAAAGTAGTGAATGCCGATCATACTGTTGATATCATATGTTAGTTTTAAGTTTAGTTTCATAAGGTATATTTATAACAAATCCTACTACGTTCAGATTCATAATGATGACTGGATGTATGTCACCTTTGTAGATGCTTTCTGGTCAAAAGTGTCATGAATTTTTACTTTATTTCAATTTAGTTGAGATAACAACATTATATTTTTAGAGGGAGTTGTACCTATAAATACAAAGAATTGACCATGAGTGGTTAATTGAGCTGTGGTTAATAATTTGTTCTTGTCTAAGAAGGTTTAAAGTCTTTACAAATCAGGTATTTTTTACAAGGACAAATATGTTAACTAACAAGTTTTTGGTGACTCTACTGGGGAGAAAATATTCGTATGTACTGAAAATATTTAATGGTACAATGAAATGCAATGATTCTACCTAGTCAAAATAAATTTCCAATTCTTCAACCACATTTGGGCTTTCAGGATACACAAGAAGACCTTTTTTTTTAAAATCTTAACGCTTGTGCATGGAGGTACAAAAGAAGTAATAAACAATACGTGCAGATGCAACAAGTGTTGGAGCAAGAAGAAGATCTTAGAGAAGCTTTGAGAGGGATACCTATTGAGCAAGAAGCTTATGTTGTAAATAGAATTGCTAGAGCACACAGGGGAAATAGACAAAATCCTAGAAACATGAATTGATAAGATGACTGAGAAAAGATATACTAGGAGGGATAAGGAGAAAGGCTTAGTTGATAAAGACTTTAAAGATTTAGCCAAACTTAATTTCATGCTAGATTTTCTCACAAGAAAAAGAAAGGTTGAGACAACTAGTAGATCATCCTCACCACCTAGGACTCCTTCCTCTTCTGCCATCTTTCAATCTTTAATCTTACCTGGAACTCTAGTACCCGTTGCCATTAATTTGCAACCTTTGAACATCATACCCACTATGGTTTAGAATCACCATGGGGCATTCAAGTTGGTCCTTTGAACTTGGGAGCGAACTTGAACCCTCTTCCCAAGGGAGCTCATGAAGTATTGCCTAAATTTGGTGGAGATGGGATGAAATCGCCTGATGAGAATTCAAATGCCTTTAATATAACTTGCAGAGTTCTGGCAGTTCCTACAGAGGATGTGGCAGTCAGGTTATTTGTCCATACCTTAGTAGATTTGGTTGCAAATTGGTTCCAACATCTCTCGAATGCCTCTATTTCTAGTTGGAACGATATGAAAACAAGTTTTGAAGCTATATTCAAAGTCGCAGATGATGCGAACTCACTTCTACTTCAATTAAGTCAATTAAAAAAAGAGATCCATGAACCAATGTGTGAGTTTGTAGCAAAATTTAATAAAATGTTGCACAAGATTCCCAATGCTAACAGACCTAGCACTGAGAAAAGGAAATGATTCTTTCTAAATGCTATGCCTCCAAACGTAGCCTTTTACCTGAAAAGAGGAAGAGTAGAAACCCTGGATGCAACACAAAGGTTAGCTATAGAATTAGAGGATGATCTGATAGCTTCAGGAAAGTGGAGAAAAGTTCAGGTACCTAATGCCCATGCTTCTATGTCATCATCTTTAAACCCCATGATACATAGACTTGTCAATGATATGATAGCCATCAAGAGGCAGTTACCTAAGGCGGCTGCTCCATATCAAGATATCCTGCAAAAGTTTTCAGGCCAAGGCACACGAACATTAGGAAAGCTGATAGCTTTGCACCCTACTCAAAAAAGATTATCCATTGAACCTCCTCATTTACATAAAAGCAACATGTGTGTTCTTCACCTGATAGATTATCATGATGGTTCCACATGTCTAGAGATGGTAAGATATGCTTAGATGGAAGCAACCAAGAAAAAAGTTAAAGAAATACTTGAAAGTGAAGGAACCCCTGGAGTTGGTGGCGAATCTGTAAATTACTACCTTGAATATGAATATGATTCAGAACGAGGCAGTAATATTTTTACAACTTTAGAGGAACCTTCTTGTTTAGTCCTAACCAGAGGCCAACATAGTGAAAGAGCCGCAGGTAAATCTTTTTCTGCGGAGCTAAAAAGAAGGAGCAAGGAGCCAGTGAATCAAAACAATGGGAGTCTGAAGGTTCAAGATGTTGTTAAGCCAGTGATTGAGTTACTAAAAAGGTCTGAACCTGAGCCTAAATTTGACATTGTTGATTTCTGTAAGTCATCTAGGGTACAAATTTCTCCCGCTGATTGTCTTAAATCAAATATCAAAGAACTTGATAAACTGGTTGATTATGTTAAAGGTCCTTCTAGTACAATTGAATCTAATCAAATGAACAATTCATTTTCTGTCGAAGTGCCTTTGATATCTGAATTGAAGAAAAATATAAATGGTGAGCCTACATCACAAGTAGAAGTATCAAATGATACATCTATTTCTTACAACAAATCAGAACCATTCTACGTGTCGCTATTCATTTATGGTTATAAATTAAACAATTATATGATAGACTTGGGAGGTTCTGATAATATAATGCCCTCGTTAGTAGTAAAAGCCTTAGATCTACCTTTGACCAAGACATTCAGGAAATTATTTTCTATGGAATCAAAAAAAGTTCCCTTAGTTGGCCAGATTAAGGATTCCCAGGTGTCCCTAGCAACCTATCCAGGCAAAAAATTGAAATTGACCATCCTAGTTGCTGACATACCCGCCAACTATGGTATGTTATTAAGCCAAACTTTTTGTAGAGACTTAGGAGGCGAGATTAAAATGGATCGATCCTAAGCCATCATTCCAATAGGGATGAAAAAGTCACCCTACAGCCAGAAACCAAGTATAAATATATTTTTTCCCCCCTCTGATGGCCCTAGGTCACATATCTTATATCAAGAGTCTGATTTTGCTAACTATGTGATTATGCCTAAAGATGATGTTGCATATTCAGAAAACTCATGTAATCATGAATTGTGGTTGATGGAGTTTGATAGGATCTTCTCTTCAACTGGAATAGGTCCAGGGGTAGTATTGATGTCTCCTACTGGGTAGAAAATGCCGTTCTCTTTTAAGTTGGAATTTGAGAACACCAACAATATGGCTAAATATGAAGCATTACTACTCGACTTGGAAGAGGCAAAAATGAGGGGTATCAAGCTGTTGAAGGCTTGGGGAGATGCAGAGTTGATAGTAAAAAAAGTTAGAAATATTTTTAAAGTAAAGAACAAAAGGTTAAAACACTACAGTAATAGGGTGTGGGACGAACTCAAAGGGTTAAAATAATTCTCAATCGAAGTTGTGGCTAGGGAGTTCAATTCAAGGGCAGCCACATTACTTGGGTCAACTTCTTTACTAATCCCTCATCCAGATTTTCAAAAATGACCTTTACACCATTGAACTTGTTCATAGACCAAGTGTGCCAAAAAATTACAAGTCTTGGAAAGTCTTTAGTGATGAATGTCATATAAATGCATTTTTACAAGGCATGGAGAAGTTTGCTTCAACTTTATTTGAAGGTTCAAATCCAGAATGCCACAAATTCTGTCAAGACGAGAAAACTGAGAGTGTTGGAGAGGTGTTGCAGCTAAAAGGAAATCACATCCCCAACGGGTTAGTATCTCTAGAAGATATTTTTGATCATAAAGAGTTCTTCATTGGTCTATTGGTTGAACAGGAGAAAGGCCAGTCTAGTAGCTATGAAAAAGTGGATATTGGTGATAAGAAAGATCCAAAGTTTGTGAATTTGGGTGTTTGTTGTAGTCTAGAGGGAAAAGAAAGGATCCTGAAGCTACTGAAAGAATTCAAAGATTTTTATTCCTGGTCTTATGAAAACTTAAAGAATTTTAGACAAGACCATTTTTGACATCACATACCATCAAGGCCTGAAGTTTCCCCTTTTAGGCAGAAGGTAAGGAATTACAACCCGAAGGTAGCTAATGCAATCTTTCAAGAAGTAGACAAAATGATGAAATGATGCATAATTTTTCCCATACACTATCCACCTAGGTAGCTAATATAATACCAGTTTGAAAGAAAAATGGAGAAATTTGTATATATGTTGATTTTTGGAATTTGAACTAGGCCAGTTTAAAAGATAATTATGCCTTGCCTATGATGGATCATATCCTACAAACAATAGTCAGGTTTGAGATGATGTCTTTATTGGATAAGTTCTCAAGATATAACCAATTAGTATAGCACCCAAAGATCAACATAAAATGACCTTCACTACTCCATGGGGCAT
Organism: Thuja plicata; assembly: GCA_018584345.1. Lineage (NCBI taxonomy): Eukaryota > Viridiplantae > Streptophyta > Pinopsida > Cupressales > Cupressaceae > Thuja > Thuja plicata. The sequence goes on along the minus strand of MU228537.1, from coordinate 535,614 downwards.
GTTTGCATATAATAGAATGCCATTTGGTTTGATAAACACAGGGGATACTTTCCAATGCACAATGAACTCCTCATTTGGTCATTTGATTAACAAGATAATCATAATCTATCTGGATGAAATGATCGCATTTTCAAAAAGAAGAAAGAAGCATTTACAAGATTTAAGGGTAGTACTTCAGAGATGCAGGGATCATGAAATATCGCTTAATCCCAAGAAGTCCATGTTTTTGTCACCGAAGGAAAGCTATGGGGGAACTTGGTATCTAAATAAGGAGTTAAGATCGATCCAGACAAGATTAAACAAATTCAACAATTATCTCTGCCATCAAATAGGAGTGGGATATGATCCTTCTTTGGCCAGATAAACTTCTTGAGGAGATTTGTGCCCAAATTTTTAGAGATTGCGAGGCCTATTGTAGATCTGTTATGTGAAAATAAAACCTTCATGTGGAATGAAGAAGTAATCAGGTCTTTCGATGAGGTGAAAAAAGAAATAGCATAAGCACTGACTTTGATACATCCAGACTTCTTGAATGATTTTTTCATATACTGTTATGCCAGTGGTCATACGATGTCAGTAGTATTGTTGCAGAAGAATGAGAGGAATGAAGAGGTCCCAATTTACTTTATGATCATACCCTTGAAAAATCATGAACTAAAATATTCCCTTACAGAAAAATAGGCATATGTAGTAGTCAAGGCCATGAAAAAATTTAGGTATTATATTCTTCATTCCCATTCCATTATTTATCTGCTGAACACTGTGATTAAAAGCATTATGATCCAAAAAGAGGTGGCAGTAAACAATAGAGCAACCTAGGTAGCGAAGGTTCAAGAATTTGACCTAGAAATTAAACCCACTAAACTAGTGCATGGACAAGGGTTGTGCAAGTTAATAGCTGAAAACAAAGAATAAGAGGAAGAGGCACCATTATCCTTGTTTGTAGGATTGACAAATCCTTGGTTTTCAAACATTGTTTACTACCTAACCTATGATGAATGTCTTGAGCACATGTCTACTAAGGAGAAGAGAAACTTAAGACTTAAGGTTTCTAAGTATGTGATTGTGGACGATGTTCTCTATAAGAAGGGTCTAGATGGGGCATTTCTTCGTTGTGTGGATAAAGACAACTGGAATTTTTTTTGAAGTCTTTTCATAGTGAAGCCTTTGGAGGTCACTATTATTCAACTGTGAAAACTTTCAAAATTTTAAGGAATTGTTACTTTTGGCTGGGCATGTTTAAAGATGCGTACAAATGGGTAGCTCAATGTGAGAAGTGAAAATTGTTTGCTGGAAAACCAAAATTGGTCGCGTTACCCTTAAGGCCTGTAGTCATTAACGAGCCCTTTAAACAATGAGGATTGGATTTCATTGGTCCTTTGGATCCTGTGTTGAGTGCTGGGTGCACTCCTATTCTAACTACAAACGACTAATTCACTAAGTGGGTAGAGGCAATACTAGTGAAAAGAACAACCTCTGAAATGGTCTATACTTTTCTGAAGGAAACAATTCTGCTTAGACTTGGAGTGCCTGCTAAAATAGTAACTAATAATGCTCAGAATTTCTCATCTAAAGAGATACAAATGTTCTGATATGATAATGGGATTGACCCTTCACACTCATCAGACTACTATCCGCAGGGCAATGGACAAGCAAAATCTAGTAATAAAAATCTAATAGCAATCATGTGAAAGTTAGTAAATAACAATGCTCAAGACTGGCACAAAATATTGCATGAGGCACTATGGGTAGATAGGAAATCACCAAAAAGGGACATCGGTGTGACTCCATTTGAACTGGTATATGATGTAGAAGCTCAACTATCTCTTCCATTAGAGCCTGCAGCTACTAAAATACAGAAAGTGATTGAAAATTAAACTTTTCAAAGTGCCTTAGAGAAAAGGGTGATGTATCTTAAAAAAATCAAAGAAGAAAGAGAAAATATTGTGGATCACATTACCATTAACCAGACTAGGGTGAAGAAGTTATTTGACAGTAGATATCAGCCCAGGAAATTCATGGAGGAAGATAAAGTGTTATTATGGGACAAATACTGAGAGCCAAGAGGAGCATAGGGTAAGTTTGATTCTCTGTCGAAAGGTCCTTTTGAAATTAGTCAAGTGGTTGGACCCAACTCTTTCAAATTAAAGTATTCAGACAGTACTAAACTTCCCCTGTCTTACAATGGGAAAGACCTCAAACTGTATCAACTCTAAGGTGATCTTTGTTTCTCTTATATATAAGTTTTTGTTGTGCTTTAGTTTAGTTTGAGTTTTGTTGTATGTTTTGATCTTTTCTTCCCATAGGTCAGTTTGTGAAACCAAGATTCTGAGTTCTTTCCTTGTCCCTTATGGTCCAGGTCCCCAGTCAAAGCCAACTGTTACCCATGAATTTTTCTTTGCTGGAAAGACAACATTCAAGTTTCATCCATATGCAGTCATTATTGAACCTTCTTCAAACCTCCATTACTTCATAGTTCAAGTTCAAGAGTTAAAGGAAGTACTAAGAGGTTGGTCGTGTCAAAGTCTCGTTGTTGGGTCTTGGTTCTTTTCAATAGTATGCATTGTTGAACTTGAACTTTGAACCTTTTAGTTTGAAGTTCATAGTTCAAGTTCATTGTTGAGCTTATCCTGTCATTTTGTTCTGTGTTCGGAAGTCTCTGGTTCTAAATAATCTACTAAACTTGAAATTGAACTCTTAAAAGTTAAAGTTCAAATTCAAGTTTGTCATTTTATTTGATTGAAATCAAGCATTTTCTGGGTAGTTGAAGCCAACTGTCAGCCATGATGCAAGCAAAGGTAAATTATTTAATACTTTGGGAATTGGAGTGAAAATGGTAATGATGAAACATTAAATAACACACATCTTAAAAGACTGGAGTTGATGGAGAAGCCATAAGTTGTCAACTCATTGACACTTTGCACGGGTGAAAATAATGCATTGTACTCTCCCAATCTTCATCAAATATTTATTTTCCATAAGTAACTTGCGTCATTATGTAAAATAATTCTATACACATTTTTTTTGAAGCAAAGGCAACAAATGTGAGGTAGGATAGACAACAAAACAATGCATGTAAGCGAAAAAGGTGAGTTGAGAAGCCTTTTTGTGTAGAGAAAGTCACTCGCCTAGTTAGTTCTCTACTAGAAATTGCAGACACTTCTCTAGTGAATTTCAAACTTGTAGAGGTTGTACATAGAATTAAAAATGTGGAGGAGGGATCTATGTCAAGAAAAGTGGCCGATAGTGGTCTACTAGAAGCGGCTAGATTCTCGACTGTAGTGCCTTTCCCAAAGTTGGTACTTGAGTGCGCTAACATGTATGACACTGAAGGGAGGTGTATACACACAATATCAGGAAGAATTCTGGTTTAGATAAGTCATGAAACAATAATGGTTGCCTTAAGGATTCTTCTTAAAGAGACAAATGAGACATGGACTATCGAAGAAGCCAATAGTCAATTTTCATCCAACAAGAAGGAATACAAAAAAATCATTGCTCAGAATTGGTTGATAAATCCAAAGAAAGGAGGTTCTCGCTTGCATAAACCACTAACTATTGAACATTTGACCAAAGGGGTAAAATATATGGTGTTGTTTCTAAACATGATCAAAGGTAATCCTCATACATTCTTTTGGGAGGATTGGATTTACCGTTTCATCCAAAAGATCCTAGGAGCAGCCGAGTTCATAGATTGGGCTGAATTCGTTTCTAACAGAATTCATGAGGAGTTGATTAGGGCTACTAGCATGGCTATTTTCCACATGAATTCATTCTTGTTTTATATTCTTTCATGCTCTAGAGATTGGGAAGGTCTCCCACATGAACATTGGAATGAAGAAATGGAAATATATGACTACTATGTACATTTATAATGCATAAGAAGTGTAGAGGACTTCAGAAGGATTAATGATGTGTTTCCGACTCGTCTGGTTTTTGAGTTGCAAGGTAAATAAAATCAAAGGCTCTCAGATGAGGCGATTGAATTGGTTGTTGTGCATGGTAGTCATTTTATTCAATTTTCTAAATTTACTTATCTTTGGGTTGGGAGATTTGAGGGGGAACCCTTGAAGTTTCCCAGGTATTGCTTAGACAAATTTGTTTTAATGGAGATCTGCAGACAATTAGCTCATGTTGATATAAATATTAGAGGAAAGAAAGGTTCGGGAGTAGTTTTCCCAATAGACCTGGGTTACTATCACTGTCGGTCAGTATAGGATGCCATGGCCCTAGAAAAGGAGTTGAAAGACCTGAACTTGAACTCATATTATGCTAGGCCCAACTTTGACAACAAAGGGTTTGCCTAAGGTCATCGAAATATAGTACCTACGTTCATGCATGAACCTGAGTTAGAATATTTTTGGGTTGATTGTTCTGATGAGTTTAAAGTGCGGAGAAGGACCTGGTCCAGATTAACATTGGGGAAGATTGTCACTTTAAATATTGAATTGGATATTGATGGAGTTGAAGAAAAATAAGGTGATAAAGTGTTAGACCCCGAGTGCATTAAAAAGGTTCAAGGTCTTCCTATTCCAGTTATATATTGGAATAAAAGGGAGGAAGATAATCTATAGACAAGGACCTAAAATGTAATCAAGCACACAGAAAAATGGCTTGAGGGACAAATATTGACTAAGTCTACCTCCAGGAAGCCAACACCTAAAAAAAAGTTTGTACGATTGAGTTCTCCCAAAAGTGTTTTTTGTTTCCACTAATCCAATCATTGAATCATCTGTTACAGGTGCATTAGAAGCCAAAGTTAAACCTTAACCCCTTCTGAGAAAATTTCAAGTTCAAGTTCAGTCCTGAATACCTCCTCGGGTCACTCGTTCATGGAGTGAGAGAAGCAATAAAAAATAGCCAGGTTTGAACATTCTAATAGACCTAGAGCCAATAAGAGAGGAAAAATAACTAGAGGAAGATAAAGCTATCAAAGAAACCCACACAATAAAGATGGATACCAAAAAAAGGATAGAGGTGGGAAATGGTCAAGATGACTCATTGTCTTTGATGAACAATATATAAGTTCAGACACCCCAAGCCAAGCCTTGTAGAGCACCTAAATGGATGGAAATATCAGTAAGAAAGAAAATGAGCATCGCCCCTATTTCACTCCTAGTCGAGGGCATGGTGATCAAATATCTTGGGAAGTCTTTGAAGACTAAGAAGATGAAGATGGAATCTCGGCTAAGTTTTGATGAAAATATAGGTCACTGGATGGATGAAATAGCCAAACTGACCAAGGGAAAAGAGTGAAATATGTCTCCAAGATTACGAAATACAAAAGAATGACCTTGGAGAAGGTACGAGGGAGGCATATATGAAGACCTTTGAGTCATCAAATAAAAAGATCTCATGAAGAGTCTCAAAAAATGTGAAACATAAGAAAGAAATGAAAGAGGCTCTAAAATGAATGGGTGAGTACATATATGCAATTCAAAATCCAGGTCCTCTGCCTATTTTTGAAATTCATGCCACATTGGATGTCAAATCCACAATAAATCAAAATTTCTTAAATCAGATACAGAGGGACTGAATGATTGCAAATAATTTTGGCATCTGGTTAGATTCTATTTCTATTGAGGCATTAAAACACATAAGCAACTAAGTAACACCCACAAGACATCTTTGAGACTTACTAAAAATATGGAGACAAAGATCAACTCTTGGGAAGAAGAAAAAGAAAAATGGGTGGAAAAAGTAACTTGAATGGAAGAAATTCAAAGTTACAGACTCAAACAGTTCCTAGTTGAAAAGCTTGTTGTTGGTCTAGATGAAAAAGTGTTGTATGTCTCCCAAATCAACATTGAATGAAGAAACACTATGATAGAGAAAATAATTGTAGAAGAAAATGATCTGTTAAAGGAGTTTGAAAATATTAAAGATATAACATAGGGGGATATAAGATGCATAGATGTCCAAATGATGGAAAATGATGAAGGTCTGGTAAGGATAATTGAGGAGGTGATCTATATTCTACAGGAAAAGATGAAGGAGGCTAAAGAATCAAAATCACTCACTGCACGCAATTTCTCAAGGGTAGCTCACATTGAATCGATGCTTATCATAGGACAAGATCACCTAAACCAACATGAAAATAAAATGACATAGAACTGGAAGAATAAGGAAGTATGGAAACAATGGATATAATGCATGGGCCTGCTACATCAAAAAATTATCCCCACTTTTACAAAATCTTACGAGAGCTGGAAAACAACGCGTCTGATCTCGATAGCGCCAGAGAAACTCCTTGGATCTTCCACTCAGACAACAATCTGACCATGTGAAGAATGCACCACGACCGCTAGGGGTTTTTCCTTTTATTTTATCTTGTTTCAAGTTACTTTTTATAACTTCTCAAATGATGACTTCTGATGGAGTAATTTTTAGTAACTATTTTAAAAGCCCTGCGTGGCTATATATTGTAAAACATAAAAATCTGTGAAGGTCAACACTTTTAAGATTAGGAGTTAGATTCTAGAAGGAAGTTTTTAATATTTTGATAATATATGATGGTATGAATGATAAAGATACATAGATATGTTGGTTTATGAAGTTGTGTTTTATCTCCCTTTGATCCGTTGGTTGGAGGAAAATTGATTTATGTTTTAGTTGGGATGGAAATGGTTTATGGATATAATTTCATGCAATCTTTATTGTTATGTTCCCTGTATATTTAATTTTGCAATTTAAAGTAGTGAATGGCGATCATTCAATTGATATCATATGTTAGTTTTAAGTTTAGTTTCATAGGGTTTATTTAAACAAATCGTGCTACGTTTAGATTCATAATGATGACTAGATGTATGTCACCTTTGTAGATGCTTTCCAGATAAAAGTGTCACGAATGTTTAGTTCATTTTATTTTAGTCGAAATAACAAAAATATATTTCTAGAGGGAGGGGTACCTACAAATACAAAGAATCGACCATGAGTGGTTAATTCAACTATGGTTAATAATTTGTTCTTTCCCAATCAGGTTCAGTCTTTATAAATTAGATATTTTTCACAAGAACAAATCTGATAACTAACAACCTCAAGATTTAAATTTCTTGTCCTAACCATTGCTCAAAATTTTCAAAATCATGGGAAAGATGTTGAACTTCAATGAGGGACTCTTAAGGCCTCATCTTCATCATGAGAGGAGTGGGAAGAGTTCCCAATAATAGGAGGAATGTCATTAAGGCAGGTTGGTGCCATCAAGATTCCTAAGAAAAATAGAGTACTCAAGATCAAAGGAACCTATAAGTATATGAATTACCCTAACTAGAATGCTATAGGTAGGACTAAAGGCAATAAAACTCATGCACAAGAGAATTAAAGAGGAATATATCTAATGAAAATATGAAATTTGAAAGAGATATGCAAATCAATTAAGTATAACAGTAACTTTTAATGAAAAGCACATCTAACCATCAAATATGAAGATCTAATGAAATGCATAAAAACTAGATCTATGCATGCAAAGAATATATAACTACCAAAATCATAAGTATGTAAGAAGAGATAGGTTCACAAATAAATGTACAAAATGGGAAAGTGATGATGAGAAGAAAGGAAATTAGGTAATTACTTCCTATCTTCCCAATTGCACATTTGGAAGGAAGATGCCTCAAATAGGCTCAATAGGAGACTCAAGTTATAAATAGAGGTAGTGATCCTTTGTTAAATATGAAATTGATGAAAATGATAGGAGAAATGCAATGTAGATGAAAAAATAGACAAGTAGGTGAAAAATTATGAATAAAAAACTGATATAGAATGACAAAAGGTTGTAACTAACAAAAATAGAAACCATAAGACAAAGTTTACCTACACTTGAAATTTGAGAACAAAATGCATGGTACAAAATGTTTGAAACATTCTGTACCTAGGAACAAAATATTTGAAACATTCTATTCCATTTGTTTTTGCCTAGATTTTTTTGGGATCTTCCAATTGTATCCGATCTTTTTGGCTTTCCGACAAAAACTCTGTAAGTTGTTTATGCAAACAAAAAAATGGGAAAAAAGTTGTCTAAAGGGCATTTCCTTGGTCAAACCCTTGTTTAGGAAACAACCTTGAAAATTAAATGAAATTTCATAAAGAAAAGTATGTAAAAAGGTAAATGTTTGATTCACCTTGCATAAATTCTCATGGACGGATGTAGAAGCTGCTCATACCCATGAAGATGCTTGAATGTACTTGAAATAAAGGAGTTGATCTTTAAATGTATAATAGGAATCAATGATTCCATCACAAATATATGGATATATGATTGTAAATCCCAGATCTTCAATGTAGATATGCTTAATAATTGCTTGCATAGAAGGAGAATGGATGAGAATGGAAGAAGGATCTTATTACTTGATTGAGAATTCCTCTACTTGGCCATCATAAGAGATAAAATTGCTTCAATTGGAGAATATTTCCTTTGACTTGAATGATCTTGAAGAATTGGAGACTTGGAGAACTTGATCTTAGATGCTTGTCTTCAAATCTTGAATCCAATTGCTCAATTGTGCTTGAAAACTTGATAGCTTGATTTCCAAAAATACTTGCATGAAGCTGTGATATACAAAATGAGGAGAGATATATGGTTTATATACTCAATCCTACATTTTGGGATTCAAAAAAATCCAGGCCAACCATGGTATCAAATATCCTAATAGAACCCCAAGATGGTCCTAGGACAAATTTGGGCCCAAACAAGTGGAAGAAGAACATTTCCAAGGAGATTGGGCCCATATTTGAATTAATTTTTGGGAGGAGTGGAAAGATGTGGGAGGAAAAAGGGCAGGTTTCCATGGTCAAGCATAAAAAACATTTTGACCTTGGAATCACCAAAATGGGGTCTAATAGGTCCTAATAGAACATCCAATTATGGGTGCTAACATTTTAGGATAGTACACCATGGAAGCTAGGTAAATACATTTATCTCTACCCTATGCAATGGGGAATTAGTCCACACACCTTTTTAGGTGTTGTGACAACTTGTAATTAGTCTCTTAGTTTGAGGAGACAAGTTGTTAGAAATTGTGTGATAATGAATCTTTATCCATATAATCAATGAACATTTTATATTATACTATCCGTTTTCCTTAGTTTGAAGAGGCAAGTTGTTCAAACTTGTATGATAATGATTCCTTATCCATATAATCAATGGACTCTTATAAACTACACAATATTTTTTAATGCACATGTCCTCATGATTTCTTTTTCTTCACGACTCTATTTCAATATATTTTGCGGTCATTTTATCATTTCCCCCCTTGTGCCCTTTTCTATTTGAAACCTTTTTGTTTCCCTTGAAAACTCATCCACATGAAAATTTTAAACCTTTCTTTAATTTTGATCATTGACCCTTTTATTTTGTAAATGATTTTCAATCCCTTTCTTTATTCAATTGTTTTAGTTGCTATTTTGTTTGAGTGAAATATTTGCAAATTCTTTTTGAAAACTCATTTTCTTGTTTATTTTCACATTCTTTATATACTTCCCCTTTACTTTTTTTTTGGATTGGTAATATGATATTTTATTGATACTATATATTTATAATAAAAAATACAAAATCAAATGTTATCCTTGTACCCAATGTCCATGCTTCCTAGAACTGACCATTACATCCCGTTTAACAGGGGTTAAAAACTACCAATACAAAAATCCAAAATTGAGATGGATCCAAATACCCCCTACATCTACGAAATTGATTCCCATACTATCCAAAACTAGGCAATCTCCCATTATAAAACTATTAAAGCTAATACCATTCTTACCCTAAACCAAACACCACTAATATCAAAGCACTCTGTTAACAAAATAGGGCTAGGTTCTATACACAAAATCCCTTTACTTCTTAAACAAGACACACCTAAAAACCAGAGAGAGGTACCACATTTTCAAATTAAAACACTACAAAATAAACCAAGCATGAGATCCATGGCTTACTCAAACTTCTTCCAAATCCTTTGCCCCTTGAACTTTTTCTCCTTTGGAGTTGCAACCACACATTTTACTTTGTTTTTGGCCCTAATTTTTGTCAGCATCTCCCTTTCACTCTTTCGATTCTCCACTTCCTGAGCTTGAATGTGACCGTTTGACAACTCCCACCCATCGCAAGCCTCATCTCGTCAGTGTTCCATATTTTATTTAGCACTCTAGACCAAAATGGCTAGTAATCTTGTCCACATTCACCCACCACATGCTAGTATCCTATAGCTCAAAATCCTTTCCCTATTTTGACAACCACAACAATGGGGATGCCCCCCCAACCATTCCAACTTCACACAAGCTTTAAATACTCATTCTACTTCCTGCTTTGACCTCAATTCTAAATCCCATGCCAATATCATGCAAAATATTTCAATATTCAATCTATACCTCTACTCTAAATTCAAATAATCCTCACCCAAAATAAGATAAATTATCTTCCAGAATTGGGGATCATCAATTAAGAAAATTCTCTTCAATATCTTCTTGGTTATCTCCCCAAGGAAGCAATGTTGTTTCCTTGGAGTGCACAAGGTGAAATTGGCTTCTATTCTTCTCCGCAACTCACCCTTTGTAGAAAATGTGAAAAAAAAAATGACGACCAACCAAGCCAATGCCCTGGGATTTAATGGCCTCTACCACCTTCTCACATGTTCCCCTTAGCTTCCTCTAGACGCTTCTCCAAATTGTGTACCGAGGTACTCCATGTGGCATAAATGTACACTTCATATGAGTGGGATATCTAATCATCTTACATGGTCATTAAAGGAGCCTCCCATTCTCCACATCTTCACATTATTAACATCAATTATAATCCTATCCTTCCCTTAAATGATAAATGGTTTCTCTACATTAATTGACACCAAATTTTCTCCCATTCAAACACCTTCTCTTTTTCTTTTAGTTTTTAGTATTTATTAATAAATCACTAATCTTTTATCCCCTTCTTTACTATATACAAGGCTTGTTCAGAGAAATGATACTCTACCCTTCAGGTTGAAGCTCAGATACTCATGCATCTAGTGTTATCTCTTTATTGTCTAGATTCTGAAAATCCTCCATCCAATCACACCAAGCGCATCATTCCATGATACAAAAAATTGGATATTTTATCTGCGATCTCATTCCCTTCTTGTTTCACATACACAATTTTAAAGTCTACAAAGGAGCCTAATAAGGAATTTATTTTCTTTACATACTTTTTTTTTATTGATAAAAGGAAGAAGCCCTATATATTATAAATTTCAAAATTTACAAAGTGGAGTTTCTGTTCAAATGGGCACTGGTAGGAAAGAATGGAGAAGAAAACCTCCAGTATTGCCTGGAACATATGTCCTTTTCCCTGTTGTAATTACAAATTCTAAAGGGGCATACCCCAATGTTTAGGTCTTAAGTAAAATGAGAACTTATCTTAAAACTTTAATACATGTGCCCAACGATGTTAGGGTCTTAGAAAGGCATACCTTTCTTTACATTTATTTTAATGACAATTATTTAATCTTACATAAATCGTATTTTGCACCTTACTTTATTTTTTACGCAAATTTCTCGATTATAACCTCCATTTATTTATGAATTTGGATTTAATCATCCCAAGTGATAATATCATTCTGCATACAACTCATCTTGGATAGATCTTTGTTAGTTTTTCTTGATTCTTTCATGAGCTTTTAAAGAAAACATGCTTTTATAACTAAACATTTGGAATACATAAAGAAAGCTAAAATTTATGATTCCTTTCTATTACCTCATATTGCTTTATAATTCCGGTATCTGTTTATATTGATAATTCCTTTTTAATTATTTTTCCATATAACTTTTATTCATTTTTATTAAAATTCATTTTGTCTATTAGGCAGGTTAGGTTAATTTCTCACATTATACTTAGAGTGATAGACAATGTTTTTATTGTTTGTTGAGTAAATTGAGCTATTTATAGGTTTAACTTAATCAATGTAGTTTAGTTCTATTTTAAAATTTATTTGACTCTTTTAAAGATAAATTTCATATATATTCCATCGATTAGTCTAGAATTCAATATAGTCTTACCACACACTAGAAATATTTCTTTTAAATTTGTCTTATATTATAAAGTCTTTTACATACATTGATATATCAAAGGGACTTCTCTGTATTTGCTCATACTGTACTTCTTTAGTCAACCACAAGTTTTCCAGCTATATACGGGGATTCCACAATAGCTATGGCAACATAGATACTGTATAGGAGTAAAGGGGCAGCAAGCTTACTATAAACATAGGATACAAACCTAACTAGGAAAGTCTATTTCTTGCATAATGTTACTATTAAATTTATCTAATTACAGACAAGACACTATTCGTGCATAAGAAAAGCCCTAATCCTATACCCTAGACATTCATCATTTTCAAAAATAAAGACAAAGGAACATAGATCCTTTCCTCTTTTTAGTTTCTCGATTCTATTAAGATGATATCTTCATCAGATTCATAATCAAAGTCCATGAGAGCCTCCTCTATCGTATGCCTAGACGGTTTATTGCTTTTGTTTTTGGTATTCTTTCGAAGAAAGGGAAGATGGACCTTGAAGTGTTGATGGTTTTTGTAATCCACTATAGTTGATACCTCTTCCCCCACCGATTTAAAGAAAACCTCATCCCAATTACTACTATCCTCAATAACATTATGCCATCATAGGAGTAAATGCAGGTACCTCACCATTTCAAGCCAAATTTTGTCAAAAGCATTTTGGATTTTGATGAAGAGCAGTGGACATTTGGGGACATTAATTAATTTAAGACTGCCCACTTGCTAGGTCATGTAGTCCTCCAAATGACGAATTTCCATATGATTGTTTACACTTTCCACCACATTATCAAGTCCCTTTAACCATGTCTCATCAAAAAGTACTAGGCACAAAGCTTTTATATGCCAATATTTGATTATAGCCCAAAATGTGACTTCTATGAAAATCCCTATGACATCCCCATTAGTTTTCCAATTTCTACTATAGTCCAAGTCCCTTTATTCAATAATTTTCTTAACCGCTAATCGAGAGATATCATCTATTTTGTTAAGGATACTTCCCCAACGTTCTGGCTTGACACTCCCTACAAAAGCCATAGCGCATATTTCATACTTATGATATAGAGAAATCATTGTCTCCATTGAAGATAAGGAAATATAGTACTAACTATTTTAGGATTCAACTAGTTTTCCTAATGTGACTTTGGATGAACAGGGGATTGTTAAAACTACCTATAGAAAATCGAGAAGTTTCTAGGCAATGCTAGATTTTCTACATTGGTCTCGTTATGCAGTTTGTTTAATGATTGTTTTAAATGATGGGATGATATGAAAGAGTGGAGGAGATCATGGGTTGGAAGGAGTTTTCTAGATACCTTTGGTCTTTAGGGGAATTTAGAGCTCGACAACAGAGCTAATATGGAAGCATTAAAAGAGAGGTGGTGTCTATATTAAAGTTTTGGGGGCCTAAAATTGTTTTAGATCCTTATATCTTTAAGAGTGGTTGCTTAGGTTAGTACATATGTATATTCGGCATCCTTTGACATTATGACAAAATTAAGATATTTTTGATGACATGTAACTGATTGAATGTTTGAAGATGTTAATTTGATCACCGAAATGCAGAAGGATAATGCAAGACATTAAATCAGTTAATGGATTGTATTGTCATTGATGTCAACTTGATATAATCTAATCGGTTATAATCAAAGTGTCAAAGATTTCAGAGAATTGAAGAGATACAAATTATGCCTTTTGTAATGCATAAAAGACAAGTATTCACATTGTGACTACAAACACCAATGGTTAGTGGAACCCGATGAATAGAGATCATCGACAGTCAAGTCATAGTGATGCCCGAGAAAGAAAACCGATGAGAAGAATCACAAGCAAACCCGACGGCCAAAAACATAGTGTAAACTGATGGAGAAGCCCGAGTAGAGATAGAGTGTTGACCGATGCTATCAAAGAGTTAAACCAAAATTAACTTGATTTTAGAAATGAAAAAATACCTTGCTGGCAGAGATAAATATAGAGTTAACTGGTAGTTATCATTTTTTTCATCGACAAGATAAGCCAGATATGAGTAAATGATTTAAAGATGATTTGTCCAGTTGGCAAGAAGATCTCAACGAGATAAAATAGGAGTTTTGCTTTAAATATGATTGGCGAGAATTGTGGATCACGCCAAGATCAAGAATATCAAGAACCTAACAACAATGATATCATGTATACAAAGAGACAACTCAATTCATTAGGAAAGAGATAAAGAATTCTACGAACATCGAGCAACAAAGCACAACATCACTGAGTAGAATCAAAGTGGAGCAAAGGTATAAACAGAGTTTTATTGATCAAAATAGTTATGTGAGATTACAATAGATTTGAAAATCTACAAGTACAAGTTGTATATGTGAATAGATCATACTGTTTTAGTTTAACCATTGATTCAGAAAGTCTCTTAACTGAGCGGGATTTAAATATCCTTTCTATATTGAGATACATCCAATGGAGTATCAAAAATTTTGATCATGAAGATAGCATGAGATGCTAGATACCTATTGACAGGCCAAGTGAGTGTTTGATCAAGGAAGGTAGCATAGAGATGCCCGATATCAAGTGACAAACTAAAATTTTAAATCCTCTAACAAGTTCACACCTAAGAGTGTGTTTGTAACCTTTAAGAGGGTTGGCTCTTCACTGAGATCACTCCAGAAAAGTGAAAATTTTGGGTTACCGGTCCCAAGTGGTTTTTCCCTTAACAGGGTTTCCACGTTAAAAATCCATGTGTCAATGTGTTTATGAGTCATTACTTTAGTGTTTGGAATTACACTTAACTTAATTGGTTGATCGGTATCCTCTAGATAATTTACTGTCTTTCGGTAAATTAATAGACTACTATTCCGTAAATCTACAGTAGAAGGTTTTACAAAACATTCCAAGCAGTAGTAAATTGATATAAGTATGTGGAGGCATTCATCTTATAGGACTGAAGATAACTAGAGGTATAATATTATGGTACTAAGTTTTAAGGGTTGATTATTGGAATATTTTTGAGGCCACTGATTCAACCCCCCCTCTCATTTATTACTAACAATTGGTATCAGAGCTTGTGTGCTTAGAAAGGGAGTTTAACAACTCAAGCAAAAGATCACAAGATGAACAGACAAGATGTGCCCAAGTTGAATAAAGACAAATTTGCATCATGGAAAAGCATAATAAGACTCCACCTATCAGGTATTGGAAATGATATTGTTCAATACTCAGATACTGAATATGTGTTGCCTACAGGACCTCACACTCTTGAGAAATTAAGAGTCAAGCATGAGCATAGCTGCGTGATGATAGAACTTGCATCATCACTCTATGATGCTGAGTTTGAAAATGTCAAAACTTGCACCTTTGCAAAGTAAATGTGGGATAAGTTGAAGCTTGTACATGGAGGAGATGCCAACGTACTAAGAGCAAAGGCAGAAAGCCTAAGAGGGAGGTTTGATGACCTAACGATGAAAGAAGGAGAAAACATTACTCAATATAGCTGCAGAATCAAAGAGGTAGTAAATGCTATCCGAGGAGTTGGAGGTGTACTTGAAGAGGAGACAGTGGTAAGAAAAATATTAAGAACCTTATTGCCTATTTATGCTATTAGAGTTTCTTCTATTCAAGAAATGAGAGCAGTTGCAAACAATACAATTACTCTAGATAGTCTTATTGGTAGACTAATTTCATTTGAGATGAATAACTTTGACAATAGTGTCTTACCATCCATAGAATCTTCTTTCAAATCTTCTCTAAATATAAGTAACTCAATTCATAGACATACTGTTAGAAATGATAGTGACAGTGACAATGAGGATCAAGGACTTGATGAAATTGAAGCACTTATGGATAGAAGATTGCAGAGAGGCAAAGGAAGATACAAAGGTAAATTACCACTTGTATGTTTCAATTGTAAAGAGGTTGGACACTTTTCTGCAAGCTGCCCAAACTGAAGAAAAGATGACTAAGGAAATGATAGACCATATGAGAAGAAGTTTGATAAAGGTGAACATAGAGATTACTAGAGCAACCGACAATCTGACAAAATAGATACCCGAGACTACAAGGACAAAGGGAAGAAAGCTTGTTACCTAGCTGAGAACAGAGATGATGACACTGACACTGAATCAGAAGAAGACACTAAGATGGTATTTGTAGCCATGAAGGATGATTTATATGAAGATGAAGAAATGTAAGTAGAAACTGCACTCATATCTAAAGTTAGTAAAAATAATGTCTAGATCATAGATAGTGGCTGCACTCACCATATGACCGGTGATAAACAAAAGTTTGAGACTTTTGAATACTATAATGGTGGTTCAGTAAGAATGGGAAATGATACACCTTGTCCAGTTGAAGGTAAAGGAACCATAATGTTGAATAACCTGATTAAATGTGAAAATGCTTACTGGGTCAAAGGACTAAATTACAAATTTCTATGTGTTTCTCAGTTGAACAATTCAGGTCACAGAGTAGCATTTGAAAATAAGAAGGCAAGGATCTTCAATGAATCATGAAGGTTGATTGGTACTGGTGAGCAGACAAAAGGTAACCTTTTCTATCTTGATGACACTAACACCACTTGTTTGATGGATAGAAACGAAGACACATGGTTGTGGCACAAAAAAATGTGTCATGTGAACTTTGACAACATGATAAAGATAAGCAACAAAAGGAATGTCAGAGGCTTACCGACAATGACTAAGCCTGAGCATATCATGTGCAAGAATTGTAAAAAAGATAAGATGACAAAGTCTAGTTTCAAGAGAAAAAACCATACATCTACTAAAATTCTAGAATTAGTCCATATAGATCTATGTGGACCCATGAGGACAAAGAGCTACCATGGTGATAGGTTTTTCATTCTCTTTGTTGATGATTTTTCTAGAATGATGACAGTCATGTTTTTAAAAGATAAATCATAAGCATTTAAGATGTTTAAATGGTATAAAGCAATGGTTGAAAAACAAAGTGAAAAGAAATTGAAATGCTTAAGGTCAAATAGAGGAGGGGAATTTACTTCAGAAGAATTCACTGACTATTGCAATGAGCATGGAATTAAAAGACAGGTTTCTACACCAAGGACACCACAAAAAAATAGAATTTCTGAAAGGAGAAACATATCAATTGTTGATTGTGCAAGAACATTGATGATTGAGAAAAGAATCACTCAAACATTCTAAAGGGAAGCTATCAGTACTACTATCTATACATTAAACATAGTGCAATTGAAGGACACAGAGAAGACACCATATGAGCTTTGGTATGGTCATACACCCAATTTAATTTACTTTAGAATCTTTGGTATTCAATGTTATATATTAAAGGATGATAGAAATGGAAAACTTGACTACAAAAGTGAAGAAGGTATCTTTCTAGGGTATTCAACCAAAAGCAAGGCTTATAAATGTCTTAACAAGTCATCTAACAAAATCATTGAAAGTGCAAATGTGAAAATAGATGAATTTGCAGAAAAGAATGATAAGGAAAGAAAAAAGGAACCAGAGGAATATAATAGGTTTGTTTATATAGAACCTGACACTCTACCCGAGAAATAGTGTGTCACTCCCGAGCATTAGAACATTGCACCCGAGCATCAGGCTACAATTATCGACGATCAGGATAATACTCAAGATGATGTTTCGAATAATGGAGATGAAAATGAAGGTGAAGAAGATAATCAAAATGATGAACACAGAGCTGAACCAAAACTTGCCAAGTATGTCAAAAGAAATCATCCATAGAACCAAATCATAGGAGACAAGAAGGCTGGAACAAGAACAAGAAGTAAGTAACTTAACACCAGATGTTTACTTTGTGATTTTGAGCCTAAATCTGTTTACAATGCACTTGAGAATGAAGAATGGGTCAGTGCTATGAATGAGGAAATAGAACAGATTAAGAAGAACAGTACATGGACACTAGTACCGAGACTAGATGACAAGAATGCCATCAGTACCAAATGGATATTAAAAAAAAATATGAATGAGAATGGAGAAGTCACTAGAAACAAAGCAAGATTAGTATGCAAGGGACATGCACAAGAAGAAGGTATTGATTATGGAGAAACCTTTGCACCCGTTGAAAGACTAGAAGGAGTTAGAATCTTACTTGCTTATGCTGCATTTAAAGGATTCAAGGTATACCAAATGGATGTCAAATTTGCATTCCTAAATGGAATACTTGAATAAGAGGTATACATTGAACAACCAGAAGGGTTTGTTAATCCAGACAAGAGAAACATGGTATGTAGACTACATAAAGCCTTGTATGGATTGAAACAAGCACCGAGAGCTTGGTATGAAAGACTTCACTCATATCTCATTAGCATAAAATTTGTCAGAACAAGTGAAAATAACAATCTATACTTAAAAGAAGATACCGATGGTAATATTCTGATTGCTGAAATTTTTGTTGGTAATATCATTTTTGGGGGAAATGAATTGTTATGGAAATCCTTTTATAATGCAATGAGAAAGGAATATGAAATGTCTATGTTTGGAGAGATCAAATTCTTACTTGGTCTACAGATTCTTCAACAAGATGCAGGCATATACATCACTCAGTCCAAATACATCAAGGAAGTGCTAAAGATATTCAAGATGGAAGATTCCAAACCAGTTGGAACACCTATGGCTACTAGATGCAAGTTGAAAAAAGAAGACAAGACAAATGAGGTAAATCAGACCTTATATAGATCCATGATTGGAAAACTGATGTATGTTGTTCACACCAGACCAGATATAGCACATGCAGTGGGAATAGTTACAAGATTCTCTGCTAATCCCAAAGAATCACATATGACTGCTTTCAAAAGAATTTTGAGATATCTGAAGAACACCGAGGACTATGGCTTATGGTACAAGAGAGAATTAAAATTTGAGCTACAAGTCTATACAGATGCTGATTGGGCTGGAAACATTGATGACCAAAAGATCACAATTGGAGGAGCATTCTTCATGGGTGACAAACTTGTCACATGGATAAGCAAGAAGCAAGGATGCATCTCTCAGTCTACTGTAGAAGCGGAATATGTGGCTGCTGCTGCAAATTGCTCTAATATTGCATGGATCAAACAATTACTGGAAGGTATGCATATGAAAATCCTTGAACCATTAATTATCTATTGTGATAATACCAGTGCAATAAACATTTCTAAGAATCCAGTCATGCATGATAAGACTAAGAATATTGCTATCAAGTATCACTATCTGAGAGAACAAGTGCAAGAAAAAGAAGTGACACTATATCATGTTCAATCAAAGGAACAATTAGCTGATATATTCACCAAGCCATTACCAAAGGATACATTTGAGTATCTGAGACAGAGACTAGGGGTTCAACCCTTGTCTATCGGTCAGTAATCTGACTAGGAGGTTGCATCAGCCTATACCAAATCTGAAGATCAGTCATGCTGATGCAAACATTGAGATGAACAAAAATAGATACATATGTACATTGCAAGGTAAAATATCTACACCGAAGACCAGAGATAGTTTATTGCTGATGGATAGGGAAATTCAAGGAATATACTATGCAAAGGGATGGAGCATGATATAAATGAGAAATCAAGGAGAATATTTTTTTTTGGCATTGTTTTCAAAGGGAGAGATGTTCTCATTATCATACAAGGGAGATATTTTCTTTATCATACAAAGGGAGAGATGATCTCATTATCAAAAGGAGAGATGATTCCATATCATATAAAGGAGAGATATGATAAAGGGAGATATTATATCAGTATCCATGAAGAGAAGTTCCTGAGAATCAGAAAGGAAGAGTTAATCAATATTCTAAGGGAGAGAAATTGATTACATATGAAATATCCATCTAAGGGAGAGAGTTCAGACAAAGAAAAAGAATGCTATCAAAGGAAAAAGAGATTATCAAGAAGAGGAACAGTCAAGGTAGAGAACATATAAGAACAGAGGAAGAAGATGCTACATCTATCCAGTGAAGGGATTGAAGATTGAAGACAACCACTCTGCATGAAACAAATCTAAGCTATTTTTAGCTTATTGAGAGACATACATTTGTAATAGTTACATTAGGAAAGCTTGATGAAATTATATATTTCATATTATATTAGTGATAGTATAGTATGATAATGTAGTATGTTTCCATCAATGCCAAAGGGAGAGATTGATGTCATGTAACTGATTGAATGTTTGAAGATGTTAAGTTGATCACCGAAATATAAAAGGATAATGAAAGACATTAAATCAGTTAATGGATTGTATTGTCATTGATGTCAACTTGATATAATCTAATCGGTTATTATCAAAGTATCAAAGAATTTAGAGAATCAGAGAGATACAGATTATGCCTTCTGTAATGCATAAAAGACAAGTATTCACATTGTGACTACAAACACCAACAGTCACTGGAACCTGACAGATAGAGATCATCGACAGTTAAGTCACAGTGATGCTCGAGTAAGAAAACTGACGAGCAGAATCACAAGCAAACCCGACGGCTAGAAACATAGCGTAACCTGACAGAGAAGCCCGAGGAGAACTGGAGTGTTGACCAACGCTATCACAGAGTTAAACCAAAATTAACTTGAGATCAAAAATGAAAAAATATCTAGCTGGCAGAGCTAAATATAGAGTTAACTAGTAGTTATCATTGTTTTCATTGATAAGATAAGCGAGAGAGAAGTAAATGATTTAAAGCTAATTTGTCCAGTTGGCAAGAAGATCTCAGCGAGATAAAACAAGAGTTTTTCTTTAAATCTGATTGGAGAGAATTTTGGATCACACCAAGATCAAGAACCTATAAATGGTGATATCATGTCTATAAAGAGACAACTCAATTCATTACGAATTGTGGTGGGTGAATAAAAAGAGGATGCTAAAGAGAAATTGATGAAGAGAAACTTCATACAGTACTAATCAACAAGCTAATGAAAGAGCTAAATAATCCTGCAGACACCGAGAAATAGAGCACAACATCACTGAGCAGAATCAAAGTGGAGCAAAGGTATAAATAGAGTTATATTGATCAAAATAGTTTTGTGAGATTACAATAGATCTAAAAATCTACAAGTATAAGTTGTATATGTGAACAGATCATACTGTTTCAGTTTAACCATTGATTAAGAAAGTCTCTTAAACGAGCGGGATTTAAATATCCTTTCTATATTGAGATACATCCAATGGAGTATCAAAAATTTTGATCACGAATATAGCATGGGATTCCAGATACCTATTGATAGGCCAAGTGAGTGTTTGATCAAGGAAGGTAGCATAGATCAAGTGACAGACTAAAATTTTAAATCCTCTAACAAGGTCACACCTAACAGTGTGTTCGTAACCTTTAACAGGGTTGGCTCTTCACTGAGCTCACTCCATAAAAGTGAAATTTTTGGGTTACCGGTCCCAAGTGGGTTTTCCCTTAACAGGGTTTCCATGTTAAAAATCCATGTGTCAATATGTTTATGAGTCATTACATTAGTGTTTTTCATTACACTTAACTTAATTGGATTGATCGGTATACTCTAGGTAATTTACTTTCTTTCGGTAAATTAATAGACTATTATTCGGTAAATCTACAGTAGAAGGTTTTACAAAGCATTCTAAGCAGTAGTAAATTGATATAAGTATGTGGAGGCATTCATCTTATAGGACTGAAGACAACTAGAGGTATAATATTGTGGTACTAAGTTTTAAGGGTTGATTATTGAAATATTTTTGAGGTCACTGATTCACCCCCCTCTCAGTTATTACTAACAATTTGAAAGGCTAATTCAGTTAATTAGCCTTAATTATCGATAAAAGAGGATAAAATAGAGGGTTTTTGATAAAATTGCTGCTATCTTTTATGAGTCATTATTTGTTCATTTTATATTTTAAATTAACAATGTCATTTAATCTTTAAAACTTAATTATCTGGTTATGCTTTGGGTTGACCAAAGTAAAATATTCACCTTCTACTCCTTTATTTTCTAGGGCATCTGCTTCCTTGTTTCCTTCTCTAAATATATGTTCTATTTTGATTTCCTGAAATTTATCTAGTATTTTTGTAACTTCTTTTAATTTGGAGTTTAAAACCCAATTCGGTGTAATTCTCTTTCTTAGCGGATTAAGAATTATTTGAGAGTCCCCTTCAATATATAACTTTTGGATTCTAGCCTTGTAACTTAGCTTCAAACCTTCTTTAAGCACTTCTAGTTCAACTATGTTGTTAGAGGTAATTCCTAGGGGTTTAGCCCTTTAGCTATCCATTCGCCAGAGTCGTTGCATAAGATACATCTAAGACCAGCATTCCCTGGGTTGCCTCGTGAGGCACCATCAAATTTTAATTTAAACTAGCCTATTAGAGGAGGTTTCCATTTACATAAATCTATGGCTTTGTTATTGGCTTTGGTGTAGTGCATTTGTGGAGTAACAAAAGTTTGCCATTTCTTCCTTATGTCTGCATCCCAGTCAAAAAATGAGCCTTCTTCTTTGTACGAGTTCCTTAGGTGGTTTTTGGTAACTTCAATGATGCTGGCTTCTGCTTTATTAATCAGGGAGTCTATATCCATTTTAACTTCGGTGAAGATTCTTCTATTTCTTTCTTTCCAAATTTCCCATATCAGGATAGACGGGGCTATTCGCCAAATTTTTCTGTAGACTTTAGATCCATTTTGTGGTCAGCTTTTCAAAAAAATTCCACAGGTTTTTAGTGAAGGCAAAAGAACAATTTATTTTGTTACATAACCATTTCCAACACTAGTTTGCATTGGGGAAATCATATAATAAGTGTCCTATAGTTTCAGACTCTTATTCACATAGAACACATCTTGATGGTCCTTCAAAACCTAATTTAGTAAATTTGTCGGCTGTTAATATTATGTCCTGCACTACAGCCCATAGGGAAATACCAGCCTTGGGAAGGCAGGCAGGGTCCCAACATACATTTAGAGGGATCTCTATCTTATCCCATCCTTGAGAATTAATGATTATCTGATAACCTTTCTTAACACTATATTTTCCATTTTTTGCCGCACCCCAAATAAGTTTATCTTCCCTAGGTTTGGAATTTACTTTCCTAGTATGCAAAAGGTTTTCCAATACTTTTTTTTCCTCCTAATTTAAAGATGTGTTTGATACTTTTTTCCATTTCCATCCTTGCTAAGTTTCCTCAATATAATCCTTGACATAAGGGCCCCATCTTTGTGATAGGGTGTTTATGATATTGGCAGATAGATTTTCTTTATCCAGAGATGGGAGTCCATCCTAGGAATATGCTAAAAAAAGAGCCTCCTAGCCATTTCCTATGTCCTAGGTGAGATTGTTTTGTATCAATTTTCTATTTTGCATCATAAAATTCCAAATTTTTGAACCTTTAGGTGGATTTCTTGTGCGAAAAAGGGTAATCGGTTATGAACTATTTAGATATTTATGATATAAATTTTTTTCCCATTTTCTGTCACTTTCCTTATACATTCTCCAGACTAGTTTAGCACCTAAGGCCTCATTCTTCCAACTAAAGTTCTTAATGCCCAGTCCTCCAAACTCTTTAGGACTACATATTTGATCTCATTTGATCATAGTAAGTTTCTTTTTCTTTTCTATACCTTGCTAGAAAAAATCCTTAATTTTTGATTCAATTGATTTTTGGCGCCTTTAGGGAGAGGTACACAAGACATCTAGAAAGTGGGGATGGTAGAGAGTACCGATGTGATCATTGTAGCCCTGCCTGCCTTATTTAAGTAATTCCCTTTCTAATTATCTATTTTATTATATATTTTCTTATCTATTTTGTCTGATATCAAGTTCCATTTTTTATTTTTTTTAATCATTTTTTGACATGAATACCAAGGTATTTAAATGGAAAATCCCCTTTCCTGTAGCCCATAATGTTACAAATGCATCATCCAGAGAAAAGGTGGATGTTAAGAAAAAATATTTCAGACTTATCAGTGTTGATGTCTTGACCAGATGCATTCATATAAGTTTTTATGTTCTTATATTTTAAAGCTTCATCCTTAGTGCATTCTCCTGGTAGGATTGTGTCATCAACAAATTGTTGGTGAGTGATGTTATCCACATTTTTGGTCACTTTGACACCTTTGATTTTCCCTTCTAATTGCCTCAATTTGATTGTCCTACCGAATGCTTCAACCATTATAATGAAGAGAAAGGAGGAAATATGGTCTCCTTGCCTATTACCTCTAGATATATTGAAGAATCCTTCCGGTGTACCATTGATTAATAGGGAAATATTTGGAGTCCATATACAATTAAAGATTAAAATTTACCCACTGGTGAGAGAATCTGAAAGCTCTCAATGTTTTGCATAAGAATCTCCAATCTACCTTATCATATGCTTTGCGGATATCTAACTTCATAAGCATACATGGGTCTTTAGTTGTTTGAGTTGATTGGATTAGTTCTTGTATAATAATAATGCCATCATAGATAGATCTATTTGGGACAAAGCCTGTTTGTTCTTCCAAAATTAGTTTATAAATTACCCTTTTAAGTCTATTTGCCAGTGCCTTTTAGAGAATTTTAGAAATAGTGTTGCAAAGAGCTATTGGCCTATAGTCGCGAGGGGTTTCTATGTTGTATTTTTTAGGTATCAAAGCTAAGAAGGTATTATTTATTTCTGTCAATAGTGAACCTGAGTTTCTAGTCACTTCTATTGCTTCCCATAATTCTTTCCCAATAATTTCCCAACATTTATGAAAGAAGAAGGCTTGAAAACCATCTGGTCCTGGGGATTTTTCAGGATTGAGTGAGAATAATGCTTCTTTAATTTCTTCCATAGAAAATTTGCTATTGAGATATTTGTTGTCTTCGTTAGTCAATATACTCGGTATTGATTTAAGCATTTCATTTTGGGCTTCAAGGTCTGAGTATTCATAGTTTTTGATTAAGGTAAAAGCAGGTTTTGAAGGGAACCCCAAAACCCTTTAACAAAGCAAAGAAAGGACAGGAAATAAAGCCCAGAAAGCTACAGACTGTCCCAAAAAGGGAACAATCAACAGAGGGTCAAAACCCAGATTTGGCAACAATTACATAGAAGACAAAAAACAAAAGAACTGCTGGAAAGAAAACAGAAAGAAAGACCACCGGCACCAAAATCAGAGCACAGATATCAGAAAGCTTTCAGAATCCACCAGCTGAGTCTTCATAGTCATCACGTTCTCTCTCAGCTTCAGGAGATTCGGATCCTCATTCTTCTGCATCTTGGATCTAGTGCGAGTTCCAGGTCCCGAACGCTGGGAAGAAACAGGGTGATCAGCATTGTCTTTATTACTTTCTAGCCAATTTCTCAGAGAAATCAGATTCTCAAGGGTAGCCTTCATTCTAGTGTTAACCATCGTGAGCAAGTGTTTCAACATTTCTTCATTCCCATTAATTTTCTTCTGGATGGGAATCATTGCTAACTCAACAACATTTCTGATTTTTTCCTCAGTATTATCATTAACAGAGACATTGGGATTATGGGATATATCTTTTCTGATAGTAGTAATGGTTTCTTCAATCATGGAGCTCTTGTTTTCCATCTTAATGCATCTATTTTTGAGTTCCACCAGATCATACTGCACCCACTTATCCAAATTATAACTATATATTGACTTATTTTTGGCAATTTCCAAGGGGGACATAACAATAGTCCCTCTCACCTCAGTGTCCATCCTGCGGATATCTATTTGGAGAGACTGAAATTTACTCCCCTAGAAGGTTCTTTCTCTATCATCTTTCGTATTATCCTTCTCATGGCTCGGAGACTCATGTGGCTCAAAATTTTCCTCTTCAAGGACTTTGAAACTATTATCCCCTGAATTTTCAGCATTACTATCAAAGGTATTAATATCTGCATCTTTGTTCTTATCAGTCTCTGTCCCTTTAGTCTCCTTTCCAACAGAGTTGTCATTATTCAGACCAGAGTTAACATTTTCCCCAGACTTAGGGGTGATACAACTAACCTCTGGGATACCCTTAACATTAGTATTTTTAGGGTCCACCATGACCTTCTCCTAGTATTCATTCATAGTTATCGAGGATATCTGAATAGTATTTAACAAAGGTTTCAGCTATCTGATTTGGATTTTCAATTTCTATTCAAGCGTTATTACAGATTTTGATGATTCTATTTACGTTGTGTCTATGCATTGTACTGGCATGAAAGAATTTTGTATTTTTATGCCCTTCTTTTAACCAATTCTCTCTTGATTTTTGTTTCCAAAGGTTTCTTCTTTAGCCAAAATATTTTCTTGTTCGTGTAGTAATTCTTTTTCTTTAGTAAGTTTTTCATCATCCATACCATTTTCTATCACTTTTTTATTTAATTCAATGATTTGTTCTTCATTAGCTAGTTTTTCTTTAAATATGTTTTTAAAATTCTCATTGTTCCATTTAATTATTTTTTCTTTTAATACTTTTAGTTTTGCCACAAAAAAAAACATTTGAGATCCTGCAAAGTCCTCTTCTTCCCACCACTTCTTGACTTTTTCCAAAAAACTAGTGTCTAAAAACCACATATATTCACATTTAAAGGGACTTCTTGTTGGTTTCCATTGTTCCTGTATTTCTAGTTGTATAGGAAAGTGGCCTGATTCTGCATATGGTAATATTGTAGCCTTTGTTGATAGATTAAATGAACTTATATCTCCTTTGATCATAAATCTATCAAGTCTTTCCGCGATTTGACAAAAACATTTCCTTCTATTGTTCCAAGTATAGAGTCCATTTGATGTGGTGATATCTATAAAATAATTTCTCATAAACCAATTTTTGAAGTCTGTAATAACTTGTGTTTCTGTTTGAATTCCCCCAAATTTTTCTTTTAGATTTACGATGGCATTAGAGTCTCCACCCAAAATATGATTTGTTTGTGGTTGTTGATCCATGAAATTGCTATCTCTGTCCAAACTAATTTTTTCCTCGCTGTAGGTGTGGGACCATATACATTTATTATGTTGAATTGTATGTTATTTTTGAAACTTTTGATTTTACCAACCATCCAATTATTACTGGCTGTAGATGGCACGAATTCCACCTTTCTTGGATTCCAAATAATACCCAAACCTCTTGAAGCTCCTATCGACTCTACTAGTTTGCATTTCCAATAACCCAACTATTTTTTAAGCCTTTCCCCTTCTTCTTTGTTAAGTTTTGTTTCTTGTATAAAAATTATTTCCAATTTAAAAAGTGTTATAGTGTGCTTAAAAGAGCGCTTCTTGTTAGGGGCATTCATTCCCCTAACCTTCCATGAGGTAATCCTCATGGTTCTGTGGGAAGGTTCTTCCCCTTCCCCATGTTTAGGATATCCTTGATTTTAATTTGATTCTCAGCCAATCCCGTGGTAGTTCTTAATTTGGCTAGACTTTTTCTACCTATTTTCTTATTGATTTTTCCACAATTTGGTTTATTTACACCTTCCTTATATGTTGATAGTCCTAATTTATCTAGAAATTCTTGTGCATTTGTGCATTTTTAATGCTTTCACCTATTTCTATATCTCCCCTTTCTTCTTCTTCATCTCTTATTTCTTTCATTAAGAGTTCAATCAAATGATGATTATTTATTCCTACATCTGAGGCAGTTGCAACTTAATTTTTATTAAGTTTAAATTTCTCATATGTATTTTGTTGATTCGGTGTCAAACACTCTGGGAATTGTACACTAAATTCTTCCCAATTCTGAAAATCATCGAACTGTATCTATTCTAACTCATCTGGCTGCTTTATCAAATTGTTATTAAGTACTATGCTGACTTCAACTTGGATATTTATTGTTATGTCTGTTACTTTCTCTTCAAATACCTCTTTTCCATTAATTGGTGTTTTCCAGAACTTGTAGCATTTTTGTTTGCTGCTCTTTCATTTTTTCTTTTTTGGAAATAGATTATTTGTATCTTCTTCAGCTATTCTAGCTTTGTCTCCCTGAAGAGAGGAAATATCTGAAGGAATCAAAATCTTTTCATTTTCCAGACTTATATTCCATTCATTTTCAATCTTATTTTTGCCTTGATCCTCATGATCATGCAGGTAATTTATTCCTTCTAAATTCAAACCATTCTTTGTAGAATCACTTAATTCTCCTCTTATGTTTAGGTAATCTTCCATATCTACTATATCCTTATTTAGATAGCCTTGATTGTTATGAGGAGCTAACACATTTACATCTGAATGGGTTATTTCTTGGTCTATTTTTAAATTATGCTGAAGATCTCTCTCTGAAACCTCTAATGAGTTATTTTTTTGTTCCAAGATTTTAACAAATTCTGGTTCTCTAGAACATATTTCATTATAATATATTGTGTTGGTAAGAGCAGTCTTTTCTCTATGATCGGTTGAGGTATTAGTAGTCATTTTTTCTTCTTGTATTTCCTTCATCTTTTGATCCAAACATTGATGAGTCTCAACAATATCATTGACTATTTGAATCTCTGCTCTAGTCTCCAATTGTTCCCTATGGGCTTCTTCCCAAAGTATTAGATGATCCCCTATATCATTGTGAGTTTGAATGAATTCATTGATGAGCTATTTGTAGTTTTCCAGATTTTCTTTGATATCGTTGATAAATAGATTTTGTTTAATACAATGCTCACATTGTTGATGGTTCCTTACCTCTTCCTCTTGTCCACTGCTCAAGTTTTGCTCTCTTTTTCCTTCAATTAAATATTCCTCTATTTCATCTTCTCTACTAATATCATTAACAATGTAGGAAGTATGATTGTCTGGCAATACTTTCCTTTCTTCCTCTATAATCTCTCCTTCTTCTCTGTCATCTTCATCACTGCTTTTAAAGTTATGATGTTGGAGGATCTCTGTTGTTGTGTCCAGATTTGTTTTAAATATATTTTCTTTGTCTATGTTTATTATTTTGGGAAATATTTGGTCTATATTTGTATTCCTATGAATTGGAATATAATTTATTTTTAGCATTTCATTGTTTGGATTCTTTTTTAATATTGGTATATTTTTAATTTGACCTTCAAAGTCTGTGTATTGCAATTCATAAATAGATCTGTTTGTTATTAGTTTGATTTTATCATTTGTTTTAAATTTTGGTTTCAAATTGATAAGTAATCTGATTTCTTTTTTATCATTATGGTCTAGATCTAATCCTAGATATTCTCCTAAAAAGAACCCAATCTTTTCCAGTATTTGGGAATGTAAGATTTCTTCAGGAAAATCTTTAAAAGATATCCATGTTGGAAGATTTAATTTGTTGGCTAATTGTTCATTAAAATTTGGTCTCCAGGGAAAATTTTTTATTATATAACCCTTATAGAAGCATGTTTTAGTTGAAATAAATTATTTCCTAATTGATTCATTTTCACAATATAAATAGACTAGTTTAGGAGATAATGAAAGAATACTTACATTTTTGCAGCTGAAGGATTTCAACCATTCTCCTATTTTAGGATATCTATGTTTAGGACCATCCCCAAAAGCAAAGAGTCTGAAGGATTGACATTTATTCCATCTCTGTTCACTCACTTTATGACTAATAATGAGAGTTTTTCTATGATCTGTCTGCTGTATATCTTGATTTTTGGAAGAAAGAGACCTCGTTCTATTTTCTTGATGCCTTACGATTGTCCAAAAATTTTGTTTACATTCTAAATTGGAAATGAATGATTTCATCTTATTTCTCTCATATAGATCTTCTAGATCCAAACCATTAGAAGGGGCAATTAAGTTTCTATTGGTGGTTGGAGATGTTATGTGTGGGGAATGAATGGCTTGCAATATGGAAAACCATCATTATTCCCATCATCCTTCTGCAGCTTTGATTTGGTGATAAAAATTTTCTAGATTTGTGCTTTATTCAAACCCTTGATGTTATCCTTGACGTCAATATCCACCCAATTTTTGTTGTTTACTTCTGTTGGAGCTCTGTTTAGGACAATTTTGATGTTCAGTTGTGGATAAATTCAAGGTTTAGGAAGAATTAGGGCTTCTTTATTGTGCTTCCTTTTATTAACTACTGTTGTCCAATTCTCCTGATTAGATGGATTAGGGCATACTTTCCTAGATTCTACCTTCTTTAATTCTTTATTTTCCAACCCAGACAGTATGAATAGATGTTTTGAAACCATTACTATTATCCTTTTTTTGCTTGAATATTTTGTTTTTTGGAAGAAAGCATTCTGCTCCTTCATGATTTCACTTGGGTTACAATTATTGTTTGGAATATGTCCCTTTTTCTCCTTACTGTGTTGGATGATATCAATTTTGGTTACTGATCATGCTGTTGATATTCATGTTTTGTCACTAATGTCAACATATATTTCTCTGGAGAAGACAGACTGGCTACTTAACTGGAAGGAGTGTATAGACACTGTACAGATGACTCAGAATGATCGAAGTTGGATTTATACAGAAGGATGTGTGCTAACCTTATTCCTAAGGTCTCTTGGCTTTATTTTGCATACTATGGATGTTACAGTTGATTTGGTGAAGAATGGTTTTTTGGACTGTAACTGTGATTCTGGATAGAGCAGGTCTTTGTGTTTCAGGTATATCTTTCTGGTGAAGATATTTTAGAACTTGTGAGCTTACCGATGGAAAATTGACATATGGTAGAGTTATGGGTTGAGTTCAATTTCGGTTTGGATACTGATGACGTTAGCTATGGTGTGTATTCTGGAGAAGACCTATTTCCTGGCCGACTTCAGACATGTAGCATGTGAAATTAATTTTGAGCATGAATTACGGATCTGGAAGTATATGTGATGGATTTTAAATGTTGTATAATTTTTATAGATACCGTGTGTATCTTAGCAAGGGGCTATGAAATTATTTGTATGATGGAAATCCTTAATTGGCCGACCTAGTTAATTATGTATTAGGAGAGCTTAACTGACTAACCTAATGAATTACTGTAAGAGGGTATATATGAATGATAATTTCTTGTGGATAAGTGTGATAGATAAAGATAAGGATAAAGAGGTGTGGAAGCTGCGAAGCTTGTTAACTGCTAGATACAAAGCAAAGTTGATACTTCATTGGAACTGACCAAGAAAAGACAGTCGCTATCAGATAGTTCACTGGAATGTGTATTTGCTTTATACACTTGATTCAGATTGTAAATCCTTGAGGGTGGCTCTAACCTTCTTTGGGAAGTGTCCCTTGGCAGTGATCCTACTATTTTCCTTGAATCCTAACAGGGTCTGTCTCCTAACAGGGACTGTGTACTGTAATGTTGTAATAAGCTCCTAACAGGGCTAATATATTTTAATAGAGATACTATACTCTCAGTACATTACTTGTGGGTTTTAATTCCCACCGGGGTTTTACCTTTAACAGGGTTTCCTCGACAACAAATATTGTGTTATGATGTTGGCAATTACTGTGTTATCATTTACATTTGCATATTTGGTTTATAAAGTATAAAGTTTAATAGTCTAGATTACAACTGATTCACCCCCCCTCTCAGTTGTCTTGTGGACTATTATTCCTAACATATTGCATGTTTGTGTTTGATCCGGGGTCTGTTGTAGAATACTGAAACTATTGGAGATCGGCAAGGTGAATGGGATCGCATATTTTGTTTTATTGTAATATGAAGAAGAACAGTTCGCACCATAATTTTTTTTGTACAGAGCCATCATTATATTCTACCTATTCCCAGAAAATGATGCCTTAATTCTTGGTTGTGGTCATAGTATTCACTACTCCCTGCGTCATCCTCTTACCACTGTCCTAGCATGGATTGGTCGCAGGTCACTGTGTCATAGTTTTCTCGCTAGAATTATCAAAAATCTAGAACCAAAGCCATAGCTGCAGAAAATTATTGAAGCGTTCCAGTGATCTACGATCTCCAACATAAAAATTTTAGGCGTGCATTCCAGTGAGAGAAGAGATTCGTGAGCATTCCATGCGTTTGCTGTATGCTCAATGTCACACTACTATTTTGCAGTAAGCGAATTAATTTTCTTTACATACTTGTTAAGGTGCCACATTCCATTTTAACCTTTTCTGATGACACTCTCTATAATATGTGAATCCCTTCCAAGTGAAGTATTTCCACTTTCATTCTTTTGGCTTCCTTTACTGTGTTGAGAGATGCTTCTACTTATTCTTTGTTATTGGTACCATCCCCAAGACATTTGGCTCCCAATAGTAACACATTACCTTGATAATCTCTTGCTACATACCCTGCACTAGATGACCCCAAATTGCCTTTAGAAGCTCAATCAAAGTTCATTTTGATCCATCCTTTCTTTGGCGAAAATCATTCCTTACTCACAACTGCTTGATCAACATGATTAACCCTATACTGCCCATTGATGGGCCCACTTTCCCTTTACTTTACGTTTAAGTAATTTCAAGCATTAGTTATTCCATGTTTCTATTTTGATAGTAAGTGTTTGTTTGGGGATATTGAAGCTTCCAACTCCATGCCATGTTATTCTAACACAATGCTTATTTATACTTGTTGGTGTACACGTTTATTCCATGCACATTTTCTTAAGTTTACTTAGGAAAAAAAAAAATTTAGTTGTATACAACTATACATTCACCAATAATGTAGTAGGCTCTACACATTGTAATACATGTCATTCACATCAACCAATTAACTATTGCCTGGTGGAATAGATTCTATTGTGTTGTTTCTCAATGTTTGGTGAAGGTTGTTTTGATTGTAGTATAGGCTCCTGAGTGCGTCAACATGGTTCCAAAGTTACTATAGCTGCAAAAACTTTTTTCTCATTGAGTTTTCACTGGGTTTGAGGTCCATTGTTTTCTTTTTTAAGGGATTTTTTGGAAATTATTTTACCCTTATCATTTGGGACAAATTATTTATATTTCATCTAGATTCATTCTGTCGAGTTTTGTTTTCGAACCCGAGGCCCAACCTACAACATTTCTGTTGTGGGTTGTTTTCTTTCAAAGGATGAGAATTTTGTCTTGGTCGATATCTATTTTTGGTGGTGAACAAGGATACCTTCAAGAAACCCCGTGCAAAAAAAGATATAAAATTTTGGTGAATCTTTCATTTTCTTGAAAATAATAATAATTTCTAATGCAAAATCTCTGATTTTTTTGAAAAAAACTATTCTTATTGGCGATTATTTTTGAATAACATTTTTTTTTGTAAAAAATATTAGCAAATCTTAAACAATAGAAAAAAATTCATTAGTCATTATGTAAAATGTAATGTCCCCTTTTTAGCTCACCATGGTTGGTGGTTTGGATTAGCCTATCAGTGGCTCTCGTAGGCTAGTATGGTGGATTAGAGGGTCCAACTTGGGAGTTTTAGAGCTCTTGATGTGGCTATTGTGAGTGTTTACCTCACCAGATCCCTTGTTTTTTTCTAAGGCACTGATATTCAGAGGTTTTGGCTCCATTTTGAGGGACTTACTATTTATAGCGAGTCAATGGATGTTAGAGAGGGACCCTTACTATTTGTAGTAAGGCATCCATATTGACAGTGGGAACCGTGGGCTAACTAGTGATGAAGTTAGAATCATTAAATATGGTTATTAATGGAGATATTATATTTAATTATTATTAAAGTGTTACTTTAATAATAATTAATTATTTATGGGAATATCATATTGTCTTCATGTGACTTTATAATTAAAGGGGATTGTAATACCCACCTCTTGGTTTGCTTTTCAGTTTTGGTTGCCGAACTCTTTTAGGAATTTTCATGTATGTGTGGGTTATTTCAGTTGGTTTAAAGGATATTTATGTATCACGTTTCAGTATGCTATTGATTCATTTCTTAGAGTGTTTTATCTCCTATTTGCCTATGATTTATGGTTATTTCATGATGTTGATGTATATGTTAGGATGTCATTTCGATTATGGTTTTCTAAAAATACTGACCCTAGGTTTATATGCACATGGATCATTTATATGTTTTTCTTTACTGTTTGACATGCTTGATATGGTATGGGACAGAGTCGTAGTTACTTGCTTCGGCGAGATCCACATGATAAACTAGTCTCAACCATTGTTTTCTATATTCTATGCATGTATGCTCGTCTTTGTGATGACAGGTTTGCAGGTGTCGGGCCACGTCTTCCCTGAATTGGCAAGAGTGAGCGTGCCCTATCGCAATATCTCAATGGTAAGAGAGGGGAGATAGTATTCAGGTCCAAATCCACACCCTAAACCCATATTTTGTCCTATTGATGGACAATGAATCTGATTGACTACCCTAGTGTTTGAATCCATCAAGTGACATGGATTTGTGAGCCTATTTGAGTGTTTGTGGTTTTGTTTCAGTTGATTGTCTATTTCAGTCGATTATCTGTTTGGATGGGTTTCAGGTGTTTTGATGATGCTTTTAGCTTGATTATTTAATGAATTTTCATGGTAAATATTAATGTTGATTATTGCACCTATTATAGGGTTAAAACTTTGATATATGTAATATATGGTGATTTAATAATTAAATGCCTATTTATAATTATTAAATCTTGATTAAAATAATTGAGATTAAAGAAATATTAAATTCAATTAATTGTAATTAATTGTGCATAGTTGAATTATTGAATATCATCTTAAGTTGCATGGTTAATTGATTTATTTAAGTGAAATAGTATCTCATGCATTTTCAATTTAACACTTT
>MU228537.1:487534-501015 GCA_018584345.1 Thuja plicata | reverse complement strand
TGAAAACCTAATTGCTTGGATTATCTATATCTTTGTATTGGAGGCCTTTTTGAAGGTTGTTCAATCAGGGAGAAGGAGAAATCAGGTGATTGGAATTTTGAGGAGGATTTTGCTTGGATTTGAAATTTATCTTGCTTGGAATTGTGGGTTTGATCATCTCTTCTGTTACTAAGGTAGGATCTTGAGCTTTTCAATTTTAGTTTTCAGATCCTAGTTTTCAGATCCCTGTCTTCTATGCATCTGAAAACTAGGATCCTTTGCTTGATCTTCTCTGTTTATGTATTTGGTGATTCCATTGATTAAAATGATGAAAAATGTTTTCTTGGATCCATTTGTGTTTTCTTTCATATTTGCATGTCAGATCTGTGAATATGAACATGAGGGTTTCATTTTTGGGTGTTGAATGCCAATTGGGTATTAGGGTTTTTCATATGAAAGAATTCTGTTTGGTATTGCCCTTAGGGTTTCATTTTTAGAGAAAATTCATCTTTGAATGAGAATTTGGTTAATGTGAGAAATTGGCTTGAAAACCCTCAGATTTGTGCTTAGCTCACCTTGAATTGAAGAAAATTTGTCTTCATCAGTTGCATGTGGAAATTGGGTTCAGATCTGCAGGAAAACAATTAAAAATGGTTAATTTGCATGTTTATGAAACAATAAAATCTTGCTTGATATTATTAATTATTAAATTAGAAAACCCTCTTGTTTTCATCAATTTGCATGAAAGAGAAAGTAAAAACCCCTCCTTGGTTATTTTAAAAATTATTAAAAAAAAAGAGCCTATGTTATTGAAAATATAGTTCATAAATTGGCCTTGAAAGGGAAAGAATTCTCCTTTAAAAGAAGTATTATTAATTGAAATAAATAAATAAATATTAAAAAGCTTGTTGTATTCTATTATAAAAATATATACAGAAATAAAATTCTTTACACCAATTAAAAAAATATATAGATATATATAAATATATATATATAATATGCAAAATGCTTATTATATTATATGTTGTTTCTTAAAAAAACAAACAAACTATATTTAAAATATAGAAAGCTAAAAAAAAATATTATTAATTTGAATCAATTGTTTTGGGAGGTGGGTGGCGGGGGCCACCGCACCCCCCCATACGGATGCACTATGTGTACAGGCCGCAGGACTGTGGGTCTGCGGACCCGTGGGCCCCTATGGGGTTCCACGAGGGGCCGCAGAGCCCACAGGGGCCTGCGGTTGTCCGTTATTAAGGGGACTGCGTAGGATAGGGGTGGGGCCGGGACCCCCGCCCCCCCCCCCAATTTATTAAATGTTATTTTGATTTTACTTTTTTTTTATTAGTGCGGTTTTTTTTTTTTAAATGAAAAGTATGTTTAGTTAATATTTAAATTAGTTTTAGTTTAATTCAATTTTAATTTAGTTTAGTTTAAATGTTATTTTATTTTGTTTAAAATGTTATATATATTTATATATATTATTTAATATTTAATGAATTTTTTTTTAATATATATATATTATTTTATTGTTAACATAAGTTATTAGTTTGTATATATGTAATTTGATTTATTTTTAAAGGAAAATAGAGGAAATTAAGCATGTATAGTTAAAAAGAGATAATGTTATTATATGATTAATAATGTTTATATTCAATGATTGTTAAAACATTGTTTTATTATCTTTGATTTTTTTAAATTCACTCATTCGTTGGTTTATTTTCTCTATATGCGAGGTTCGTAGAACGATTGTGGATAAAGTAATATTGGAGTTATTTTTAATATATGTCATTTATTGTGACACTTGTACTTTAGTGAATATTGTAATTATTGTATGAATGTTAGTAATTATTTGTTAGGATAATTTATTTATGACAGACCTCATAAATTAACCTATATAGGAGCTATGTTTGCATGGTTTTGAAGATTTAATTATAATCTATTAGTAATTGTATAGGATAAATGAATTTGCATAACTAGGTTATAAATTTATTTATCGTCATGCTATCAATGCGTTTTGTTTAGCTCCTTCTAGATGTACTTTTTATGCCATGATGTGCGTGTTCTTTCTGTTGTAGACCTTATCATGTCAGGTATCTGTTAGGGTTTTGGGATATGAACCTTCATGGTGTCTTGTGTAGGATTTCTAGTACATGTGTCTTATTATCTTATGTTGGTTCGATTGTCTTTCTGAACCTAGTGTCTTCTGAACTTAGGGTATGTGATCCTTGAGAATGTCTCATATGGTTAGTGAGAACTAGTAGTTCCTATATGGGTAGGAACTAGTATATGAGTCATGAGATTATATTTGACCTTGAGCTTAGGGGATGGTTAGTTAGGTGCATCTTAGAGGAGTGGCTTGCAATAGGATTATGGGGCCCAAAGAGGCTAGTCCAGGGTGACCTATTGTAAGTTGTTTAATAAGAGATAACTTAATAATAAAACTTGGGGTTAACATTAAATACAAGATTAGTTAGCATGTTGAGCGTCCGGGGTCCAGAGCGGCCAGTCCAGGGTAAACTCAACTAGATGATGCTTGAGAGTCCGGGGTCCATTGAGACCAGTCCCGGGTAACTCAAGTATATGACCATGTGATGACACTCCCATCGTATGTAGCCTAAGTCTCCTCCATAGGTCCTATGGTACCTTTTATGGTTGTGTCTTGGACACTTGGCTTTTGGGATTCAGTATTTGATTTACATTGGTGTCTTGGATATATTACGTATGTTTCTTTATCTTTGGATGATGTACCATGTATGATCTTGGATTTTTAGTTGTCTTGATCTTTCCATCCTTATGCTTTTGCTTTAGTCTTTCTTGTTGTGATCAGAAAGCTTCTAGGATCTTCCTATGTGTTGCTTTATGATAGCTTGTATACCTTTGATTGTCTTCATGTTGTATACCTGTGTGTGTGGGCCTAATATTATCCCCTCAGCATGGTGGGAGTGGACCTTTGGTTCCATGCGGTTGGGTGGTAGTAATTCTTATTACCATTGAGATCCGACGGTTCTTCTTCTTGCTTGGATGATCCTTGTTGCAGTTATATCTTCCGATTCTTTTGGAGACTTGTACAGTTTCATGAATTGTGTATTTGTACCATATGTGTTTATTGGTTGACATCATTTGGAGGATGTATCATGTTGTATTCATCATGTTTTTTTAGGAGGTTTTGATCTTATCATATCAGTTGTGATCTTGTATTAGAGTGATTACTACATACCCTGTGACATGTGCAGAGGATGTGAGTTATGAGATGTATATTATTGGATTCATTTGACATATCCTTTGTGTTAGTTCTTTATAGTTGTTATTCATAGATTATCTTACTTAAGTGATTCTATGTCAAGGAACCCTCAAGGATTGCTATCTGTGTATGAGTTGTTCTTATGTGTATGTCGTGTATCTCATTGCATTGCTTCCACATTGTTATCATTATTGGTTGTAAACATTTTTAAAAAAAAATATCCTGTTAACTCAGTGTCAAGTTTAGGTTAGTTCTCCTGGGTTCCCTGGTGGGGCATTAAAGGGATTAATATTATAAAGTCAATTTATAAAGTGAGCATTTAAATAATTTATTTGACTGGTCTATTAAAGGACATTTAATGATTATAGAGTGCACTAAATGAATATTTTATTAAGTGGCTCATTAAATATTTTTCCTAAGTCAATACATGAGCAACGAAAGCAAATATGATTTAAGTTATGTGAGATGTGATGGAGAAGCTTCTTGGTGAGAAGAAATATATAAAACAAAAGAGGAGAAAATCAAACCATTACATGCTTGATTATTTTTTGGCTTGTGTGAAGAGATATTTCGAAAGCGTTTGTAGAGTTTCAAGCTTGAGGAATTAATAATTCTTCTAAGTGGAGCAGAGCCCCAAACTATGTCAAAAATGACTCTCTAGGGATCCAAAACACCCCTACTCCCACACAATCTAGGGCTCTGCTAAAGAGTTCCCAAAACCCACATCCACAAGACTAGGTCTTCCACTAGCCTTCAACACCCCAAAAAGGGCCAAGATAGGACACAACTAGAACCAAGTAATCCAGGGATGAAAAAAGGGTTCTATCAACTTTAGATCATCATATTAGACAAAATAAAACAAAAACCCACCATTGAGTTGTTTTTGAGATCAAATTTGGATACCAATCCCACCATAGGGCCACAAGGAGAAAATATGGATTCCAAAGGGAAGCTTACTTGGAACTCCACCAAAGAAAGTTTTAACTACCCCAAAAGACTATAATCCACATAAAAAAAACACCCTCCAAGCTAGGGTTCTTGACCAATCGCATAAATCCTACTGTCTTGAAATCTCTCCTAGGCCTAATAGGGCTAATAGGCCACTTTTCCAAAGTAACTACTAGAATATAAACTCAATTTATTATCCCAACAATTGGGGCACTTGTAGGATCATACCAAACATCTAAATCTAAGGATTTAGACTTTCATTCTACCCCTGCCTGATTTGTACCTCAAAAACTCAAAACTGGACAGTCACATATAGATGCCTGTCCCAAAGATTCAATCATCTCTCTCTTCACCGTCTGCCTCCTGATCTAAGACCTCAAAAGTATTAAATTACATGACCCCCCTTACTCTCCCCAAAGGATTAGAATTTTCCCATGGTGGAGTCTCTGGGAAAGAGGATTTTGGTATCAAAACCCTAGTTAGGGCCTTTCTCAGACTAGAGAGCAATGAAAAATTGATACCTCTCTATCCCCTGTACTTGAAGACTTCAAACCAAATGGAACATTCCACTTAGACACTGCATCAACTTTTCTCCCACTTCAATGGTGCATAGGGATCCATACAAGGCCATACAACTCTGAAAATCAGTTAGAAATATAGAAAACAATATGGATTTTATTGATTTCAATGCAAAAATTTTACAAATTGTTCACTCAAACTATGGAGAGAGGTTTTTACTCCATTAAATATCATTCCCAAGTGGTTCCAACAAAAAATGTGGTTGTGAAAATTGGGATTCAAAAGCTGCAACTTTTTGTAAAAGTTGCACTTAGCAACTTTGACAACTTTTAACAACTTTTTGCAAAAGTTGTCAAAACTAACTAAACTTGTAAAGTTTGGTGTTTTTTACTCCATATCAGATCTTAGAAGGCCTAAAATGACATTCCTACCCTTCCTCAGGTCCCTGAGACTATTCTAGTCTACTCTACCCAAATTGTCCAATTTGACTAAGGTGGACAACTAAGTTTATAACATCACTTAGTGTACCCTTGTCTTACATTTTAGGACTTTATTGAGAACCTTGGATCTAAGATCTAATAATAACCCTAACCCTATAACCCTAATTTTTTGGATCCACTAATGTTTGTACCATGGATGAACTTGAGGGTGCTCCTGCACCATACTCCCGGGGTGCATTGATCTCAAGTCCTCTGGAGACGAGGTCTTCTAAACTGGAGCCATGCTTCTAAATTTATTACTCATCCATCCATATAGATTCCTCCTTAGGACTATCTTTCCATTTGACCAAATATTTCTTGTAAACATTCTTTCTTGTCTGTTTCATGATCTTGGTTTTCAAAATCTTCTCAAGCTTCTTTGGTGCATGAGAGGGTAGACTTGCAATATCTTCTTCAAGTTCTTCCACCCATACTTTAGAGCCTACATGTACATCAAATTTATATGGGGTTAGCTCATAAATATTGAATATAGGAGAGATGCTAAGGTGTGAGGGTAATTCAATCTCATATGCATTCAACCCATGTTTCTTCAAGACCAAACAAGGTCCTACTTTCTTCATGATTAGTTTGGTGTGTTTTCCTTTAGGTAATCTCTCCTTCTTGAGATATGACCACACCATGTCTCCCACCTACAATTGAACATATCTTACATGCTTGTCTTTGCCCTTTTTATAATTTTCTACACTCTTCTCAAGTGCCAGTCTTACTGAATCATGAATTTCTTTCATACTCTCTACAAACTCTTCTCCATGAGCACTAAATGGAGTGGTTTGTGGTAACTCTCTGAGTTCCAAGATGCCTCTTGGACTTTTCCCATACAAAATTTTAAAGGGAATCTTCCTTTTACTTCTATTGACTAAGTCATTGAAAGAAAATTCTGCTTTGGGTAGGACTACATCCCACTTGTCTCCATACTGTTTGGTCAAACACCTACGTAGATTCCCAAGTGATTTATTTACCAATTCTATTTTCCCATCTATTTGTGGATGGCAGGCAGAACTAAAGCTTAAATTGGTCCCTAGCCTTTTCAACAAGGTTCTCCAAAAGTGACCAATAAGCTTCACATCTCTATCAGAGAGAATGGTTTGAGGTAAGCCATGAATCCTCACTATTTTGTTGAAGAAAAAACTTGCAATTACTGACACATCATTAGTGCTTTTACAAGGGATAAAGTGGGCCATTTTGCAAAACCTATCCACTACAACATAGATTCTATCATATCCCTTTTGTGTTCTAGGCAATCCCATCACAAAGTCCATGCTACAACTCTCCCAAGGTCTTGTGGGAATAGGTAGAGGTTGGTATAGTTCTGCATTTATGGATGTACCCTTGGCCCTTTGACAGATTGTGCATGTCTCTACAATCTTCCTTAATTTAGTTTGAATTTTATGCCAATAATATAACCTTTTCACCTATTCCAATGTTTTGTCCAAACCAAAATGTCCTCCCATGCTGCCTGCATGTTTTTCTCTAATGGTGTTCTCCCTCATTGAACACTTTCAAATGCATAACTGGTGTCCCTTGAACAAGAGTCCATTTTGTATCAAAAAGTCTGCATAATCCACATGGTAATCCTCTAAAAAATCAAAACACACCTTATAAATATCTATGAAATCATTATCATCCTTATACATGTCCTTCAATGAATCAATCCCTACACTTTGGAGTTGGATTTTTTGCACAACTAAAGATCTCCTGCTCAATGCATCTACTACCTTATTGGAAACTCCCTTTTTATGTTTGATTGAGAAGGTGTAGGCTTTTATTGATTCCACCCACTTCATGTGTCTATGGCTTAATTTCACTTGACTATTTAGGAAACTTAAGGCTTGGTTGTCTGTGAAGAATACAAATTCTTTTGGAAGGAGGTAGTGCCTCCATTTCTTCAATGAATGAACTAATGAATATAGTTCCAAGTCATAAGAGGAGTATTTCCTCTTTGCTTCATTCAGTTTCTCACTGAAAAAGGCTATAGGCCTCCCTTCTTGGCTTAAGACAGCCCCAATAGCTAGGTTAGAAGCATCACATTCAATAGTAAATATCTTTTGAAAATCAGGAAAGACTAAGATAGGATTTTCCATTACCTTCTTATTCAGCATTTGGAAGGCTTCTTCTGCATCTTTTTTCCACACAAAATTTCACTTCGCTCCACCCTTAATGGTTTCAAGGATAGGAGCGCACAAGTGATTGAAATTCCTTATGAATTTTCTGTAAAAAGATGCGAGTCCATAAAAACTTCTGACTTCTGTCATTGTCCTAGGAGAAGGCCAATTCAAGATGGATTCTACCTTCTCAGGGTCCATCTTGATGTTCCCTCCTGAGACTAAAAATACCAAATATATGAGTTCTTCCTGCATAAAAACACATTTCTCCAAATTTACGAAAATTTTCTCTTCATGCAATCTCTTTAGGACCAAATTAAGATGTTCCAAATGTTCCTCCTTACATTTTCTAAAGATAAGGATGTCATCAAGGTATACTATGAAATTTTTTCCAAGAAATGGTTTAAGCACCTCATTCATGAGCCTCATGAATGTGCTGAGGCCATTGGATAGGACAAAGGGCATCACCCTCCATTCATACAAGCCTTCATTGGTCTTAAATGCAGTTTTCCACTCATCTCTATCCCTAATCTTTATTTGGTGGTATCCACTCTTCAAATCCACCTTAGAATAGTACCTTGCACCTCCTAAGTGATCTAATAGATCCTCTATCCTAGGCATAGGAAAACTATACCTAATTTTGATTCTATTTATAGCTCTAGAATCAGTGCACAATCTTCATGTGCCTTCCTTCGTTGGGGCCAAAAAAGCTGGTATTGCACAAGGACTGAGAATCTTTGTAATCAAACCCTTATCCAAGAGTTCTTGAATCTGTCTTTCCATCTCCTTATTTAGTTTAGGGGTTAACTTGTATGCTACCTTATTTGGTAAGGTTGCTCCTGGAATCAATTCTATGTTGTGACTTATGTCTCTGATTGGGGGTAGCTCATTTGGTAGATCTTTGGTCATAATGTCTTTATACTGGTCAAGTAGGTCTGCAACTTCTTTAGGGCCTACTTTCCTCAGGGGTTTTAGTTCTTTCTCAACCTTCTTAGGTCTATCATCTTTGGGTAAAATGACTAAGGCATAGCAAGGAGTCTTTTCTTCTTTCAAAGTTTTCAAAAACTCTTTCTCTCCTACAAACAAAAATTTGGAATCCTTTTGTTCCTCTAAAAAATCAAATAGTGGCAAGAATGTTACCTTTTCCCCTTTGTGATTGATGGTGTAGGTGTTCATTCTCCCATCACGGTGAGCCTCCATATCATACTGCCATGGTCTCCCAAGTAGAAAATGGCATGGATCCATGGGAACAATATCACAGAGAACTTTATCCTTGTAGTTTCCAAGTTTGAGTTCCACCCAAACTTGTTCCTCTATGACAGTATGATACTTCTTAGTTAGCCATGATACCTTGTAAGGGTTTGGATGTGGCACCCTCCTCAAATTTAGTATCTTTACTTCCTTGTTTGACACCAAGTTGTCCATAGACCCACTGTCAATCACCATCCTGCTGACTTTGTCTCCCACCTTGCATGTGGTTCTAAATAAGTTCTTCCTCTCAGGTGGCTCTTGAATGTTTGGAGCCCTCAATACTATCCTTATAATCATAAGGAATTCTCCTTCCTCAGGTGGTGCATAAGACCCATGTGAGTTATCCCCTTGGTTCTCTTCTTCTTCTCTAACCATGTTTCCCCTTCTCTTTGTCTAATTGCTTGCCTTTTCAGGACACTTGGATGCTAAGTGCCCCACTTGGTTACATCTATAACACCTTGGAGGTCCTGAATTTATTCCTCCAAACCTTCCCCTTGAATCTCCTCTCCTTCCTCTATAGGAGCCTCTAGAACTTCCTTCCCCAAAGGAGTTCTCTTGACTGATTTATTTATGACTAGTCTCACCAAAATTTCTAGGAGCTTGTCCACTCCCATTGTTTGTTCCTCTACCTCTACTACCAAAGTCTCTCTAGCCTCTGCCTCTTCCAATTTTCTCTTGTCTCCTTCTAAGTTTTTCTTCAACCTTGAGTGCTAATTGATAGCACTTTTGGACAGTGGTAGGGGAACACAAACTTAGTTTATCTTGGATGTTTATCCTCAAACCTTGCATATATATAGCAAGTTTGACACTCTCTGGTTCAAATAACTTAGAATTCATGGTAAGCTTTTGGAATTCCTCAGTATAACTTGAGATGTCCATTTCCTTCTGCCTTAGACTTTGTCTCTTCTTATGTAGTTGAATTTCATAGTTCTCAGGTACATAGGCTTCCTTCACCGAGGTCACCATATTCTTCCAAGTACTTACTGGATTCTTCTCCATCTTCACCCTTTCTACTTGAGTGAAGTTCCAGCAAGTTAGGGCAAACCCCTTCAACTTGGACTTTGCTATCTTAACCTTCTGATGCTATGGTATCTCCTCACAGTCAAAGAAACTAGTGAGTTCATCAATCAAATCCATGACTTCTTCTGGACACATCTTCCCATTGTAGACAGGTAGGTCAAGTTTGGTATCCATGGTTCTCCTCTCCATGGGTTTCAAAGTCTTGAAGAGCAACCTCTGTTCAGCAGGGATTTACTCTTCTTCATATTCCTGCCAAGGGGTCTCTTCATCACTCCCCTCTTCTTCAAATCTAGAGTTTCCACAACCCCCTCTCTTGACTTGTTCCTTGAGCCTTTCCATTTCTTGCCTTATAAAATTCCTCTCTGTATCATTCTCTTTCACCACCCTTAGTAGTTCAGCATTGGTCATTCTATTAGGAAGTTCACTATCATCTCCTACAATGAACATGATTGCAACTTTGTCTTCTTCCAAAGATCTACTAGTTGCTCTGATACCACTTGGAGTAGAGCCCCAAAATATGTCAAAACTGACTCTCTAGGGATCCACAACACCCCTACTCCCACACAATCTAGGGCTCTGCTAAAGAGTTCCCAAAACCCACATCCACAAGACTAGGTCTTCCACTAGCCTCCAACACCCCCAAAAGGGCCAAAATAGGACACAACTAGAACCAAGCAATCCAAGGATGAAACAAGGGTTCTATCAAATTTAGATCATCATATTAGATGAAATAAAACACAAATCCACCATTGAGTTGTTACTTAGATCAAATTTGGATACCAATCCCACCATTGGGCTATAAGGAGAAAATATGGATTCCTAACAAAAACTTACTTAGAACTCCACCAAAGAAAGTTTTAACTACCTCAAAAGTCTCTAATCC
Source organism: Thuja plicata (assembly GCA_018584345.1). NCBI lineage: Eukaryota > Viridiplantae > Streptophyta > Pinopsida > Cupressales > Cupressaceae > Thuja > Thuja plicata. The sequence goes on along the minus strand of MU228537.1, from coordinate 490,569 downwards.
ACATAAAAATAACACCCTCCAAGCTAGGGTTCTTGATCAATCCCCTAACTCCTGCTATCCTAAAATCTCTCCTAGGCCTAATAGGGCTAATAGGCTACTTTTCTAAAGCAACTAATAGAATCTCAACTCAATTTATTATCCCACCAATTGGGGCACTTTTAGAATCATACAAAACATCTGAATCCAAGGCTTTAGACTTTCATTCCACACCTGGCCTGATTTGTATCTCAAAAACTCAAAACTGGACAGTCACATATGGATGCCTGTCCCAAAGATTCAATCATCTCTCTCTTCATTGAATAGTTCCTGATCTAAGTCATAAAAAGTCTAAATTTACACCCCCCCCTTACTCTCCCCAAAGGATCAAAATTTTCGGATGGTGGAGTCTCTGGGAAAGAGGATTTTGGTATCGAAACCCTAGTTAGGGCCTTTCTCAGACCAGAGAGCAATAAAAAATGGATATCTCTCGATCCCCTATACTTGAAGAATTCAAACCAAATGGAACATTCCACTTAGACACTACATCAAATTTTCCCACACTTCAATGGTGCATAGGGATCTGTACACGTCCATACAACTCTGAAAATCAGTAAGAAATACAGAAAATAGTTTGGATTTTATTGATTTCAATGGAAAAAATTTACAAATTGTTCACTCCAACTATGGAGAGAGGTTTTTCCTCCATTAAATATCATTCCCAAGTGGTTCCAACCAAAAAAGGTGGTTGTGAATGTTGGGATTCAAAAGTTGCAACTTTTTGTAAAAGTTGCACTTAGCAACTTTTAACAACTTTTTGCAAAAGTTTTCAAAACTAACTAAAATTTTAAAGTTCGGTGTTTTTTACTCCATAGGGGATCTTATAAGGCCTAAAATGACATTCCTACCCTTCCTTAGGTCCCCTAGACTATTCTAGTCTACTCTACCCAAATTTTCCAATTTGACTAAGGTGGACAACTAAGTTTATAACATCACTTAGTGTCCCCATTGTCCTAATTTTAGGAGTTTATTGAGAACCTTGGATATAAGATATAATCATAAACCTAAGCCTATAACCCTACTTTTTTGGGTCCACTAATGTGTGTACCATGGATGAACTTGAGGGTGCTACTGCACCATACTCCCGGGGTGCATTGATCTCAAGTCCTCTGGAGATGAGGTCTTCTAAACTAGAGCCATGCTTCTGAATTTATTGCTCATCCATCCATATAGATTCCTCCTCAGGGATATCTTTCCATTTGACCAAATATTTCTTGTAAACATTCTTTCTTGTCTGTTTCATGATCTTGGTTTTCAAAATCTTCTCAAGCTTCTTTGCTGCATGAGAGGGTAGACTTGCAATATCTTCTTCAAGTTCTTCCACCCGTACTTCAGAGCCTACATGTACATCACCTTTATATGGGGTTAGATCACAAATATTGAATATAGGAGAGATGCCAAGGTGTGAGGGTAATTCAATCTCATATGCATTCAACCCATGTTTCTTCAAGACCAAACATGGTCCTACTTTCTTCATGAGTAGTTTGGTGTGTTTGCCTTTAGGTGATCTCTGCTTCTTGAGATATGACCACACCATGTCTCCCACCTACAACTAAATATATCTTCTATTCTTGTCTTTGGCTTGTTTATACTTGTTTGCACTCTTCTCAAGTGCCATTCTTACTGAATCATGAATTTCTTTCATACTCTCTACAAACTCTTCTCCATGAGCACTGAATGGAGTGGTTTGTGGTAACTCTCTAAGTTCCAAGATGCCTCTTGGACTTTTCCCATACACAATTTGAAAAGGAATCTTCCCTGTACTTCTATTGATCAAGTCATTGAAAGCAAATTCTACTTTGGGTAGGACTACATCCCACTTGTCTCCATACTATTTGGTCAAACACCTACGTAGATTCCCAAGTGATTTGTTTACCACTTCTGTTTGCCCATTTGTTTTTGGATGGTAGGCAGAACTAAAGCTTAAATTGGTCCCTAGCCTTTTCCACAAGGTTCTCCAAAAGTGACCAATAAGCTTCACATATCTATCAGAGAGAATGGTTTGAGGTAAGCCATGAATCCTCACTATTTACTTGAAGAAAAAAATTTGAATTGCTGACGCATCATTAGAGCTTTTACAAGGGATAAAGTGGGCCATTTTACTAAACCTATACACTACAACATAGATGCTATCATATCCCTTTTGTGTTCTAGGCAATCCCATCACAAAGTCCATGCTACAACTCTCCCAAGGTCTTGTGGGAATAGGTAGAGGTTGGTATAGTTCTGCATTTGGGGATGTACCCTTGGCCCTTTGAAAGATTGTGCATGTCTCTAAAATCTTCCTTAATTTAGTTTGAAGTTTAGGCCAATAATAGAACCTTCTCACCTGTTCCAATGTTTTGTCCAAACCAAAATGTCCTCCCATGCTGCCTGCACATTTTTCTCTAATGATGTTCTCCCTCATTGAACACTTTGGTATGCATAACTGGTGTCCCTTGAATGAGAGTCCATTTTGTATCAGATAGTCTGCATACTCCACATGGTAATCCTCTAAAAAATCAAAACACATCTTATAAATATGTCTGAAATCATTATCATCCTTATACATGTCCTTCAATGAATCAATCCCTACACTTTGGAGTTGGATTTGTTGCACAACTAAAGATCTCCTACTCAATGCATCTGCCACCTTATTGGCAACTCCCTTTTATGTTTGATTGAGAAGGTGTAGGCTTGTATTGATTCCACCCACTTCATGTATTTATGGCTTAATTTCACTTGACTATTTAGGAAACTTAAGGCTTGGTTGTCTATGAAGACAACAAATTCTTTTGGAAGGAGGTAGTGCCTCCATTTCTTCAATGAATGAACTAATGAATATAGTTCCAAGTCATAAGAGGAGTATTTCCTCTTTGCTTCATTCAGTTTATCACTGAAAAAGGCTATAGGCCTCCCTTCTTGGCTTAAGACAGCCCCAATAGCTAGGTTAGAAGCATCACATTCAATAGTAAATATCTTTTGAAAATCAGGAAAGACTAAGATAGGATTTTCCATTA
>MU228537.1:457367-478042 GCA_018584345.1 Thuja plicata | reverse complement strand
AATCTCCCATTGCATGGTTTACTAGCAAGGTTATAGGCTTAATAGCTCTAGCTGAGAGCATTCTAAAAACCCTTGCACTCCATGCCTAGGGAGCTATGGATCAATTTTTGAGACCTCATGCTTGAGTATTCTTGAATGTAAGGATTCATAGAAGTGTGACACAATTATAGCACACATTAGGATGGTAAGAGGCGCCGTTTACACACATCCAAACTTGCCAACATTTCTTCTATTTGATTCTTTGCTTGTGGTTTCAATATTTAGTTCTCCTTTATTTTGTTTATTTCTTCTTCTTCAACCATCACTTCCCAACTCTTATCTCATTTATCCTTTCTTCCATATTATCTTCAAATTTGCATATTTGTGTCATCAAATAGTTATTTTGATCATCATTAATTATGCAATAGAAAATACCATTTACTTTAACACCTTGAGTAACAAGTCTCCCAACATTTCCTTTTCTAATTTCAAATTTGAATTCACAAAAGATAACTTCATAACATTTACTACACATCTGACTAACACTTAATAGGTTATGTCTCGATCATGTAACATAATAGACATCAACAAATTTTTTCTTACCATTAATTGAGATACTTCCTGTACGCGGTATAAAATTATGTAACACTCAACAATGAGGGTTAGTAGCACCGATTTGCAATGGGGGAAATCAAATGGAAATAACTACTAAAAATGAAACTACGAATCAATAAAATGTACAAGCAAATAAGAGGAAAAAAAATGAATGCAAACCCAATTGCTTGAAGCTTCTATTGTCTCTCTCTACTCCTTCCGAAACTCTGTTTGGATGCTTAGTATTGCTATGGGCAGCGTCTATGACTTGGCAGCGTCAAGAATTTGATATTGAATGTGTGTGTGATCGCAAGATGGCTTGATGCTTGAACCAAATCTGACAGAGTAATGACACATGTGAGCTTGAAATCCTGGATCCTTCAAATGGTTATGAAGGGTTTTTTATATAGTAATTGAGAATGAGATGAACGGTTGAGATCAAAGGGAACTTGAGAAGCCATCAGTAAACTCTACCTATTCAACTGAGAGAGAGGAGATATAGTTTGGTTAACTGAAGAACTAATTTTGAGTTACCTTTTAGAACTGAAGAGGTGGGTGGAGAAACCCATGTGAACTGAAGAGGTGGGTGGAGTAACCCATGTGATCTAATTAAAGTTATCTCTTTGAAGATAAATGAATATTTAATTCATTTTTGAATTTAAAGTTTTCAACATGTGAGATAATTGAATTCTTTTTTATTTAGAATTGCATTATTTGAATGAAATTAAATTAATTTAATTGGAAAAATTTAATAAGTAAGTTTAAATATTTCAATTTAGGCTTTAGGAAATTTAATTTAATTAATTAATTAATGGAAATTAATCAATTAAGGTTAATTAATTAAATAAAATTAATTATTTAATTAATTTTGGTAATTTGATTACATGATTTGGGAAATGAATTTAGAATAAAATAGATGATTAATTAATAATTAGATAACCATTAATTAATATATGAAAATGAGTGTTTTTAATGTAAGGTCACAAGTATGTCTATTTTAGGGTGTCTACATTTGCCCCTCTTTGATACAATGTGATTCATCATGTTGTGTCAAAGAATTTTTAGATTTGATCCTTCCCCAGCTTGCCCCAGTGATAGCAAGTGGACTATATGCCCCCTCAACAAATTAAGCATAGAAAATGCGTTAGATGAGAATTAATTTGTTGAAAATGTGAATCACTAATGATGATGATGAATGCATTCCTATGTTAGTTATGATTGTATTGATGATGGATGCATTGATTATATGATCTACTATGCACATGTGTATTTTTCTTATGCAATAAATGAATGCAATCTACTATGCCCAAAATATTTGAGTAAACGCATGTGTTAGTTATAAGAAAGTTAAATGGAATTGTTTCTCTGGGATGGATTAATAGATATGAATTGATAGAAAGGATGGTTGACGATTGATAGATATGAATTGATAGAACGGATGGGTGTCCCAAGTCACTGTCGCGTTTCCAATTTTGTTCATCATTGCATCTTTTTATGAAATTCTGAAGAGCATCCAATGCACCAAGATATTGCTCATCTGCATACCGCTATGACCTCTTTATAACTGGAAGGAGTAGAGAGATTGAATAGAAAGAGAACCTAGTGCACCCAGATATTGACCATCTGGATACAACTATGATCTCTGATTTTGAAAAGAAAGAGAGCCAAAAGCACCTAGATATTGACCATCTGGATACTGCTTTTCTCGCTGACTGTCCAAAAAAAATAAAATAGAAACCAAGATAGAATTCCAATGCACCCAGATCTCAAACCATCTGAATACCGCTATGAACTCTTGATTTTGAAAAGAAAGACAAAAAAACCAAGATAGAAATCCAATGCACCCAGATCTCAGACCATTTGCATATCGCTATGATTCTATTGGTAATAAACAAGAAGATAAAAGAGAGGGAATGTCTAATTCTTTCCCAAGGTTAAGCTCAGATCATGGAATTGCGTGGCTACCAGATAAGTGACAAAACCTACCACATTTATCCTAAATCATCATGGCCCCAGAATTGAAGTGAACATTCCACAAATAACAATAAAAGAAAATAAGTCATGATCTATCATAGCTACTCTCCTCACTTGGTGGATCCTGGAGTAGCGTAAGAACATAACCAAAAAATATAGACTGACATCTGATTGACGAATGACCTAGTCAAAATTTTGATTGTTCCTTGATTCAGTTTGATTCTCTTGATTGGATTGACTCTCTTGATAGGATCGATTGGTTTGGTTGTCTTGATTGTGTCTGGTTTCAATAATAGATGAATCATATAAGATTGATTTTTCTGGTTTTGAGTGTATCCATCACTGTGTAAGATGTTTGATTTGATTGATTGATTGGATTTTGATCATTTTTGGTAGCTGATCAAGTTGTGTCAGATGGGCCCAATGTTGATTTTCAATGCTCATGGTTTTGACATTTGATTGAATGGCTTGGTCTCCAATTTGCTTTGTTGATAGATTTGGTAGCTGATAAAGCTGTACCATATGGGCCTAGTGCTGATTCACAAAGTTCATGGTTTTGACATTGATTGACTTGGCTTGATTGCCCTTTGCTTTCTTGATAACTGAGTTCGTTTTATTGCTTTGGATTTTGCAATTTTGTTATTGTTTTTTACGAAGATTGATTTTCTTAGGATATTTGATCTTTTTAGGATTTTGATGAGTTTTTTTTTATTTTTTTGGATTTTTTTCAGGAAATTTTAGAATTTCCCTCTAGTCTGGTGGACCAATACTAACCATGGGTAAGTTTTGGTTCTCAGAGGGGATTGTGCTTCTGGATATAGCTTGGGTAGTTAGTCTTGCATGAAAAGTTTTCTCAAGCTTTGATCTTTGAGTTCATTGATGGTGAAGATAGATTTGAACACGTGGCACCTATTTGCCAGGTTTTTACCAAGGTACCTACTCAATAGTGCTTGTTTTCGAGGTTGTCACTGAGAGAGTGATTTTTTTTCTCTTTACTTTTTTATTTTTTGATTTATTTTTTGTCACCAAGGCGCTTGTTTGCCAGGTTTTCACCAAGGTAACATTTTGTATTTTTTGATTTTTTTGGTATTTTCTGGATATATAGATAGTTACCTTAACCATTGAGACCTCAAGTGTAGAACCTCTTGAGGTGCATGTTTTTTATGTATCTAGGGATTTGATCTCCTTCTGGTGTTTCCAGTTGGCATGCCCCACTCTGGGTAGAGTTGACAATGACATATGGTCCTAGCTAGTTAGGCTCAAACTTTCCTGGTTTAACTCTCTCTACTTGGTTCTTTTGATTTTCCATGAGGACAAGGTCTCCTACCTGAAAGGTTCATGGCCTCAATTTCTTATGATAGTTCCTTCTACAGAGATTTTGATATCCTTGTAAGTGGTTGAATGCATTTTTTCTTTTTTCATCTAATAGTTCCAGTTCACTGAGCCTTGCTACTCTATAGTCTTTATCTGAAATTAGGTTCTTCAATGATATTCTTAGGGATGGGATTTCCACTTTGAGGGGTAGAACCACCTTTGATCTATATATTAAGGATAAAAGAGTGGATCCTATAGGTATTCTCACGCTAGTTCTGTATTCCCATAATGCGGGACTAAGCTATAAATGCCAGTCTCGCCCTGATTTATTAACTGTTTTCTTCAATATTTTTAAAATGGTCTTGTTTGTCGCTTCAGCCTGGCCATTCCCTTGAGGATAATAGAATGAAGAGAAACCTTGTATGATTTGGAATTTTTCACAAATATCTTCAACATCTTTGTTTTGGAAAGGTGTACCATGATCCGTCGGGATGGTTTGAGGAATTCCATACCAACAGATGATGTTGTTGAGTATGAACATTGAGATCTGCTTTCTAGTAATGTAGGTGAGGAGAATTTCTTCCACCCATTTAGTCACGTACTATGTTGCTTCTATGATGTATTTATGTCCATTAGCTGAAGATTGTGTAATCTTTCCCACTAGGTCAAATCCCGACATAGAAAATGGTAATGGTGAAGTGATAGGATTTAGTTCTTGGGCTGGTGCATGGATGAGGTCTCCATGAATTAGACATTGCCTACACCTTTGTATGTACTTGTTTGCATCTATCTGTACTATGGGCCAGTAGTATCCTATGCGAATGATCTTTTTAGATAAGCTATTTCCACCTTTGTGGGTTCCACAAATTCCTTCATGTACCTCGTGCATAGCTCTTTGGGATTCCGTGGAAGTGAGACATCATAATAGCGTTTCGTCTAGACTTTGTCTATATAGAGTAGTTGTGAGAATGGTGTACCTAGAGGCTTGGCAGATGAGGGACTTTTTCTATTTCCTAAACAAGTCGGGAGGTAAGACACTACTTTGGAGGTAATTATACACATCATGGTACCATGGGGTTTCAAGACCAACAAGGACACATGCTAATTCTGTGATTGGTGCTTGATGTGATGGCATCATGAGTTGCTCCACTAGAAATTGGATTTTGGTTTCGTTGCCTGACATATCGATCAAGGATGCTATGGTAGCCATCACGTCTACAACTTTATTTTGAGCTCTTGGTACTTGCTCAAAAAAGAAGTATTGGAAATTAGTGTGAAACCTGTCCATCTGTTCTCTGTATGGTATTAGCTTCTCATCTTTTGTCATATAGTCATTATTGACTTGGATAATGACCAACTGTGAATTTCCATAGACCTTAAGGTTCTTGATTCTCTATTGTATCGTTGTCTTTACTCCAACAACTAGAGCTTCATATTTGGATATGTTGTTTGTGCATTGGAAGTTGAGTCTAAAATATTTGGGAATTGCATCATTATTTGGAGTGATGAGTACTATCCCTTCTCCTGTACCATGGTTCATGCATGACCCATTAAAGTATAGTTTCCGTACCTCTATTGCCAGTTGGAGTGTGAGGATAGAGTCATCTAGAAAGTCAGATATGATAGGCTGATGATCCTGAATAGGTGCCTCTGCTAGTTGATCAGAAATCACTTGCCCTTTGATGACTTTTATGTCTATGTATTCTATGTCAAATTTGCTTAGTATCATCACCCACTTTTCTAGTCGTCTAGTGAGTGTTGCTTTTCTTAGTAGATACTTGAGGGGATCAATGTGCGCTATCAACTTTATTTGATGGCCTAACATGTAATGCCTCAGCTTCTTGGAAGTGAAGACAACTACTAGGCATGATTTTGCAATTGAATTATAGTTGCTCTCATAGCCTACCAATGTTCTGTTGAGATAGTAGATAGCCCTCTCCTTGCTAGTGTCATCATGTTGTGCTAAGAGTACGCCTAATGTTGATTCGATTGCCGAGATATATAGAAGCAATGGCCTACCTTGGACTGGTGGCACCAATATGGGAGACTTGAATAGATAGTCCTTGAATAGTTGGAACGCTTGTTCGCATTGTTCTGTCCATATGAATGTTATGTCCTTGTGTAGTAGATATTGGAATGGATGGCACTTGTCTACTAGCTAGGCTATGAAGTGCCTGATAGATTGGATCCTACCTTGTAACCCCCTTAGTTGCCTTAGGTTGGTCGATGGTGGCATGTCCAGTATTGCTTTGAATTTATCTGGGTCTACCTCTATGCCTTGATGTGACACTATGAATCCCAATAGCTTCCCTACAGTGACCCTGAATGCAAATTTGTTTGGGTTTAAATGGACCTTGTATTCCTACATTCTATCAAAGATGGGTCCCAATAATTGTAGATGATCCTTTCTAAGCATTGACTTGGCAAGTATATCTTCAACATAGTCCTCCATTGCCTTGTGGATGAGATCATGAAATATGGTTGTCATGACCCTTTGATATATTTCTCCGACATTTTTTTGACCAAATGACATGATGTTCCAACAGTAGGATCCCCATGCACATGTAAAATCCATTTTGTGTTGGTCCTCTGGTGCAGTCCTTATCTGATTATATCCTGAAAAAGTCATGCATGAGTGATATCATCTGATGTCCTACGGTGATATCTACTATCATGTTGATGTTAAGCAAAGGAAAGTCATCCTTGGGACAAGCTTTTCTAAGATCTCTAAAGTCTGTGCAAATGCAAATCTGACCACAGTGCTTCGTAACTAGTACCGGATTAGATATCCAGTCTGCGTATGGAATCGGTCTTATGAACTTAGCATCTAGGAGCTTTTTCAATTCTGCCTTGACTAGTAATGCAACATGGGGATGCATCTTTCTTAGCTTCTATTTGATGGGTTTGGTATTGGTTATCAATGAGAGATGATTTAGTAGAAGCTCCAGGTCTAATCTTGACATGTTTGAGTAGGACCATGCAAAATTGACCTTCATTTCCTTGAAGAAACTGATGAATTGTTCTCTCTCCTATTGGGTGAGTGATTTTGCTAAGTAGATGTTCTTTGGGTTCTTTTCATCATTCAAGTTGACTTCTTCCATTTCCTCTGCTAATAATGCCAACTTTTCCTCTATCAAGGGGAGGATTTCCTTCTTTCCATCTTCTAGCACCTCAGTTAGGTTTTCACTAGAAGATACATCTTGTTTTTTATTTTTATCATTTTTTGTGTCAGTAAGCGCCTTTCGGTTTTCACTTACTGACAATTCTTTTTTCTTTTTCAATTATTTTTGATGATTGGAAAGAGGAGCTTCCTTCCCAAAATATGCTGATCTATCAAGGTCAATGGAGAAACCTTCTTTATGGTCTCCTAATGGAATTCCCTCTCTAAATCCCATGAAGTCCACGATAGCCTCATCATTCTCTAAGGTATCCATATCATGTTGTCCTTGTTGATCCCACTCTATCAGTTCTGGGTGTACAAGACATAGGTCCTCATGGTGGGTTGACTCTATTTGGCTGAATGGGACAACAAAGATGGTTCTGAAAAACTTGGAATATGATGTGGACATACCACCTAATGAATTGCTATCAATAGAGGGTTGGTTGTCTATGGTTAATTGGTCAAATAGATTGTCAAGGTGTATGGTGGTGGCTAAATGAGGGGAATAGTCTGGGATTGATGGCTCAGATTCATGAATGGATCTCCACTCATACTTGTGGGAGTAATTTTTTCTAGAATGCTCATCGGATGCTTCACTTCCCTCATTATCATGGATTTCTTGGTTGAGGGTTAATCGGGATTGAGAGGTTCCCACTTTGGCTAGCAACAACTGTTGAAGTATGTTGTTGATCCAGATGTGTTTCAGGTTTTCCCCCAGTGTAACTCTGCTATTTGTTCTTGATCAATGGGTATGTCTCGAGTGGTGGTGGGATTGGTTCTTTGTTTCCCATAGACTAACCCTCTATTGTTTCTTTGGGTTTGCGGGAGAGATAGTTCCATTAAACCTTGTTGTCTTTCCCCCAGACCAGTTGTACCATCATACCCAAACCTTTGCAGCATTGTATAGCTAGCTCCATAGGTTGATAGATGTAGGGGTTGTTGAAGTGTCTCTTGTGTATCTTGATATAACCATGCATTGATATCTTTATCAAATGGGTTCTCTTCTGCATTGTCTCCCCATCTGACAAAGGTTGTGGGTGGACACCTGAACAAAATAGGTTCTAGGGTTTATTTTGTAATTACAAGTTGTGGCATGCCATATGTCCTTGGGCTCTAAGGCATGTTTGTGATAGTGAAAGCTTCCTTGTAGCTTTCTTGTGACATCTTTGGGAATTGAATTTGATGCGGAAGGGATACTTGCCTCTTGGTTTGATGGAACCTGGTTGTCAGTACTAGTTTGAACAATATTGGAGTATTGGAATGGGTTTGGATCTCCTTCTATAATGATTTTTGTCCCCTTGTATGGGAACTTGACACATTGATGGTATGTGGAGGGTACAACTTGCATCTAATGTATCCATGGTCTCCCTAGTAACATGTTGTATCCAAACTCTAGGTCTAGGATCTGGAAGAGAGTGTTCTTGATAACTGGGCCAATCCGTACTAGTAGAATGCTAATACCTTTGGAAGATCTCTCCTATTCATTATAGGCTCTGATGTTGATCCTTCTTGTGACACCAATACTTGATTCAGAGTAGCCTAGTTGCTTGATGAACTTTAGAGTACATATGTTCAATCCTGCTCCACCATCAACGAGGACTCTACAGATTGCAGTTTTGTAGACTTAGATAAGTAAATGCAAGGGATCATTATGTAATGGTTTATGCGGTGGTACGTCATGATCTGTGAAGGTTTCATGATTATTTGTATCTATATGGTTCACCATTGTCTGGAAGATCTTCAAAGTTATGCCCCTTGGGACAACTACTTTTTGAAGTGCTTGGTTTAATGCTTGCTTGTATTGTGGGGATATACGCAAGAGGTCAAACATGGATATTTTGATAGGTGTGCACTTTAGCTGATCCACTAGGCTTGTTTATGGATCTGAGGTTGCATTAGGGTTGACTAGTGTAGCAGATGAGGAAGGTGCTCCTTGCAAGACAACTTTTAATGTATGACGTGTAGTTACAACACATTTGGAACCTTGGTCTCTGATAGTGATGGTAGCCACATGGCTATCTGAAGGATTTAGGCAATTGATAGTGTTGTCACTGTTGGCATAAGTGTAGTTGACCATTTTTGACTATCCACCAGACTTGGAGGTTTTCCCTTTATTGTGATCAGTGGTGCCTTTTGTTTGGGTGTTGGTTACATCGATGACCCCTGTGTCAATTAGATATTGGATGACATGTTTCAATCGATAACAGTTGGGTGCCTTGTGTCCCTTCACTCGATGAAATTCATAGAAAGAATTATCATTGTACCACTTTGGTTTGATTACACCATGTTCATATTCTCTAATAATAGTGAGAGTGATATTGTTGGATTATATCAGCTTTCTTAAGGCTAATTCTATCGACTCTCCTAATGGAGTGAAATCTCATTTTGGAAATGGAAACCATGGTTGGCATTGTGCCTGTGGTTGACTGTTTGACATAGTGGTCACTTGGACAGGGGGTGGTTGAGTTTGAGTTTATTCTTCTGGAGTGGGCACCATGGGTTGTTGGTTAGCCGTAGCTGCAGCTTGCAGTGACACTTTGGGTTGGGCGTAGTTGACCATTTTCACATCAATGACACCATCACTGGTATTTTTTTGTTTTTATTCCACCATTTAGCTTTGTTCGTTGCAGTCTTGTTTGTATTAATTTGGGTAGGATCTACAAGGATACCTCTTTTGACCAAGTTTTTCTCATAACGAACTCCTCGTTCGATGAGTTATTTAAAGTTTGGAGCTAACTACAATTATGTTGTAAATGACATGTCTAGAATCAGATTGTCAACAAACATGACTATTAGGTCTTTCTTGGGTACTTCAGACGTGATTTTGTTTGCAGTATTCTTCCATCTTTGTAGGAATTTTACAAAGGATTCTCCATCTTTTTGTTTGATATTAAAGATGTCCTTGATGCTAACTTTGCACTCGATGTTATGATGGAAGTGAGCGATGAACTTTTCAGCCAATTCACCCCAAGAAAGAATTCCATGAGGTAAAGGTGAGAACCACTCTATTGCTGGTCCGGCTAAGCTTTGTGAGAATAGTCGCATTAAGTAAGTCTCATGACATGTGACCTTGACACAACTAGCAAAGAATTCTTGAATATTCTCAATAGGGTTGCTATTGCCCCTATATTTGTCAAATTTTGGTACCGAGAAGTGAGTTGGGAATGGAGACATGTGAAGAGAGTGATCAAAGGGGTATGGGTATAAATCCTCTACGGTGTAGGATTTAGTTTTCCATTTATTTTTCATATCCTTAATTTGGGTTTGAAGGTTTTGCACTTGTTGGATCAGCATGTCTGTTTGAGACTAAGGATGATTTGTGACATTGTACCATTGTGTTGTAGTAGGTATGAGGTTGCACCTCTGTGTCCCTTGAGTAGGAATATAGGACCTCTTCCTTGGGACTTGATATTGATTTACCAACACATGATTCTGATATGGGGGCATATGAGTGGCCCAAGGTTGATTCTACTATGTTTGTTGTTGGGGTTGGGGTTGTTGTTGCTGCTAAAGCAGTGATTGTTGTTGCTGGGGTTGAGGTTGTTGTTGCTATTGAAGTTGAGATTTCTGCTACTGGGGTTGAGGTTGTTTCTGGATGAGCAAAGGTGTAACCTTGGGTGGGGATTGACTGAAAGTCAGACCTGCAGAGATGGATCCCTATGGGAATGATGTGTTGACCCCAAGGATAGTAGGGATTGACTGTAGTAGCAACATAGTTGCAAAAAGGTTTCTGATTGTTGGTGGGACTAAGAGCATAGCATGAGAGCTTGATTGGATAGGCCATAAGGCCAAGGGTTGAGACATACTAGTGACCATGGGTGTACTTAGTTGGGAGCCTGTCATGCTTTGCATGGAAGACATGGTTTCCTGGTTCGCAGAGTTGTTTTGATCTGACACAGTTTGTGCTAATGTCATTGTTGTCAAGGATGGGAAGATTTGAGATACCACAAGTTTTTTTTGAGAGGTTCGAGTAGTGTTTTGACTGGCAAGAGGGTTTTCGGGCCATAAGGTTGAGACATTGAATTCAACGGGGAGTTTGACTCCCTTCCTTATCAACATGGCTAAGAAACGTTCTGGGTTCCTCTCTACAAAAATGCCAACCACTTGGGCAGAATAGGTGTCGTGCTCTATATCTTTGAGCTCCTCTTCTATGACATTTTGGAACAAAGCTGACACATGGGGATTCTCAATGAATAGATAAGGACTGGTATTTCTGAAAGGATCCTCCTCTCGCTTTGTTTCCCAAGTGGGGAATCTATTGATATAAGACTCATCAGGTTGAGTTTTATCCTTTGACCTTGTGTAAGGCCCTCCATAAGGTGTTTGAGACATAGTGTGGTCCAGATTTTGTGACTAAAATAAGTGATATAAAGCAAACAGAAAAGGATAACCTTTCTAGGAGAGTCCGAGTTATGTTTGGACAAGGGTAGTTCTAAGGACAGATGTTCATTTATATTGATATAAAAGTTTTGATGATGTAAGAATAAGATTTGTTGACCTTTGCCTGGGATAAAGTCACTGGTAGAGAAAATGATGATTTTGAGATAACGAGATCAAGATATTTTGAGTCTAAAATTTCAAACTAACAATGCTTGGACGATAATCATGCTTTCAAAGAATGGATGATCTTTAATGTTTAGAGATTCACACAATGTCCTTTGCATTTTTATGGGATAGACACTGGTCTTTGGCATGGAATGGGGAGTATTTTCAAGGTTTTAAGGTCAAAATAGGTGTTTGAAAAGTCTCTGGTCAATTGCAACAAAACTCCACTGATTGCGGTAAAGTGACTTGTCAATTCTGGTAATCTATCACTGATTGTGGTAATAAACAAGTCAATTGAGGCAATAAAACTGACGATTGCGACAAACTTTCACCAATTGCGGTAAAAGGAAAACAGTCTCAAAAGGAATCAAAAATAGGCATCACTATCTGACAATTTTAATTTTCTAGAACAAGGCTTCTGATTTGAAAGATAGTTTGATGTTGACAACCCTAGACTTTAACATGTTTGACTCATTTTGACAATTTTGATGTTTTTTTTTCATTTTGGAAACTGATCAAAGAACACGCATAATAGACAATGTGTTTTGAAAGATTTATGACTAAAATGTGTATGTTCTACAACCTTTTTAAGTTGCAATGTTATCACGAGGTCTCAACAATGAATAGTCAGATTAATCTAAGTCAATGGTTTCAAAATACAATATTATAGGCCCAATGCTTGAATGTTTGTTATCTCACACAACAATTGTCACACTACTAGGACATGAAGGTCCATGACGTAGGTGCTCGTGTTTTTGCCATTGCTAGATATTATTTCTGTATAGTGAAGATCTCTTTCACTACACAAATATATTGGAACACATATGTTGGGAATCTTGGGGGGAATTTATTCATCCCCTTGCACTATAATAAGGTATTTGTTCGAAGGTAAACTAGGTTGGCCTATAATTAATAGGTTCTAGTAGGGTTTGTGGCATCTATCCAATTGGTTTGTACATGTGTGACTCACTTAAGAGCCTATTTGATCACGCTGGATCCTTAGGGATATTCACCCAATCCAGACTATCATCAACACACCTCGCCCAAGCTTGGCTAGATATAAAATAGAACTTTGGTTCGCATCTTGTTTATATACCGATCAGAAGGATTACTGATTTAAGGTCTTTCTCCGAGGAAGAAGCGCATTCCCCAGATAGGCCTTTCTAAAAATTATAAAGGTGTTTAATCTAACAGATTGTGCAAGTACACCAAAAACCCAAGACACAAGGTTAATCGCTTAAACCCTAAATTTGAAATGTGAACTACACCATACAAGCACAAGTGTTCAATTTTAAGCCCCAAAAGTAGGTGTTGATTGCTTGTTCAGTTTTAATGCCCAAATTTGAAATGTTTGTTTGCCTTTGTTCAATTATTAACCTCCACGTCAATTTTAAAGCACCAATGTGTAAATGTGAGGTTCAAGATGATTGCATGCAATTTTCTTTTTAAGCACCAAATTGACAAGTGGATTGATTTTAGGTTTGCTTTGTTTAGACAAGCTAGTACCAAAAAAATACTTGCAAATAAGAGTATGTGCAACTTTGAATTTTTTTTTTGAAATGATTAATGCTCACAAAAACTTACCCTTCTCCGTTCTCAGTGATTTGTCCAATCTTCCACAGAGAACAATAAAATGTCAGATTAAAAATAGATAGACATAGGATTTGGATCAGATAAGAAATATTTCTAGCGATTGTGGTAAAGTACTGGAAATTACAGCAAAGAAAAATCAGTTGCGGTGAGATTTTGGCGATTGTGACAAAGTACTTCTTATTACAGTAAAGCACTACCGATTGCGTCATAGATCAGTCAATTGCAGAAATTTGTGAGCGATTGCGGTAAAATGATGACGATTGCGGCACAGAGCAACAAAATAGACTTGTGAATAGAGACATAAAAATTTTGCAAAACCCTTTCAACAATTGTGGTAATAAACCAAATAATTGTGGTAAAATTTTGTCAATTGCGGTAAAGCACCAGCGATTGCAAAATTACACAGATATCAAGAAAAAGCATAGAAAAGAATTATGAAATTGTACGACCATGGCTAAAAAGGTCTGTCTGTCGTCTGTAAGGGATATTTGGGCTATTTGATTCACATCGGGTTCACCAAAATGTATGCGGTATCGAATTATGTAACACTCAACAATGAGGGTTAGTAGCACCAATTTGCAATGGGGGAAATCAAATGGAAATAACTATTAAAAATGAAACTACAAATCAATAAGATGTACAAGAAAATAAGAGGAAAACAAATGAATGAAAACCCAATTGATTTAAGCTTCTATTGTCTCTCTCTACTCCTTCTGAAATGATTTTTGGATGCTCAACATTGGTGTGGGCAGTGTCTATGACTTCAGAGCGTCAAGAATTTGATATTTAATGTGTGTGTGATCGCAAGATGACTTGATGCTTGAACCAAATATGATAGAGTAATGGCGTATGTGAGCTTGAAATCCCGGATCCTTCAAATGGTTATGAAGGGTTTTTTATATAAGAATTGAGAATGAGATGAATGGTTGAGATCAATCCCCGAGATAGGAAGATAAATGGTTGAGATCAAAGGGAACTAGAGAAGCCATCAATAAACTCTACCTATTCAACTGAGAGGGAGGAGATAGAGTTTGGTTAACTGAAGAGCTAATTTTGAGTTACCTTTTAGAACTGAAGAGGTGGGTGGAGTAACCCATGTGATCTAATTAAAGTTATCTCTTTGAAGATAAATGAATATTTAATTCATTTTTGAATTTAAAGTTTTCAACATGTGAGATAATTGAATTCTTTTTGATTTAGAATTGCATTATTTGAATGAAATTAAAATAATTTAATTGAAATTAATTTAATTGGAAGAATTTAATTAGTAAGTTTAAATATTTCAATTTAAACTTTAGGAAATTGAATTTAATTAATTAATTAATAGAAATTAATCCATTAAGGTTAATTAATTAAATAAAATTAATTATTTAATTAATTTTGGTAATTTGATTAGATGATATTGGAAATGAATTTAGAATAAAATAGATGATTAATTAATAATTAGATAACCATTAATTAATATATGAAAATTAGTGTTTTTAATGTAAGACTGCAAGTATGTCCATTTTAGCGTGTCTACACTTCCTATCACACATATAGAGGCAAATTCTCCTACAAATTTCATAAATCCTCCATCATACTTTTGAAGCTTTATAACTTTATTTATCTCTATTCATATGATTTGATCATTCAGAGCCAATAATCCATGTAGTAGGCTCTATTTAACATGTAGTGTAGTCATCTCAATTCTTTCTTTGTCACCTTCCTTCATGTAATGCCCCACCAAGGAACCATTTGAACAAAGGGGTTAAATATGCACTTAACAAAAAAAATTGAAACACGGAATAAACATCATGTAACTATGTGCATCACATAACCATAAATATATGCAAGATATAAACTTGCAAGAAGATACACCACAATCATGCCATGATCGTGCTCATGTGGGAGGCTTCACAAGCTCTTCCAAAGGTTCCTGGACCATCAAATACTCAACAATAATGGAAAGACACATTCAAGTCACCACATGAGAATCATGTTGAAGAAAACATGTTGATTCCTGAAATTGACTAAGTTTGAGATTCTGTAAAATACCCCAAAATCTAGAATCTTCAATATAACTCCTATGAATCTGAAACCACTCTCAAACATCTTGAAATTATTACATAAAATATAAATTAAAGTATAAGAAAATAAAAATATGTAAATTATACTTAAATATTATATTTTATATACTGACTTGAGGCTGAAATCATACTGAGAGAACCAAACTGGGCACAGACGTGGATGCAAGCGAAAATGCTAGTTGAGGCACAAATGTTGATTCATGCAAACGTTGATTCTAATAGGTAGAGATATGAGACAGAGAAAGTCTCATTCTAGTGAGTCGTATACATTGATTTAGGTTGCCGAAACGTTCTGTGGAGATGCCGAATCAAGCAGGAACATTGATTCATGAATTTGACCAAGACACAAATAAACAAAAGCCAAAACCTAAGTTGACACCAACGTGCAACTAGTAAACATCTATCTTCACAACAAGGAATATCAGATAGCATAGATTGAGGCCATAATCACTTGATTGCATCAATAATCAACAACATCAATATCACAAAGGAAACTAAGCTAAAGATCATAACATTAGTCCATATACATGTACATATATCAATGTAAAAATAAAGGAAATGAATTGAGCCCTCAATGCTCGTAAATTATGTCTATGGAAGTGTCTTCCATCTGTACACCAGTCCCTAGAAGTGGTAAAGTGAAAAATTACCCTACCATGTGGAATACTCAAGCCCACCCCACCATGCTCGTGGAGATAGTAACTGGCCACAAGCACAAGCCATACACGCAAGCAAGGAGTGGTTAACACACACGCAAAGAAAATGCATAATCTCATAAAAAGATACAGTAATCCAATGTAATACACATATATGTAGATACAAAGATACATATAGAATACTCAACATGAAAACATATATAAACTCGTAGAAACCCAACCGAGTAAGGAAATCAAGCAAGAGCATGGGGAATACTAATTATCAGCCTACTCAACTAATGCAATTGATTTCATACATTTAAAATGAAGTAATTTAAGAATGGTTGGATGCCCTACCTCACACCAAACGGAGAAAACCCCAAAAATGGAACAATAAAATGAATTCGTTGAGAAAATATGAACGAATTCACAAGAGTTGAGGAATTGCAATATGAATCCAACATGCCACTATCCATGAAGATCTCATGCATGGATCAAACCCAAAAAGAACAATGTGATTTTATCCAATGCAAATTGGAGAAAAATCTAAATTCCCACCAAAACCAAAGTGAGAAGTGAGTGAAAAGAACTCACATTTTCAATATTAAGACATTGTCAAAAATAACTTATTAAAATAAGTCACTTAAATTATTTAAGTGAACTATTGAATTTACCTTGAAAAATCAAATTAATTAATTCCAAATAATTGGAAATCAACTACAATAAATTATCCGGTAAAAAAAATATTAAATTCCACAAACACATCAAAAATCAACATTTTAATTCTATATAATCCGCGACAACTATGGAGCTCTAAATGCACAACCACGCTCACAGGTCTAACACAATATTCATAATAAAATCTGGATTTACCAACAAGTATCAGAGGGAATAATATATTAATTACAGATACACCATCCATACATGGAGGATATTGGCTCAAATATGAAAGGTCGGTGATACTATCTCCTATGCCACTATCAGGCACATAGACACACTTGAAAATCCTATAGCTCATGTAGAATGTGCTTGGTAACTATTCACCAAAACACACAAACATCAAGTGTAGTTGCTCATAGTATAAATAACTGAAGCACATGAACATACATAATATCAAACAATGAAGGAGAATGAAACATCATATGGATCTCATGAAAGAGTAATTATGACTTTGTCTCATTTTGTACAATCACATAAGGTATAAATCATAAACAATTACATGAGCATACAAATGAACATAATATCATATAAACTAAACATTGCATTTAAATATAAAGCATTAAATATTCATTTAAATATACCACATTTAAATAATTATTTATGACAATATGAGCATAAATTAGTGAAAATAAATAACTTAAATATACACCAACATATAAGGCACAACATAACAAAGAATCCAATAAATCATTGTTCTAACATATTTGATAGTCTCAAATGCAAAATACACCAGATATCATCATAAAGTATCATGTTGTTGGAGATTTTCTTCTGCACAAATAGTTGATTGTATGTTTGTCATTGATGACAACATATCATATACAGCAGTGTCCTATAAGCAATTATCAGTACAGATATTTTGGAGCCTTGCGCGTTTACATCTATGTTGTAGACATGTTCTAGATGCAATATTCATACACGCAGATTCAGATATGTTGTTTCAGTTGAGTTATGTTAATCTGTTTTGGCAGTTATAGTTTCTGGAGATTATCTATTAAGAGTCGACGTATTTATATTGTTTCTTGAGTTGCGCCTATCTTCAGGATATGCGTGTTTGTTTTCATGTTTAGTTATGAGTTAATGATGATTATCCAAAGGCGCTAAATGTGTTTTAACAAAAGCGTGATGTTTGAGTTAATTTGGTAGAGCCGACTATGTGAAGTGACGCATCCACTCATCTTGAGTTGCGCAGTCCTAACTTTGATTGCATGCTTAGTTAAGCTGACAAGGAAGTTGCTGAAGTTTTTCCTACAACCGTCATGACCTTATCCTTGGGGAAGATACATATAGCAGTTCAAATGTGATCGCTAAGTGTGAAAATGAAGTGAAAAAGAAAAGACAGAGCAAAGAAGAAAGTTAGACAGTAAAAGTTGAAGATCTATGGATTACAATTCATTGGAACTGATCAAGACAATGGGTCTAATCAAACAGTTCATTATCAGATATAGTGTATATCTTCCTTACAGAAGGTTGCAGCCTTCATCATTTGAGCAGTGAGCTCTTGGACAGTGTGTCCTCACCCCTAATAGGGTTATTTGTAAAATACTCCTAACAGGGTCTGACCTTTGACCAGGTCTCTGTACTTATTGCATTGTAAAGATCAACTCCTAATAGGGTTGCAAGATATTCTAACAAGTATCATTATAAACTAGTATAGTTATTTGTGGGTGCTAATTCCCACCGGGGTTTTTACCTAATTTGGTTTTCCCCATCACCAAAATTGTGTTGTTCAATTCTGTGTTATCTTGTTGAGTTTATGTTTAAAGTTATTATGTACTTAATTGAAAAAGAATTGAATCTTGTAGATAACTAATTCACCCCCCCTCTCAGTTATCTCATGGGACTATTCCTAACAATTGGTATCAGAGCCAAGTTCCTTGGAGAGAAATCTTAACAACTTAAGGCAGATCATATGGCATACTTCAGAAAAGAAAGTCCTAAGTTTGATGGAGAGAATTATCTTAATTGGAAGAAAAAAATGATAACACATCTACAGTGCGTTGGTTTTGACATTTTTGAAATAGCCACACAAGAAGTTATTGTTCCCTCTCTAAAAGACCTTGCAAAAGATGATGCTACTAGTAAACAAAAGGATGTATTCACCGCTAATGCAATTACGAAGGAAACCCTTATTAGTGCATTATCTGACAGTGAATTCTCTAATATTAAGAAAGTAGACAAAGCCTAAACCATATGGAAGTATTTAGAAGATATGTTTGAAGGTGATATCCAAGAAAAGAATGCACGAAGAAATACATGGAAAAATAAGTATAAAAACTTAGAGATGCTACCTAAAGAGAACATCAGAGCTTACAATCAGAGGATTAATGAAGCAATTTTAGGAATCAGAAACAATGGTGGAGAAATTTCAGAGGAAGACATAATGGACAAACTGATGACTACATTGACAACAGACTATGAGAGCAAGATCAATATCTTAGACGAGACTATTTAATTTTAAAAATAATTCACGAGAGAGACTTTGATCAGAAAAATCTTTGCATTTGAGATATCAAGATTGAAGATAGAAGCCAAAAGTGAAACAACTTTCAAAGCCTCAGTCCATGGGAAAAAATCCTTGAGAAACTCTAGTAATAAAGAGAAAGAAGAAGTGGATACAAAACTAGAAGAAATCATTTCTATGATTGCCAAGAAAGAAAGGAAAGGTAAAGGAAAATATGAAGGACAACTACCATTCAAATGTTCTTCATGCAACAAAGTTGGCCATTTTGCATCCAAGTGTCCTACAAGAGCCAAGAATTTCAGATCAGATTACAAGCCCAAATATACTAAGGAATGCTATCATGCTGAAGATGGTGTAACTGATGATGAATCAGGACAAGATGAAATTGGATTCATTTCCATTAAAGACATTGAGAAAATGCTTGAAGAAATGGACAATGAAGATGAAAAGAAAGCACAAGAGTTAGCATTAGTTTCCAAAGCAGACATCAGAACTGAGTGGATCATTGACAGCGGATGCTCACATCACATGATAGGAGACAAAGACAGCTTTGTACATCTAGACAAGTACAAAGGTGGTATGGTTAGATTTGGAGATAAAACTCCCAAACCTATCATAGGCAGAGGTTCTATTACCTTAGATGGAAAGAACAAGACCGATGATGTTCTTTATGTTGATGGTTTACATCATAACCTACTAAGTGTTGGACAATTGCTTGACAAAGGATATCAGTTGGAATTCAAAGAAAAAAAGTGCATCATTAATAAAAAACAAGGAGATATGATTGCATCAGGCTCTAATACTAAAGGTAATGTCTTTTAGCTCAATTCAGAAGTAAGTTGTTTTGTTGAAAAAGTAGATGACAGTTGGCTATGGCACAAAAGACTTTGTCATATCAATTTTGACAACATAGTAAAGATAAGAAATGTAAAGGCAGTGAGAAAATTTCCTAGTATTGCAAGACGAGTTGATACTATGTGCAAGGAATGTGTGATGGGAAAGCATGTAAGGAGCTCATTCAGAAGTAAGCAGAACTCAACAGAAAACAAATTGGATCTAGTACATACAAACTTATGTGGTCCTACTCAAACAAGATCATACTATGGAGAAAGGTATTTTATTTTGTTTATTGATGATTTTTCAAGGATGATGTGGGTTGCATTCTTAAAGGATAATTCTGAAGCTTTTGAGAAGTTCAAAATATTCAAAGCTAAAGTTGAAAATGAGTCTGGATTAAAACTAAAGTGTTTGAGATCAAATAGAGGAGGATAATTCACCTCTAACTAGTTTTATGAGTATTTTGAAGAAGATGGGATCAAAAGATAGTTGAGTGCTCCTAGAACCCCTCAACAGAATGGGATTACAGAAAGAAGAAATAGGATCATACTTGACACAACGCGCACTATCATGATAGAAGGAAAAGTTGCACACACCTATTGGAGAGATGCATTCAACACAATATTCTATACTATCAAAAAAATACAACTAAGGTTAGGCTTAGATAAAACACCTTATGAACTTTGGTTTGGTAATGTACCTATAGTAAAATACTTCAGAATCTTTGGAAGCAAGTGCTACATCAAGAGAGATGATGGTGTTGGTAAGTTTGATGCCAGAAGTGATGAAGG
>MU228537.1:421586-438310 GCA_018584345.1 Thuja plicata | reverse complement strand
TTTTCAACATGTGAGATAATTGAATTCTTTTTAATTTAAGAATTGCTTTAATTGATGAAATTAAATTAATTTAATTGAAATTAATTCAATTGGAAGAATTTAATTAGTAAGTTTAAATATTTGATTTTAAASTATAGGAAATTGAGTTTAATTAATTAAATAATGATAATTAATCAATTAAAGCTTAATTAATTAAATAAAATTAATTATTTAATTAATTTTGGGAATTGGATTAGATGATTTGAGAAATGAATTTAGAAGAAAATAGGTGATTAATTAATGATTAAAAAACCATTAATTAATAGATGAAAATTAGTGTTTTTAATGTAAAGTCGCAAGCCTGTCCATTTTAGGGTGTCTACAGTACCAAAAAAATTTCTTCCCCTTCCTTTGAAGAGAAGTTTTAGGATGAGCCAACCGGGAAAAATCCTTCATGAATTGATGGTAGTAACTCGCTAAACCCATGAAACTAAAAACCTGAGGAACACTAGTCAGTGCTAACCAATCCATAAAAGCTCAAATCTTCAAATTATCCACAAAAATACACTCTCTAGAGATGATATGGCCCAAACAATTCACCTTAGTCTAGAAGAACTCACATTTGGCTAGGTTTCCAAACAATTGATGGTCACCTAGGCACTGCAAAACCTAATGCAAATGGCCCTCATTTTCCTTCATAGTCCTCAAATACACTAAAATGTTATCTATAACACAAGGAAAAAACTATTAATATAAGTGCAAAACATACCGTTCATCAAAATAATGAACACTAATGGTGCATTGGTCAGCTCAAAGAGTATAACTGCAAACTCATAATGCCCATATCAAATGCAAAAAGTTGTGTGATGAATATCAGTCTCATGGATACAAAGTTGATGGTATCTTGACTTAAGATCTATCTTTGATAATGCTCTAGATCCCTTCATTTGGTCAAACAAATCATGAATCCTCAACAAGCAATATCGGTTCTTCACTGTCACCTTATTCAACTATCGGTAATTAATACAAAAATTCAAGGATCCATCCTTCTTCTTCATGAATATGACTGGTGCACCCAAGGGGATACACTAGGATGAATAAGGCCCTTAGCCAACAACTCCTCTAATTGCAATCAAATCTCACTCAACTCCTGAGTGGTCATATGGTAAGGCTACCAAGAAATAGGCTCATCTCCAAGAATGATATCAATAAAAAATATATTCCACGTTGAGGCGGTATACCTAGAATCTCACTGAAAAACACATCTGCAAACCAACAGAGCAATAGGTGAACATCAAGAGACACGTCTTGACTCACAACCTCATTAAGGTCACTAACAAAGACTATGAATAATTGAAAACCCTATCGCATAATCCACTCCAGCTGTGTGGCTGAGATCATGCAAAGTGAAATGGGTCTTTGGACCCCTACAATCTCAACATGCCCACTTGTGTTATCCGCACATTGTATCGACTTGTGTTGATAAACTATAATCGCCCAGTGGGAAGCTAACCATCCCATACCCAAGAAAATACCACACAAACCCAAGGGTAGGATATGGTCTAAAGTGGTGGTGAAGGTGCCCAAATCCACCAAACAACCATGAACAAGGGAGTCCATGACCACTCTAGAACTTGTGGCTAACTCAGCTTGCTAACTATCAACTTGTCATGCTTCCACTAATCTACATCACTCGACAAGGGAGGGGGAAATCAAGGAATCTGAAGCATTGGAATCAAATAAAATAGAGGTAGATATACCATGAAACACACTTGTAGTCTCTAAAACAGTTCCCTAGTGGTCATCTTGACGATGATCAACCACCCCAAAAACTCTATGAGACCTACTTGCATCTCCACTAGTAGCCTCAGAAACAACAACCCTCTGACTCGGTCCTAAAACTGACCTTTGACGAAAATGCACAATAATGTGACCCTAATAGCCACAAGAGAAACAAGATCCTCTACCACTACCATGACCTGCAAAAGGTACTTGACTGAATAAAATTTCCCCTACTAGAGCTCTATAATACACTTCTCGATGCCTGACTATGAGACCTGTCCCTATGGCATGAATTTCCACAATTCCCTGACTAGTGACTACTAGAGTCCTACCTTTGGGATGGTCTCTCAAAATTCTTTGACCTACATCATTGTTGGCAATGTGCTCTACGTTGCATTGAATATGCTCAGGAGGAACCTATGGGCTATACTTGAATACTTTATGCACCTGATCTAGAAGGTTGTGAACTATGAAATTGTGCACCTGCTCTACTACCAGAAACCCTAGAAATGTTTCCCTCAAATAACCTCACCTTCTCATAGGTAAGTTCAAGTGTCCGGGCTCATGCATATGAATGATTCCTTCAATGTGACCATTAAGGCCCTGAATAAAATGTTGTACTAGCATAAGCTCATCGTGGGTTTAGCTTGAATACTGCCTTAGCTCAAAGAGCCTATTCTCATATTGGTCCACTTTCATATTCTCCTGTCAAAGATCATAGAACTCATCAACACGTGCCTCTCGGTACTGATCAGAAAGGAAACACTAAAAGAACTACTCCTTAAATATCTCCTAAGAAATGGTTGCAATATCCAACTAAAGATTTTTCTCCTCTTTGCGCCACCAAGTAGATGCAAAGCTCCTAAGATGCATGATGGCACACTGAGCTCTAGTTTTTCTCATATATGGGCGCATATTAAAGAAACATCCAATATCGAATAGTCAATTCTTAGCCTCGGTACCACTACAAGATTGATCAAAGGTGGACAAGTCCTCATCAGGTTTCTCATATGTCCAGCATGGATAACATCCTCATCCACCACTGCCTTGTCTCTCCTATTCTTTCCTCTGGATCTAGGTAGGGTACAAGAATGCCCTCACTCTCTCCTCTCCTCCCACTCTCCATGACAAGATAAATGAGAACCCCCATGGTGATATTTCTCCTGACGAGGTCCCAATTGAGTAATATTCTCCTATAGTAATTGAACCAATTGGGGATTCCCATGATTACCACTATTACCTTCTCTATGGTCCTCATGGTGATTCTCATGCTACTCTTCCTCTCTAATATCTTTTTCATGATGCTCTCTCTCATGGTGTTCCTATTTGTGGTCATCTCAATGAGCATTTTGTCAGCCACCACCATGCCTATGAGGCATCCTTAGAGAAAAACAAGATATGGATTAAAATCACATATAACATGCCTACAAGCCATACTAAGGCAATGCGAAAGAAATAATCACCATAATAAATAATATAACAACCACACATCACTCATACCAAACACAATGGGAACATAACACAAAGATCCCAGTGTATGAACATGGGATTTGATACCAGATGTAATGCCCCGCTAAGGAACCCTTGGAACAAAGGGTTTAAATATGCACTTGAAATTTTTTTTTTTGAAACATTGAATAAACATTGTGTAACTATGTGAATTACATAACCATAAACATATGCAAGATATAAACATGCAAGTAGATACACCATGATCATCATACGATCATGCACATGTAGAAGATTTCACAGGCACTTTTGAAGATTCCAATACCACCAAATAATCAACAAGAATGGAAAGATGCACTCAAGTTGCCACATAAGAATCATGCTAAAGAAAACATGTTAAATATTCCTAAAATTGACTAAGTCTGAGATTCTATAGAATACCCCAAAATATAGAATGTTTAATATAGCTCCTATGAATCTGAAACCACTCTCAAACATGTTGAAAGTATTACATAAAATTTATCTTAAAGTATAAGAAAGGAATGTGTAACTTATACTTAAATGTTGTATTTTATGTATCGCCATGAGACTGAAATCAAACTGAGAATACCTGAAAGGCATCCAAGAAGTATCAGAAAGAAATCCAAAAAGCATAAATAATTCACCTCGCAACCAAAAATGATTGGGAGAACCAACTTGGGCGTAGACATGGATGTAGCAGGAAATGTTGGTTGAGGTGCAAACACTGATTCACACAAATGTTGATTCTGACAGGTAAAGTTCTGAGATAGAAATGTTCTCAGTTTAGTGAGTCATATACACCAATTCAAGCTACATAAATGTTGATCCACGCAAATGTTGAATCAAGTAGAAATGTTGATTCATGAATTTGGCCAAAATACAAAGGAAGCAATCCAAAACCTAAGCCAACACCAATGTATGAATAGTAAAATTATAGCTACATAGTGAGGAGTACTAGATAACATAGATCAAGGTCATAATCACTTAATTGCATCAATAACTAACAACATAAATAACATAAATGAAACTAAGCTAAAGATCATTAAATTAATTCATATACATGTACATATATCAAAGTAAAAATGAAGGAAATACATTGAGCCCTCAATACTCGTAACCTCTTTCTCCAGAAGAGTATGTCATCTGTACACTGGTCACAAGTAGTGGTAAAGTGAAATGCCATCCTACCATGTGGAACCCTCAGACCCACCCCACTATTCTCATGGAGATATTAACCTAGCCACAAACACAAGGCATACACACACGCAAGGAGAGGCACGCGCATGCGCACACACACACACACACACACACACACACCAAGAAAATGCATAATCTCATAAAAGATGTAGTGATTCAATGCAATACACATAGATGCGGATACAAAGATACATTAAGAACACTCAACATGAAAATACATATAAGCTGATGAAAACCCAAATGGGCAAGGAAATCAAGAAAGAATATGGGGGAATACTAATTCTCAACCCACTCAACTAATGCAATTGATTTCATGTTTTTGAATGAAATGATTTAAGAATGGTGAGATGCCCTACCTCATACTAAATGGAGAAAAACCACAAAATGGAAGAAGAAAATGAATTCATGGTGAAAACACTAATGACTCCACAGAAAGTTGAGAAATCACGATACGAATCCAATGAGTTTCTACCAACGAATATCTGATGCATGAATCAAACCCGACAAGCACAAATGTGATTTTTTCCAATGCAAATTGGAGAAAAATCTAAATTATCACCAAAACCAAAGTAAGAAGTCAGTGAAAAGAACTCACTTCTTCAACATAAATGCATTTTCAAAAATGACTTTTTTAAATAAGTTGCTTAAATTATTTAAGTGAACTATTGACTTTACCCCAAAAAATAAAATAAATCAATTCCAGATAATTGGAATCCAACTATGACAAATTAGCCAGAAAATAAAACATTAAACTCCCCAAAGACATCAAAAATCATCATTTTAGTTCTATATAGTCCACGATAATTGCGGAACTCTAAATGTACAGACACGCTCATGGGTCTAACATAATATGCATAATAAAATATGGATTTACCAACACTTATCAAAGGGAATAATATATCAATTAAAGATACAACATCCATACAAGGATGATACTGACTCAAATATGAAAGACTAGTGATACTATCTTCTGTGTCACTATCAAGGATATAAACGCACTCAAATCTCGCAACTCGGTTATAATATGTCTTACACTTGTTCACTAAAATACACAAACATAAAGTGTAGCTTCTCGCAGTATAAATAGTTGAAGCACATGAACATACATACTATCAAACAATGAAGGAGAATGAGACATCGTGTGGACCTCATGGAGGAGTAACTACAACTTCATTCGACTTTGTACAATCACATCAGATATAAATCGTAAACAATTACATGAGCATAGCAGTGAACATCATATCATTTAAATTAAACATTGCATTTAAATATAAAGAATTAAATAATAATTTAAATATACCACATTAAAATAATCATTTATGGTAGTGTGAGCATAAATCAGTAAAAATCAATAACTAAAATATCCAACAACATATACGACACAACATAATATGGTATCCAATAAAATCATCCTGCTAACATAATTGATAGTCTTGAATGCAAAATACACTAGAGATATCATCATAAAGGATCATGTCACATCAATAGCATCATCATCCAAATATAATCAAAACTGTAAACAACAACATAATCTAACCATATATCATAACTAAGATACTAGACACCAAAATAATGTACTTTCATCGAATGCATCTCATCATGCAAATAATCTCAACAACATATCCAAAGTATATCTTAGATCAAAATATCAAGAAATAGAATGAAACCCAAGAAGGCACTACACTTCATAGCCAGGAACAAAAATTATTTAGTTGATTTTTAATCATCTGCATCCTTAGACAAATATTCCTTCATAGTGCATAGGCTCTTCTTTTCTTTGACTCCCTTATCTATCTTTTTTATTTTATCATAATGATCACATTTGTTTCTCTTTTCATTGTCATATCCTTTTAATTCTTCTTGATAAGGATATCTAGAAGCATAATGATTAATTTTACCACAACTAAAATATTTCAGAGGTAACTTACCTTTGTATTTATCGGTTCCTTTCATCAACCTTCTTACAAAGTTTTCTCCAATCTCATCCATGTCTTCTTTAGCTTCATCTATGGATCTGATTGATGCTTTTAATGTTGTCGCTTTCCTCTTCTTCTTGATTTCACCCATTTTAACTATCTCAAATGTAGCCAATGAACCAATAAGTTGATCCAAGGTGTAGGAAACCAATCACGACTCTCTTCAATTGTTTGTTTCTTTGATTTATAGGGTTTATTCAAATCCATCACAACTGTCCTTACAACTTACTTTTCTTCTATAAATCTACCAACACCCTTGATGGTATTCACAATCTCATTTACTCTGTAATATAGAATTCAATGAGTTCATCATCACTCATCGTTAGATTTTCAAACTTGTGCTTCAAATTTTTCACTTTGGCTTCTTGAGTGGTTAAGCTTCACAAGAAGGGACCAAGCTTTGATACCAATTTTTGAACACACAACAAGACTGAGAGGGGGGCTGAATTAGTTCAGACCTTGATATCAACTTCAATTCAAATCTTGATAAAATTCAAATCAACTTAAGCAATTATCGCATGTGAATCAATAAAGTGGATAAATAACACCAACACAAGAACACCAAATTTATGTGGAAAATCCAAGAATGAAAAAAAATCATGGTGACAATCTAACTCACTATATGAATAATTTCTATTACAATGATTAGGCTTACCACCTGGACTTGGAAAACTAGAGATCACTACCTTACAAAAAGATATAAAAGACTTTTACAACTAAAACTCATTGTCTCAAGACAAGATGCAAAATGGTCTATAAGAAAACTCACTCAGAATAGATTTGAGAAGAATCTCCTAAACATGAATCAACAACACTCAATCTTTTGAATAAATTTCTTTTAGGATCAAACTTTTGATCAATGACATATTATTTTTTAATATATTTCTTTAGACTCATACTTCTTATTGGAAACACATAATTCTCTTCTTTCACACATCCATATCACAACTCCACACACATACCAGAACTAAAAGACCAAAAACTATATTATATGAGTAAGAATGATTATCAATCAACAATACTATAATAATCATATCTAGAAGACACTGAGAATGCTTTAGACCAATCTAACAAAGCATACATTTTGCAAATACTAAGAGGTAGTTGTACTGGATCAACAATCTGCACAATTGAAAATCTCCAAATCTTCTTCATCAATCATCATCTCTATAGACACCTAAAAATGGTCATCACATTTTTTAGTCATCTTTTATGTCTATAGTCGATTGTGCTCAATTTTATCCATTTTTGTTCATTTTGATAATTTTAACTCATTTTCAAATATTTTGATTTATGTTTTGTCATGTCGCTTATTTTTGTGTCATAAAGAGCAACATTAAATTTGAAGGAGAAAGAAAAATAATAGAGTGCTATGGAGTTTGCATACTTTGAATTTCTATCTTTTCATGCTATTTAATTGTTTTATGCAAATCTGATTTTAAATGCTTCTTTGCATATTGGGGATTAATTTAAATACGATAAAAAATAAAATAAAATAAAAAACAAACTAGATTCTTATTATCCAAGGTAAGGTGATTAATTATTTTGAGTAAAGTGTGGGTAGTGTGTTGCGATAGATAATTAATGGCGTGGCAAATATTTTGGTTCTTGAGCGGAGTGTATTCTCAACATCAGCTGAAACTCAAATCTAACAAATCTTTTACCATTAACGCCATAAATCATTTTCTTGGCCGTACACCATTTCACTTGAAGCATATTTGGTCAAAGTTTAAATAACATATGATTTTTAAATAGACACAGGTAAACTAGCAATTGCACCTTAAGGTGCAATAGATACGCCGAAGAAAATTTTAGTGATTTGTAACTTAGATAAGTCTTGTATTAGGTTACAACATCATCGAACATGGATCTCACTGCTCTTTCTATTCAAGAAAAAACCAGTCATAGATGAATTGGGATCAACATAGTGAACACGAAAATAATAAAATCAAGATGGAGATTTACTCATACTTGCACTGCCTGCAACAACAAATCCGTACCTAGTAGTTGCATATGCAGCAGGGAAATATCTGAAATAAATATCTGGCAAGCGTCAAGGAAAATGGAGGAGATTACTGTCAGAGTGGGTAATCTCTCATTCTTCTAAAAATTAAATAGACAAGTGTTTCAATGGACTGAAATGAACTTTTAAGTGAATTTACACAGTGCTCGCAGCAACCAAACCGTACGTAGCAGGGAAATAATATCTGAAACAAATATTTGAGCAATCTCTCATCCTTTGAGAAGGCATCATATATAGAGAAATTTTCAGTATGTACAGTAAATAAATTGACTGGAGACAAATTAAAAAATTGAAATATAAAAAAAACTGTTGTTGAACACAACGTAATAATAACGTAATAATATGATTGCATTTACCTTGTGCACATTCTGCATTCATATCATTTCAATCTTTGAAATCACATTGCAAACAAACAGTTGTTTGTGCAGGTCTGTTATACAATCCAGGCACTTCCCGATTGTTGACTAATAATGACAGAAATGAACAAAATATGCTTCCCTCCAACATCAAGTCTACATTTGATTCCATTTCCCAAAATGACGCTCCCCATTTCCTATACTCTACTGTCACGAGAACTAAAAAGAGTGCAATAGAAAAATTCATCTCTTTGTGCCCAATGCTTCAAGTTTTTGAACTCGGCGAATACTGGGTTTTAAAAGATGTGAAAACATGTGCTCCAAATCTCCAATATTTGAAGTTGACATGCTGCTATTTCCATATGTTGATTGTGGATTTCCCTCAGTTGATGAAACTCAAAGCAATCTGTTGCAACTTTGGGGCTTTGGAAAGACACAGTCGCTCTAGATTATTTGCATTTAAGGTGAATTTCCCCACTTTTGGTTACTTCAAATTCTGTCAGCTGCCAAAACAATGATGAAAATTTCCGTTAGAAACTGCAAGCTGTGATTTCGTGGGCACACGATGGCAGCAGTCACTCCACAATGCCATACTCGGCAACGGGAAAAGAGGAACAAAAATTGTTATGCGGTTAAAAGAACGCCTTCGGCGTAATAATTGCTGGTTTAATTTCTACTCCATCAGTTATTTTTTAGTTAGCTTAGAATTTCTTATGTTATTTAGTTAGCTTAGATTTTTCTTATTTTAGTTTAGTTTTAGTTAGATTTTTAATTAATTTGTTAGTCTAATTTCATTAAGTTTGTTGATTTTTTAAATTAGTTTGTATAGATTAGATTTTAAATTTGTTAGTTAGTTTAATCTCTTTGTTAATTAGTTTGTTAAGCTTTTCTTTAAAAAAAAAAAATTAGATTGAATTTTTTTAACTATATTAGACTAGACTTTTTTTAATAGAGTAGATTAACTTTTTAATTTAGATTAGTTTGTAATTAGATTTATTTATTTTAACTTTAGATTAAGTTTTTATTTTTAATTTAGAATATTAACTTAGATCAGATCTAATTTTTAGATTGAGTTTGTTTTTTAGATTAATTTTTTGTTAATTAGATTAGATTTTCTTTTTAGATTAATTTTTTTATAAATGTTTTATTTTATTAGTCAGATTTGTGATTGGGCTTTGATTTTTTTTTTTTTTTTTTTGGGGGGGGGGGGGGGGGGAAGCTATTTTTTTCTTTTTGTGGGCTTGTGCAGGTGACGATTGTCGAATACATTTTTTTGAAACTACTAACGACATTTGATGCAAGACGTTTGTTGAAGACCCAATTTTTTGAAACCAATTGTTTATTTAGTTTAGCAAACACTTCATTTTGGTGCTTAAAATTTACCAAGTGTTTGATGTGTTTGGTGCTTTAGCACATTTTTGTTTAGAATAAAACCCAAGATAAAACAAATGTATCCTCTCCCCTCACATGTGCGGATCTTGGGTGTAAGAGAAATTTGTTTTTATCTTTTAGAGGGTGACCTTTGGTGGGAAAAGAGGTACTCACCCCAAGGGATAACCTAAGTGGTAACAAGATAAACCCAAGCCCTTTTGAATAAATAAATAAGAGATGTGGTTGTGATTAGTGTCACAACCAACAGGTGTTGATTGCGCTATATCGGGAAGAAGATCTCCCTCAGTACCTGTGTGGTGCGTAAAAACCTGCATAACATAACTTATGCAGGCTGATATCCCTCCATAATAGGGCTAATAAGCCACACGTATAACCACCTAAATGAAATCCCTTACTAGAAACCTATTGTGTTAGTGGCCAAAATCCTTCTATTTACTAGCACAGAAGGTTGAACCTCTGAAGTCATCCCACATTCTCGTAATTCTTAGTAGAGATAATAGTTTGTTGGGAAGTGATGCCCCTTGCAATCTAAAATTTGGTGTGCCTGAGAAGTGAGTGCACTATAAGGGGGAGACCATGCCACCAAATTTTGAAGCTATCTGCTTTGAATAAGTGCAGCTCATATTTATCCATAGTGGGGTCCAACATATATTTTCCTATCCTAACCATAGATTGTGCTTGTCTTCTATAACAAAAGACCACTTTGTTTGGCGTGTGCGTTCAAAGCATATTCCTAATAAAACATCACTTGTCCAAACCTTCAATCATTTACCCAAAATACATTATCAAACCTTGATCAAACACATTGTCCAAAATTTCAAACTTAGGAAACTCAAACCTTCTTGAGTCATCTCTTTTCACTTACCTTAGTTTACAACCTTAGGTTTCATTTAAAACCTTGTCCTTGATACCAATTTGTCATTATCCTTTTGGGACTTGTCCTATCCTTAGGTCATTATTCATTTGGTACTTACCCTTGGTTTGCATTTTAATCCTTCATTTTTTCCTTATCATTAGTTTCATTTAGGTCCTTGTTCCCCAACATTGTCTTAACCTTGTCCTTATCATATTGTCCTTTGCCCTCATCTAGTTAGACCATCTTTAGAGTCCCATCTCATTTCATTTTTCACCCTTGACTTGCATTATCCAAACATATTAGAGCTATAGGGTACATCGTATCTCTCCCTTAGGTTTCATTTACCTTTCATCCCCTTTAGAATCATATTAGGCATTTCCCTTAGGTTCATACCCATGGTTGAAACAAGGTCCCAAGCTATTAGGAGATGAGTGAATTACTCTAGACCAAACATGGAAAATTTCAACTCAAGATCATTTCAATTTTATCCCACACAATGCTCATATCATGATGCTAATAGAGGATCAGCTACAAATTTACCCCAGTCATTGCATATGAATTTATTTGGAGTACCACAAGACCCAATTTTAGAAATGATCCTCAATTCCCTAGGCCTGGCTCCTCATTTATATTTGGCTTTGAGAAAGGGAAAAAATATCATGGACAACAAGGATCCTTCTCAAATGTTGAAATAAGTTTCCATCCAGGTTACAATTATGTCCAACCCAAATTACCTTGGAATTTTGAAAAAAAGTCCCATATTTGATCTCGACCATCCTTGGATTTAAATCCCTGTTTAATTAAGTTTCAATCCAAGTTATAATTATGTCCAAACCAAATCGCCTTGGAATTCTCAAAAAGAGTCTCATGTTCAATCTCAACCATTCTTAGATTTTGAGTCCTCGCAAGATGGTCATGACCTTTTAGCAGAATTTTCTCAAGAATAAATTGATAAAGCTTGTGACATATTGTTTCTTAGACACCCTATTACATATGCCCTTCACCTTCAAGAGAAAATAGAATCAAGTTATGAGCTTAAGGATATGTAGAGTGAGGCTAAATTATAACCTGGAAAATAAACAAAACCATTCAAAAAGCAAAAATTACGAACCCAAATTCTCAAATATTTACCTCAAAAATTGGGTCGTATGCAAGAATCTATCTTTGAGCATGATCAAAATCATTTACCCATGTCTATAAATGGTCCATTTCATAGAAATAATGTAATAATGACACACTCATATCCTATCAATAAAGTGTCTCTCAATTGGCATCCATATCTCCCACTATTCCTTCAACTCCTAAAGTTTCACAAGAACAATCTATACCATCTGCATCAAATGACACATTAAATGATGAAACTTCCCAAGGGTTATCCATAATAAAAATTCAAACTAATTCATTCCTTGGTACAATCCTCATTTACAATTCAACGATTCTAGATCCAATGCCACCATATGCTCCATTCCAAAGCAAACCCATTTCAGAGAGTTTCATCCAATCTCCTTCTTCCATATGTGAAGACATTGATTCCTTCCCTGAATCTCCCATACATATTCTAGTTGATATCCCATGTCAAGAGAGTGATATAAAGCATAAAAAAACGAGTCCTAAAACAAATCAAGATCAAGATCAAGATCCCAAGAATGACCAATCCCAAACAATTGTTGACCAAGATCCCATTTTCCTAGAATCTAATGATGATCCTACCATGCATGTTCATCCTATCAATGAGGATTACCATCTGACCCAATAAAAAAGTATCATTCCAAGTCTTATTGATCTTCCTATTCCTAACAAATATCTTGACATCCTGTCTATTCTTCCAAATGATGTTATCCAAGGTCAAGAGAAGATTACCCTTAAAATGGAGATTGATGATCTCCTTCCAAACCAAGATCAAAGTATTCATTTATCATGTCCACCACAAGATTCCACTATCGTCCCTCTGGATCCTCCTCAAGATTCCTCCATCCCTATTTTTCCATCTCCACCACAAGAGCATATTTTTCTAAGTAATCCCACCATTCCTACTATTTTGTCTCATGAAGAACTTGTCATATCTCTTGACCCCCCTCATAATTAAAACACTTCTATACAAGATGTTCATGGAACCATAGCATATCAAAAGGGATTTGGTCTAGTTTACTAAACAATCTTGTCATGCGCTCTATGTCATATCCACCTCAAAATGGACTCATATCTTTTTTCCAAAGAAACAAGTATCACATTGGTATTTTCCAAAGGATGCATTATCAAGGCAAATAGTTAGGTCTCCATAAGCAAGGCATGTTAGATCCCATTCATATTAAAGAAAATCCTAATGGTCATGACCTTATTTACCTACCACATTCTCAAGGCATTGCTATCCCTACAAAATCTAAATTAAAATGTACACCTCACCCTTCAACCCTTCAATCCATATTAAGTCCATGTATCCCCCCATCCATTAGCTCGGAATCCATTTATCCTTATTTGAGTCAAGATTGACAAATGTATGCATCTTTGAGGACTTTCCATCCATCCAAAATACCTCCATATCATTCCAATCCATCCAAAAGGCCTTTGTATCATTCCTTTCCATCCATAAATCCCATTCATTCTCCCATAAATTTGGATATTAAGAAAAATTCCTCGAAGTCCAGCAATCCACATGTAGTCAAGGATCAACATGTCTCATCTAATCGATATGTAAAAATAAAGAAAAGTATGATCCAAAAAGAAAAAGAAAAATCCAAAAGGCCACAAAGGCCCACTAAGAAAAAGAAATAAAAATCAAAATCCATATGGGTTCCTAAGTCCCTTGTGAAAGCAATGTGTTAAAAAAAACCACAAATGTCAAAAAAATAAAAAACTATGTGGATTCCCAAATGACTCCTTGAAGCATAACTTCCCAAATCCAAATCAAAGTTGGCATCCAAAATTTCTATCCTTCCATCTAAAAATTTTCCACCATCCAATTCTATTTTGGATCCTTATGTCGCTAAAGCCATATCTACTCATCCAAAAAGATCCCAAAATGCCAATTTTTACTATCCTCCATCACTTCACCACTCCTCAAGGTGTATGTCGATGTTGTTATTGCCCACATTTCCATTCACTCAAAATAAAATTTTCTTACACCCCCAATCATCCAACACCTAATTTTCATCCTTTCATCCACTCTATCCAATCCTTTACATCCAATCATCCATTTCATTATCTCCCCTACCAATTTCTTTGAGTGTAGCTTCATATCCATGGTCCATTGTTGCATATAATTCAAGATTATTATTCAAATAATAAGATGTTTATATCATTTTTCCATTTATTATCATGCATCCATTATCATGTGGAAAGGTCAAAAAGTCAAAAATTCAAATAAAAGAGAAAAAAAAGAAGAGAAAAAACAAAAACAAAAAAATCATTCATTCAATAGTGAAAAATCGGAAAACAAGCGCTTTAGGAAAGTACCATGATGAAAACTTGGTAAACAGATGTCATGTGTAGTCTATGAACATCTTGTGTTTGATACTCGGGGGTAAGCTTCATCCTTCATTATCTTGTGTCCCTTGGATCCATCATCCTTCTTTGCATGTCCATATTCATTTTCCATCATTATTATATCCATCATCCTTCTTTACATGCATTTTCCCCTTTTCCATCTTTGATCTTGAAGAGTTTGAGGATCTTCATGAATATCATTTATTTTATCTTCTTCACATTGGCCATATTAGTTTTAATCCTTATTGTTAATCCTATTTGTATTCCTTTTTCCTTATCTGAACCTTCAGTCTATATTTCTTATCCATCCTTTTGATCTTGCGTTTCCCTTCATGTCACATCATTTTCCTATCACTATCTTGTCCAAATCCATCCCTTGATCTTGATATGAAATAAGGACATAAATCAAAAAATATGTTTTCAAAAACCTCTTGACATGCATGTTCTTGTACATCACTTTTAATTTAGTGCACCATGTCATTACCTTATCCTATCATGTCTAATCCATTAGCTTGTAAAATGAACATGTTCTCCCCTGTCCAGATAGTCCTTGGGATTCAGATAACCCCAATGACATTATAGAGTTTTCATCATCCATTTG
Source organism: Thuja plicata (assembly GCA_018584345.1). Lineage (NCBI taxonomy): Eukaryota > Viridiplantae > Streptophyta > Pinopsida > Cupressales > Cupressaceae > Thuja > Thuja plicata. The sequence continues at coordinate 423,195 of MU228537.1, read as the reverse complement.
TTGTCATTCCATCAGTCTATTCATCCATTCATGATGTCCCTACCTTGGTAGACACTAGGGGAAATCAAATACATCTTGCTTGAGTATTAATGTTTTAAAAAATCCTAAAAATCAAATAAAGTCCTAAAAAATCATAAAAATTAAATATCTTGAAAAAATCCTAAAAATTATAAAAATTCCTAAAAAAAAATGTAAAAAATTCATAAAAAATAAACAACTTTTGAAAATATAAAGCAATAAAGTCTCAGTTTTTGACACCAATGTCATTTCATTTTTATCATCATTTTTGTTTTCATTTCATTTTCAATCATTTTTCCTTTGCAATGAGGAAGACATCTCAATAGAAGCAATCATGAGACGTTGATGTAGGAGCATCCTGGGTGTAAGGGCAATCTTGCATCACCCAAAAATATGTGTTTTCTATTCAATAAGGGCTATTTTGTACAAAGCTGCTATTTTTGGAAACTTGCTATTTTTAGTAAGTTGGCTGTTTGAACTCGGAATGTTCTAATTTTTTAGGTGAAAGTTCATCTTACTCATATAAGCATTCTAGTTGAATTTCATTGCCAGATCATCTGTATTGGCGAAGTTATCAAGGATTTACTATTGATATTTTAGGGTGCGAAACCTTTGAGCTCAATTTTCAGGACATTAGAGGCTCTGGATCATGGTCAAAGCCCCAGTTGATTGGCACTTTGCTTGATTAGCCACTATATATCATGATTTCCCCTTTTTGAAAAGTGGTTATAATAGTCAATCGAAGCTACATTTCAAAAGTTATGGCTTCCAGAAGTTGGGATACCTAATCTCATATTTTGTAAATATTTAAAGCTGACCCTTTTGTAATAAAAGTGAAAAATAATAAAATGCTAAGGGTAGTCGGCCTTAATGGCTAGATTTCTGGAACCTTCTCAGGTACGGTGGAAAATTGCCTATTTAAGGAAGGCCCGTAGTCTTTTCTAGGGAAGTTCTGGGTGGTTATTTGAGGCCTTGTCCTACAAATTATTGTAAGGGATGCCCATGTGGCTTTTGATATTGTAATTCCACATTTGTGGAGCCACTAAGAAGCCAATTTTCTGTTCTTGCAAATTTTTGTTGTTTCTCTCTATTTCTGTTGTGTACTTGTGGTATTAAGGGGAGTCCCCTTCATCAATTGGTATCAGAGCGAGAATTTCCTAAGTGTGTCGACAGATCGCCGACTATGAGGTAATTTGCACTAGGACCATGGTTAGGGTTTCAGTGATAAGTATGAAAATGCCTCCACGAAGGGAGTGTGGCAGAAGAGATGGAGGTGTGCGACTTGAGGTTAGAGCCCTCCAGAGACAAGTGCAAGCATTGTAGGAAGAGATTTGCAGAGGCATGAATCTTTCCGTAAGAGAGGAAAGTGAGGATGAAGCCGAAGTAGAAAGAGATTTTGACCAGGAAGGCAAAATTCTGAACCAAGAGGAGGAAAGGCTTTTCTGGGCCATTTCCAAGATCAGGAAAGACCTAAGCTTGAGGTTCCCACATTTTTGGGAAATATTAACCCAGAAGAGTTGATCGACTGGATCAATGAAATAGAAGAATATTTTGAGTATGAAGATATTGAGGATCCTGATAGGGTCAAATT
>MU228537.1:401341-412902 GCA_018584345.1 Thuja plicata | reverse complement strand
TATATATATATATATATATATAATTTTGAACAATAAAGTATCCTTGTAATTGTGAAATTGAAGAAAAACTAAAAATTAAGCTCATTTAATAAACAATATTTCTATTCTAAATTTTGGAAATCATCAAAATTTTAAAATGTAAAATAAATTTGATTTTTAAAAAGTTTAAATGTATTAACAATTAGTTTTAGAATTAATCTAAAAGTAAAATCTACATATTATTGTAATCTTTCTATTTTGCATGCTTTAAATGTTTCAACAATTCACTTTGAATACTGAAATGTAAATATAAATAGAATCCTTCTATTCTTTTTTCTTTTTATTTTTGCATGGAAATATTTCAAATTCTAAAATTAAAATAATTATATTTATTTATCTACATATAAGTGTAACTCTTATATTTTTTTATTTATTTGTCATGTGGATATGGTTGGAAGTAGCTCTTTGACTACTATGCTCTTCCTTGGTTGTTGTATTTGGGGGTTGGTTAGAGGTTGGTGCTTCCTCCTAGATGTATTTGTTTCCTTAGTCCCTATTGAGGTGAGTACTTCTTATATGGAGGTGGAGAGGGTTTGGGTAGGAGTGGGATGTGCAAATGGAGATTCATTGATGATAGCCTACTTTTCGTTTTGGATACTAGTATAAAATCCAATCTTATGGTTAAGGGAGCCATCAAAAACTCTTGGTTTAATTTATAGTTTTGTATTATCCAATATGTGTTTATTGCTCTATTTGTTTTACTGTTTAGAAGGAAGATAATGGGAGCCTTTATTAAACCCATTTCACATGTATAGGGATCCTTTCAAAACCCCTATGTTTTAGCTGATTTTTATTTTTTTTATTTTTTCTGAGGTTGATGATGAAGTTTTTGAGGTTTTGGGAGCCTTGTCAAAACCCAAGGTTTATGGTTCTGGGTACCATAAAACTCACAGTCTGTCAACTTATTTGATGGTTGTGTGAGGCTTAGGTTTTTTGTTTCTATTGCAGTTGTTTTTTATTGTGTTATTTTCTTCTAGGTTACTTGAAGCCTTGTTCTTTCTTGGTAATTGGTTGGTTTTGTGTTAGAGTTCCTGTTAAAAACTGTTTGTACTAGATTTCACGGTCCCATCAAAACTTGTTTTCCCCTAATAAAAAAATTTAATTTTAAAATAAAACCAAGATATAATGAAAATACTTGTATGTAAATTATTTTCTAATTTTTAAATGCATTTAAAAAAATTAAAGAAAATAAAAACCATTTCAATTAAACAATAGTCAAAGTCAAAATGAACTATTCATTATTTCATTTTCTTGATCAATATTTGATATGAGATAATACATTTACATTACCATGCTATGCATTTCCATCTCATATAGTGATCCTTTGATTTGATCATTTCATAATTAAATGAATCCAAATATTAGAAAAAGAAGGGCAAAATGATAAAAAGAAAACACAAAATTTTGGGGAATGTGTCCTGACCTTGTAGCTAGTGATCAAGTCTTCCATTTACATTTTATTGATCCACTTTGCCACAACATGTTTACCATTTTGGAAGTGAGAAGCTCCCACAGATTCTTATTTCACTTGGTTTCCATGAAACTCCGTTTGAGCCATTTGATCGTACTCAAATCTATATCTAGATCATATTCATTGTTCACTTTCAATTTAGTGGACTCTTCTCCCTTCAAATCCATTTTTTCTAAATCTTTAGCATAAAAAATTTAATATAGCATCAAAATTTAATATAGCATAAATATAGCCTACATTTTATTTAATATAGCATTCTAATTGTGTCAATTAAAACTAATATGCCATTTTATTTTCATATATGTCTATCAGAGTAGTTCCAACTAATTCTATCAAAATCCCTTTGTAGGATTTATGGTATGGTGGAAGTCCATACCCTCTTCAAAAGCTCCTATATTGGCACATGCAGGGAGGATGTTGGCAAAAATTGTAGACTCTAGCTTCACCCGTACCAATTGCATTTGCTTGAAATCTTCTCAAGCCTTTTCAACTAATGCCTCATGCACATATTGTGTAATCATGGTGTTCCATGAGAACACGTTTCTTTGAGGAAACATATTAAACAATTCATGTGTTTGTTTGTGCTTCCACATTTTGTAGGTTGAGTTTAACGTCCATTTGAGAAAACTCTTGCTATGAATTTTCTTCCACTGTTCTTAAGCTCTAATTTTGACACATGCTAGGATATGCTAGCCTTTTCAATAAATGTATACTATGCATTATTTGCAATCATAACATTACATAAGATCTTTGGTACAATCAGTCAAATAGTTCCTATGCCTTCTGTATGCTTTCACATTATGCATAGATGTCTCCCAGAGCATTTCCAATAGTAATATGTGAACATATGTTTTCTCGGCCACGATTCTTTAATTGATGTCCACACCCTATTCAAAAGCTACCATTTTGGTGTAGTTTGAGAGTACACAGGCAGATAAATTGATCGACTTGCTCCTTTTTAATGCATTTAACTTGCTTTATAATTTTAAAGCCACTTGTCAATTCAACTTAATGGATGATGCAAAGGTTGTTTCCACTCCCCTCGCTTCCCACTTTCATTTATCTTTTGATTTGTGTCCACAAACATAAGAGGACAAGGATTTTATGGAAGGAGTTCCTTACAAATCAACAGTTGATAGCATTATGTATGCTATGGTTTCTACACATCCTAACATTGCTCATGCGGTTGGAGTTGTGAGTAGATTTATGAGCAATTGGTATCAGAGCTGGTTGAACAGCTGATTGGGAATTTAGTGAAGAATTTCCAAAGCTATGGAAGATTCGAGGGTACAAAAATTCTTAGGGAAGAATTTGGGATATCGAAGATATAGATGAAATCATTGCTGATTAATAAAATTCTTTCACTTTCTCTTGAAGGAAAAAAAAGAAACCCATAGCTATGAGTAAAAAAGATTGGGAATCACTCGATGAAAAGGCCAAGGCAACAATCTTTTTCTCTCTAAATGATAATGTGTTGTATAATGTTACAAATTAATCAACAATAAAGGTGCTATGGGACAAACTCTCGGCTACATTTGCAATGGAATTTGCTACAAATAAGTCTTCATCATGAATAGGTTATACAAACTGAAGATGAGGGAAGGAGAGGTCATGAAAAACCGTCTTAACGAATTCAATACCTTGATCATCCAAGAAAATTTGGTTGGCATGACACAAGATGATGAGAACAAGGCTATATTATTACTATGTTCTCTTCCAAACAATTGGGATGGAGTTGTAACAACCATTAACACCACAACATCAAGCTCAAAAAAGTTATCTTTTGATGAAGTTTCAGTGACTCTTCTCAGTGAAAACATGAGAAGAAAGAACATGGAGTCTTCAACCAGCTAAGCCGTAACGATGGCAAGTATCAAAAATAGGGGAAGAAGTTAGAAGAGTCTAAAATAATTACAATATGAGGTCTAAATCCGCAAGAAGATTGCCTGAGGTAGACAAGGCGATTGTTGGTTTTCTGGAAAAGCTAGTCAGATCAATACAGATTTTAGAAAATACAAGAAGGCACAAGAATGGGTGTTGGACATTGACTAAAACATAACTCATGGTAAGGGTGATGGCATTCTAATACTATCAAAAATTGACACAAAATCATATTTGTGGATAATTGATTCTGGTGCTTCCTTTCATGCCTCTTCTTGCACATAAGCCTTCTCAAATTACCAAGAAGGTAATTTTGGACATGTTTATTTGGGTGACAACAAAGCTTGTAAAATTGTTGGAAATGGTGATGTTGTTTTGCAGCTAGCTAGAGGAGTCAAATGGTTGCTAAAAGAAGAATGACATGTTCCCAAATTGAAAAGAATTTTGATTTTTGTAAGTCAGCTATATACACAAGGATTTATTACCACTCTCATAGACACATGGAGATTCTCTAAAGGTTCTTTGGTGATTGCAAAATGAGACAAACTTGGCAACCTTTATATTGTAGAAATTGTTGGTGAGGTGAGAGATGTTATGACTATTGTGGGCAGAGATGTAGCTCTTTGGCATCAAATATTAGGCCACATGAGAAAGAAAGGACTTGAGGTTATTCTCAATTGAGAAAAACTATTGGGTCTTCAATCTATAAATTAGGAGTTTTGCGAACATTGTCTTCATGGGAAACAAAGATGGGTCAACTTATTGACAGATGGACATGATAAGAAGACAAAACCATTGGAGTTAGTGCACTCATATATCTTTGATCCTATGGAGGTAACCTCTTATGGAGGCACAAATTATTTTGTTACAATCTTTGATGATTGTACTAGGAAATTATTGATTTATACGATTTCTTGAAAGTTTGAAGTGTTTTCAAAATTTAAAAATTTGAAAGAACTTGTTGAAAATCAAAGTGATTACAAAATGAAATGTTTAAAGATGGATAGTGGAGGTAAATTTTGTTCTTTGGAGTTTGTTAATTTTAGTACAGATCATGGTATTCAAAGGATTAAATTTGTCCCCTACAGTCCTCAAGAGAATGTGGCAGCAGAAAGGCTTAATCGAACCATTCTTGAGAAATCTCGGTGTATGCTTTCCAATGCTAGTTTAAGTAAAGAATTTTGGGTGGAAGCCTGCAATATATTTGTTTATTTAATTAACTGTGGTCTTTCCTCTTGGTTGGAATTTGGTTTTTTAGAAGAAGAATGGATCAGAAAGAGAATTTCTTATGCCCACATCCGATTATTCGGATGTGAAACCTTTGTACATGTCCCAAAAGAAAAGAGGGAAAAGTTAGATTTCATATCACAGAAGTGTATCTTTGTTAGGTATGGCAAAGACCAATATGGATTCAGATTATGGAACTTTGTTGAAAAAAATATTGTTTTTATTAGAGATGTTATTTTCAATAAGCTAATATTTCTAGCCCTGCAAACACAATAAATAGTTACTAATGATTATGTGCCTCTATCTATGTTTGAAGAAAATGTATTCCTAGGGTCTTTTATATCCATATCTCCTACCATAGTAGTTTCCCTAACCAGTGTTTTAGAACCACAGACAAGTTCTCTATCATCTAGCTATAATGATGAAATTAATGAAATTAAATCCATGGGTAATATATGGAATGTTGGTGCAGAGGACTCTTCAACATCAATTCTTAGAACAGGTGATGTTGGAAATATCCACAATGATCAAATCAAGCCATCTGTGTTAGAATTTAATCTTTCCTTGGTGAAAATATGTAATTAAAGGATAAACTAAGGTATCCTATTTTGTATTTGTCCTCTAGTCCAAGTAGGAGGACATGTCACATTTTTGTATTTCCTTTAATAAGGAAATTAGATATTCCTCCTTAAGAGGATTCCTACACACGACACACACTTAATGTGAATGTGACACTCATAGGATATGAGAGTTACATGCAAACTCTTTCACTCATATCTACTTAAGAGATGCTTTTCTCTCACTTCTTAAGGTTGGTTTTCACAAGTTGGTTCTCATGGAGTAGTTCTTCTCTCTTTTTCTCTCTTTTTCATTCTTTTTTCTCACAATGTTGTAATGAGCTTCTTGCTCCATCTCTCTCTTCTTCTTTGGCTTCTTGCCTCATTCATTTTATAAGCACAAGGGGTTTTTCTTAGTTTTTCCCCTTTGAAAAACATTGTCTTGGTGTTGTTCTTGATCTTCTTGGTGATTGTTCTTGGATCATCTTTTCGTTTATGGTAAACATTTTTATTTATGTACTCTCTCTTGGATTCTTTCCTAAATCTAGTTTACTTTATTTATATTTTCTAACATGGTATCAGAGCTGGTTTAATCCTTGTTTTGAGTGTGCATGCATGAATAGTTGAAAGATATCTCCATTGAGGAGAAGAAATCAGATTTTTTATTCTTCTAACTCTTGTTTACAGGGATTCCTTTCATTCTCTTTGAAAAAATAAGTTCATTCATCTCTATTTCAAGTTTTTTTTAAAGTACTAATCACTCCCTCTGTCGAACAACCACAAGGGAAGATTTTAGATTTGCATTTTTTATATTTTATCATTAAATCACTTTAAAATCTGATTCTAATGTCTTTTTTCTTCCAGCTCTTACATTTCTTCTATTTCAAGTTCTTCATTTGTGTTCTACATTCAAATCTTGTTCATAGTTTTCATTCAGATTTTTCATTGTAGAAGTATTGCCCATTTTGTTTTGGACACTACAGGAAAATGGAAACAAATCTTGCAAAACTGAGATATGGGTTTTGTGCAGAATGCGCCCCATTTATCTCTCACATGGGAAGTTTTTCAAATTTCACAATTTTTATCTCTTTATTTTTGCTTTAGCTTTTTATGAGTTCTTATCTCTTTTCCATTTTCTTCTTCATGCTTTTTCACTCTTTATTCTAACCATCTTATTTGCAGGATTATTCTTTGTATTCATTTTTTATATTCAGAATTATTTATTTCAGCATTCACTTTTCACTTTTCACAGTAGCTCTTGGCATTCTCTTTGTGCTTTGTCCTTTTAAACTTTGAAACTTCTCTACAAAGCCTTGTGGTTGTCTGCGTAGCCTCTGCGTAGCCTATTCCCAGCATCAAATAGCATATAGTATCTTTGCTTGCATAGCAGCAACATCCTATCACGCAAAATTTGAGAATTTACTCCTCATGCAGAAGCATTCAATAAAGATCTCTCTGTTATCCTTTCTTTGGGCAGAAATTCATTATTTCATCCTTTGTGTAGCTTAGGCTGCTCACGCAACTTCTCATCTTTGAATCCTCTTTATCATATATTCTTCAGCAGATTTGACCTGGTTTCAATCTATTAATTTAGACTTTTGTCTTTTTATCTCTACAACATACATGTTAATAGTTTTCTAATTTATAGTTAAAACATTTTGAAAGAATTATAAAACATTTTATATGGTGTTTATAACTCATTTTGAAAGTTAATCTGTTATCGCTGTTATATCTTTTATCTTTGTCTTAAGTTGTGGTTTCAACAACTGTAGTAGGTTTATTATGATATGTATTTGCTTGAGATCGGTTTGTTCGAATGCTATTTGTTAGTTAGTTCAGTTTTTTGATATTGTTTGTTGCAATATATCGAATAAGAAGGAACGACCAAATCAACGAACCTGTTATTTTAGTTCTAGATTTTCATGGAGAAGCTTTTTCTGCTAAGAAATTTCTGAGATATTATCCTTATTAACATTTTGAATGTGTTTGTAGTAATGTTCATTTTTTGACCATGGCAGCTGCTTCTGCAAGATTCAAGTTTTCAAAATTTTTTTTGTTCTCTTTGACTGTTTTTGTTTATCAAATTACTTTTTAAACATTCTCAATGCAATTTGGAAATGAATTTTAAATCGGCGAAACAAATAATACATCTTTTTGATGATGAAAATTTCTTGGGAAAGAGTTTTAGTGCATCAGAATTATTCTTGTTATGGTAATTTATACTCCTACCTTATATGCATCGATAAGGAGGCTTTATTAACTTTCAAACTAACGTAATTGTTGGGTGTGAGAGTAGGTTCCATTACTTCAACGAGCATCATTCACATTTTTTTTCTCTAAGAACAAGCACAGTAAAATAAAAATCTTGGAGGCATTGTATGAACTTTTTCATATACTGCAATATCAACATCGTCATTGCTTGTCAGCGAAAGCTTTTATTTCTTGTAACGTTTATTTCTTGCACTGTCTGCTGGTTTATTCTGCTAACATCTTTGATCTGTCTGCTACTGGTTTATTCTTGGATAAAGACATATCTGCAATCATTTCTCTGATTATTCTAGCAGGGAGAATACTGTTCATCATTCTCGCAAGGAGAATAATCTGAATTTCTGACTTATCTAAGTTTAGTTTTTTTTTTTCAGTTTGAATGTATCTTTGACCATTTAATCTCATTATTTAAAATTTAAGGTATTTTTTAAAAAATTTGGTCAAATCGTTAATTAAATCAACAAGTTTCAACCTCCATTTTTTTTTCTAATTAATATTACTTCAAATCATTTCATTCCTAAGTTTTTTATATAAATTCTAACTATATTCTATTGTTGGTTCATTAATTCTTTGTAATCAAAATTTGTTTCACCATTTAAATTAAAAATTAATTAATTTTTTTTCAAATATTTGTTTAACCATTCTATTGTAAGTTTCATTAAAGTTAAATTTATATTTCTTGATCTGGATCAATATCTTTTCATTGTAATTCACTTTGTTTAAGGTAATTTGATAATTAATTATGTCTACCCTAATCTCAAAGTCAAAATTTTTAAAAAATCTCGATCATTGGATTTCTAACCTTCATTTCGATTATTATTCCTAGAAGAAAGGAGATTATGTTCATGCTTTTCAATTATAACTTTTTTTTTAAAAAGGAAGCAAAGTCATATATGATTGATCCAAAGTACTTAAAGTCATTGATAATATTAAATTATAGTATTTTCTTTCCTAAGTACTATTATTAAATTTATTGTTTAGCATTAATTGCTATCGAATTTATATGATCTATTGTTATGCACTTAGTTGCATTATTTATGGGTTCCATTTGTTCCATCTGTAAGTTGCACTGCGTTGCACTTACTCAGTTGATATTTATCAACTTGTTCCATTTGTAAGTTGCAGTGGTTTCACTTACTCAGTTGATGTTTATCAACTTGTTCCATCTGTAAGTTACACTGGGTTGCACTTACTCAGTTGATGTTTATCAACTTGTTCCATCTATAAGATGCAATGGATGCACTTACTTCAGTTGATGTTGATCAACTTATTCCATCTGTAAGATGCAGTGGATGCACTTACTTCAGTTGATGTTGATCAACTTGTTCCATTTGTAAGATGCAATGGATGCACTTACTTCAGTTGATGTTTATCAATTTGTTCCATTTAATTTTTTTTGGTGAGGATGTTTCTCTTGAAATCCTTCTTGAAATTTTGTTGGATTTCTCATATATATTTGGTAGGTAATATGTCCTTTTTCCTTATAATCCTTAGTTCCATTATTTTAAGCATATGACATTAGTTTCTTTTTAATTTTTTTTGGGATTTACTTCTTATGAAAAGATGGAAAGCTCAAATTGGTATAGTTTCTCATTATATTGGTTTAGATTTTTATCTCCTTAATGGTTCATTACTTATGGTACATGATTGTATTCATGTTTGGCATCTCAGTTCTTAGCTTGAGTTGGTGTTTGAGTAACATGTTCCACGTAATTATCTTTGTCTCTCTCATACTTATATGCATCTTCTACTATTGTGATAATGTCCTACATTCTTCATTGCTTAAATTGTGAGTCATGCAGGTGGTGGCTTGATCACCCATTCACTTATGTGACTTATTAACAGACTATCTATATCCATGTGATTGATGCAATGATGATGAAAGTCTCTTTAGTTGGTCTTGTGTGTTGTCATTTATGCATTAGTATGTTTAGTTTGAGATGAGAGGATGGATGATGTTTATGTAACTTTAATATTTTCTTTTATCTTGGTTTATTGATTAACTCTTATACTTTTTGATGAAATCTCATACATTTCCTTAAAGATATTTTCTGAGGTAAAAGTTTCAAAGTTACACTAACTTAGATGTTGATGAAATTCTTCTTGTGGATAGTTTCCTTGGTTCATATTTTGTGTTTCTATGTTTCTTTGTTTTAGGTGAATCCTCAAATCCTATATATGGAATCACTTCCTCTTCACATGTCCTATAACTTCAAGATGACTACTTCAAGACTTGAATCAAGACAATCAAATCTCTTCCTTATATTGAAGACCAAGTTGTAGATTTTGTAAAGAGACATTTCATTCTCATTATAAAACTTTGGGTTTAATTCCCTTGTTGTAAACTCCCCAAGTAAAGATTAAAGGGGGGTTTTCAAATTTAATCTTTCCTTGGTGAAAATACGTAATTAAAGGATAAACCAAGGTATCCTATTTTGTATTTTTTCTCTAGTCCAAGTAGGATGACATGTCACATTTTTGTATTTCCTTTAATAAGGAAATTAGATAGTCCTCCTTAAGAAGATTCCTACACATGACACACACTTAATATGAATGTGGCACTCATAAGATATGGGAGTTACATGAAAACTCCTTCACTCATCTCTACTTAAGAGATGCTTTTCTCTCACTTCTTAAGGTTGGTTCTCACAAGTTGGTTCTCATGGATTAGTTCTTCTCTCTTATTCTCTCTTTTTCATTCTTTTTCTCACAATGTTGTAATGAGCTTCTTGCTCCATCTCTCTCTTCTTCTTTGGCTTCTTGCCTCATTCATTTTATAAGCACAATGGGTTTTTCTTAGTTTTTCCCCTTTGAAAAATATTGTCTTGGTGTTGTTCTTGAGCTTCTTGGTGATTGTTCTTGGATCATCTTTTCATTTATGGTAAACATTTTTATTTATGCACTCTCTCTTGGAATCTTTCCTAAATCTAGTTTACTTTATTTATAATTTCTAACAATCTAATTATCAAATTGAACATGGCACTATGCCTTGTAATAATGCTGCCAATGATGTGGCATGCAATGCAAAGATGGTTAGAGTGACTGCACAATAGTCAAACTCACACTCCATTTCTCCCATGAAAAATTGTGTCTCAAAACTACTACCACCATATCTCATGGAGAATGGTGTATGGGATCGATATCTAACTCCTCCCAATATCAAAACTAGAGGGTTTTTGGAAGCCCACGCAGGTCAGAGTTCTCCTACCATAGGCTATCATCCTCCATACTCGCACAACACGTAGGTCAGATTCAGCCTTACACCATGGAAGCTTGAATTAGAAAATGACTTGGATGCCACGTGAACACTAAGAATTGCTCATTCTCCTCCCAGCTATAACATTGTTGAACAAAGTACTCACGCGGAGACTCTAGAAGCTAGGAAATTGGGTCTGTGACACACCGATTTTGAATCTTTTGAGACTATAAGGGATTTTGGACAGAGAACCAAAGTTTTTGGTGGTCATTCAAAGACTAGAATTTTTTAGAAAACTAATTCCTTGGAAACTTCAAATAAGTAGTAGAGGATACACAATAATAGAAATTTTGATTCGAGAAACAATCAATAATTGAGGAGGTCTTCTCGACAAAGATGAATTCCCTCTAAATTTTCAAATTATGAATTATTATTTGTTGAAGAGGTAGAGCCTGAATTGCTAATCTCTAAGCAAGTTGAACCAGCTAAATATAAAGTCACTTCTCAGAGCAGCGATAATGATAAATGGATGGTCACCATGAAAGAAGAAATGAGATCCCTTGTAACCAATGACACCGGGGATTTAGTCAATCTTCCAAAAAATTGAAGAGCACTGAAGAAAAAGTGGGTATATAAATTGAAATACAAAGGCAGAGGTGGAAAATGCTACAAAGCTAGTTTAGTGGTAAAAGGGTATGATCAGTGAAAGGGGATCGATTTTACTAAGATTTTCTCTCCGGTTGTGAAGATGACTATAATTCAAATAGTATTGGGATTTTTAGCTATATGGGATCTCGAGTTGGAGCAGCTTGATGTAAAGACTGCATTCTTACATGGTGATATAGATGAAGAAATGTATATGGAGCAGCCTCTAGAATTTGTCAATAAGGGACAAGAGAATCTTTATTGTTGTAACATAAGA
>MU228537.1:365876-398705 GCA_018584345.1 Thuja plicata | reverse complement strand
ATATATATATATATATAGATATACATGATATTATTGCAAATGAATTGGCATCATTCGCCAAAGAAAGTATACCTACAATCACAATCGATGAAATAAAATGAAAGAGTTACAAAGAAGAGTATTTTTAGACTAGAACATGGAGACCAAAAAGAATCAGTGCTACCATGTCGTAGATCCAAGCAAACTACATAAGGAAAATATTTACGAACAATAGAACTAGTACAACATAACATGAAAACAACGTATATAAGAGTAGAGATACATATAGAGGAATTGTATAAAAGGCTTGATTCCTTTATCACCTTGCACCAACAAAGTAACAAAGGTCATATAAAAGAATCTAACAAAAATTTAGCAAACACATTATGTGAGAAGCACAATATAGCAAGCAAACACAAAAAGGGGTACCATGAAGGACAAGCCAATCAAGCACATCGCCTACTCTCCCTATCTTGGTTTATATTATTTAGGGAAGGTGGGAAACTTGCAAGAGGGACTATATCCAACACAGTAGGAATAATAGCCAGTTCCAAATAAGGATCCTCTTGAGAATCATGATGTTCGATACTAGGTGTAATTATTAGTTGAGTTGAAAGCATATGAGGTAAATTAGTATCAAGATCAATAGTCTCATATTCATCACTAGGGTCAATATGATCATCAAGAGTATCTTCCTCATCAAGATTAATTAAAATAGGATCTAAGATGTGAATAGAGTCATCATAATCATTCATTTTAACATCATTATGAACATTAACTTCCTCCAACACATCAGGTATAGGCTGGTCAAAAGAAGGTAAATAATTTTGAAGAATAGAGGCACAAGCCCTAGCATTAGCCCTATGCTTCTTACAACATTCATTTGCAGATTTGTTACATTTTTCTTTGTTTGATACATGTTGAGAACTAGGAGGAGTAACAACTGGTTCTTTCATGGGCTCGAGAGGAGGATTCTCAGTAGGCTGAGAAGCGAAACTAAGAGGTTGAGTAATAGAGATAGTAGTAATGGATAAAGGAGGTATATAAGGAGTGGGAAAAATACCATGGTTAAGATCTATTAAAGGCATGCTTAACTCAATAATATTGCAATTTTTATAGGCTTGATATGAACAAAAAATGTTATCAGGGCGAGGAGGACATGAATTAGGTAATGAAGGCCAAAAGAAATCAAGAGTAGCACAATCTCTAGGCCTAGAAGGTTGATACAAACTATGATTAATCATTTTCACTTCTCTATTATGAATGAACTTAATACACTTGTGAATAGGAGAAGCAACGACATGCATGGAAGTTAACCAAGGCAAACCAAATTTGACTTGAAATTGATCAGAAGTAGGAATGACAATGAAGGTAGTATCTACAAATTTACCACAAAGTTCAATAGTCAAGTTAATAGAAGCAAGTGAAAGATAGAGAAAACCATTACAAGTTTGGATCCATGCGTCAGATGTATCATAAAAATCACATTGTAGGTTTTTCATAAAAAGGTTTTCCTTAGTAATGACATTTATTAAAGATGTGGGATCAACAAGAAAACCACAGGTAGGTATCATAGCAATCCTAGCATAAATATAAAGGGGACCATCGGGAGCCTTAATAGTCTCAGAATCATCAAAGCTGATTGAGAGTTCCCTAGGTTGTTTATCATTAGTTTATTTCTAAGGTTTAGGTAGAACTTGAAGTTTAAGTGGAGGTGAAGGATCTTGAACAGTAGGTTGAGATGAAACAATGCTCTCCACATGATTAACAATGTGATTGAGATCATCCATCTTTGAATCGTAAATAATATCCATAGAATATGGTTGAGCGATGGTATTAGTATCATGTGTAGGTAAAGGATTTCTATAAATTTGAAGGTTTTGATTAGGAGGAGAGACAAATTTTTTCCCACTACAATCAAAAGTATCATTATCATTCTTTCTTGGTTGATGATTTATGGTTCCCAGTCTTAGAGAAAATGAGAGGAGAAGGCTTCCTTATATATGAATCTAGGGCACAATCTTCTAGAGAGGCCTACATAGGATAATTAAATTCCAATTAGACCTATATCCCTAGAAGAGGACCTATATTAAATATAATTTCAAGAGTTTTTTCTCCGAAGACCGAAACAGCCGACTCGGAAGCGGGAATTAAATCTTTTCAAAGCCCAACATCCAAAAACCCTGGAATTATGAAATTTGGACCCTGGGTCAAAATTGAAGTTAATTTTGACCTAGGCCAAGGTCATGGTCAACCTTAAACTAGGTCAAGGTTGTGGTTGAACTTGACCCAGAAAGGTCAATTTTGACCCTGAGGTCAAAGATCTCAGGTTTGCAGTTTAGGATGCCAGAAACAGGCCAGAGAAAAGTGGGAAATGGGGTAGAATAGGGGGGAAAGCCAAATCCAAGGTGCTTGACATGACCCTAAACCACTTACTTAGAGGGCTAAACCATTCTATAATGGAAGTGCTTCCATTTTTCAACTATACAATTACAGACTGAAGAAAAGTTTGTATAGGCTCAAACAAGCCCCAAACAATGGTATTTAAAATTTGATTGATACATGATTGCTCAAAAATTCATTTGATGTGAATCAGATCCATGCATTTATTATAAGAAACTTCCTAATGTTGAGATCATCATTCTTCTTCTCTACATTGATGACATGTTGATAGTCGGTACTAGTCCTAAGATTGTTGATGGGTTGAAAGCTCATTTGGAAAGTGGGTTTTCTATGAAGGACTTAGGGGCATCCAAGAAGGTTCTTGGCATGAAAATTACCCAAGATAGAAGTAAGAAGGAGATCACTTTATCACAAAAAGAGTACATTGATAAACTAGTTGAAAGACTTGGTATAGTTGATGCAAAGGTTGTTTCCACTCCCCTCACTTCCCACTTTCATTTATCCTCTAATTTGTGCCTGCAAACACAAGAGGACAAGGATTTTATGGAATTCCTTACAAATCAGCAGTTGGTAGCATTATGCATGATATGGTTTCTACACATCCTAACATTGCTCATGCGGTGGGAGTTGTGAGTAGGTTCATGAGCAATCCTAGGAAGACTCATTGGGAATTTGTTAAATGGATATTGAAATATCTTAAAGGAACTTCTGATTATTGTCTATGTTTTAGTAGTAGTAATGTGCAATTGCAAGGATTTAATGATTCTGATGTTGCTAGAGATTTGGATAAATGAAAGTCTACTATCGGTTATACATTCATGTTTTCTGGGGCTGCAATTAGTTGGTCGTTAAGGCTACAACATTCCATTGCTCTTTCTTCCACTGAAGGTGAATATTTGGCACTTTCTGAAGGCACTAGGGAGATGATTTGGTTACAGAGTTTTTTCAGTGATTTGAAATATCAGCAAAGTGATTATGTTCTTTTTTGTTACATTCTTAGTGCCATTTGTATGGCTCACAATCACTCATCTTGATATCATTCGAAATATGTTGATATTCATGCTCATTTTGTGTGATATATGGTTGAAGAGGACAAACTAAAGGTTGTTAAAATTGACACAAAGGTCAATCCAATAGACATTTTGAACAAGGTTGTACCCAAGGAGAAGTTTGAATGTGCTAGGACTTCTCTTGGGCTTGTAAAGAAGAGGTAAATCAGCAGGGAGAGAAGGGGAATAATTTTTTAGTAGCAACACTTGTTGGTCTTCAGGTGGGATATTGTCAAGTTGAAGTCCAATAGTCATAGTTGGCTTTTCCATCCATTTGTAATGACCTCACATATTCATGGCATTGAAAGGTTTATATATATTATTGCTGGTGTAACTTGATATTCATTCAGTTTGATATAATAAATTCCTCTTCTTAGTGTGGATGTAGCCAATTTTGGTGAGCCACGATAACTCTTGGTGTTTATTTGTGCAACTTTGAATTCTTAATTCTTATTTATTGTTATACTATTTTTCTTTCTTTCTTTCTTTCATAACTTCACATCATGAAGGCCCATCTCAAGTCAAGAAAAAAAAATTGTGTATTTATCATAATAGTCTACTAGATATCAATTTTTTTCCTTTTAAACAATAGAAACTTGGGGAGACCAGAGTCCCTTAACCATGGATTTCTATCCTTGATGGATCTATCTGTAATCCTCTCTGCCAAAATTTGGATTTGATCAATAAATAAATCTCAATTATGGATATGAATCTTGAGATATGGAAATAGTTAGTTTTAAGAAAATGGAATCAATTCATTCAAAATAAGAGTGGAAGGAAAAAATAACAAAGATTTTAAAGAAATTCAAACCACCTAATGTTGGCTAAACATACCCATATCACAGATTTAAAAAAAATCATGAAATTTCATATATGAGATAGGGTCAAACGTATACCACACATATGACTATGAAGTCACATATTGAACATGTCACTTGCCTCCCATTCCATAGAGATGTATGAGAAAGACATTGGCATATAGAGAGATTAGAGCAGCCTAATAGTGTCTGCGAGCTAGCCAAGGAAGATAATTTATATTCCCAAGTATCCTAGAACATTCAGACAATTCCTCATGTCATAGAACAAACCCCTCTTAATATTGTGAATTTGAAAAGCATTTCACGACCTCAAAACCTAGAATTTCATGTATTTTGTATTCTTCATCCATTATAATTATTTATGTTTTGTTTGTGTCCACTAATCCACTACCTTATGTGACTTTTCATTTCAATTGTAACTATTGCTAGGTTACTAATCTTTTAATTTTAATTTTTTTGTAACTATTTTTAATTTTCATTTCCAGAGTGACTACTAGCAAGGATGTAAAAATAAATTGCATAGTATATCTGTCGACAAAGGTTCTTTCCATCCCTCTGTGACTGAATACGCCTCTCAGTGTAATTAATAAATTTGAGTCTTGTCTTAATTTAATTTCTATGAGAGCCCTTAATTATAGGTGTTCCCCTTTAATTATTTCATCCATTCCATCACCACTTGCATGCATAGGCCTTATTATATCATGTGTAGCATTTTTTCTTTATCTTGATATCACACCTCACTTTTATACATATTTTGGGAATCCACATATCAAACTAGACCGCCAACCCAAATTTGAACATGGACTGGTTGGTATAGGGTGACTAGGTAGGTATAGGGCGAGTCCACTTGATCCTAATCTAGGAGTTACCCCATACCTCAATAATTGGACCAAAATTTGAATTAGACAAAGATATTTTTATTTAAGTGAGATCTCCAAATTAATGTAGGCCTCCTTTGATTTTTTATCCTAAAATGGCTAGGTGAGGTATACAAGAAAAGATACCTCCCTCATTTTGGCATCTCATCAATCTAATTCATTCAAATCCATACACACACAAATATTTATACAATTTCAACCATTAAATTATTTAAATAATTCAAGGCATTTCATCCTACCATATCCTTAATTATGGAAAGCTTCAACAACCATCATGCAAGCATGTCTTTTGTGATGTCCTTTTAGGTTTTTGTAGAGTTATATTATTACATCAACATTTGTGATCTCATTTAAAGAACATTTGCATCATCAAGGTATAATACATCTTATTCTCATATGTAGCCCCTACTTTATATAAATATGCTTTCATTGAGAAAGTAATTTTCAATTAAATTTCATGATTAATTCCAAAACTAGGATTTTTGACATAGGAAAACCCCTTCAAACAAATATTTTCCCATTTTTGTGTATGTAGGGGACAAGTAGCACAAGTGAAAATGGAGCTATAGGAAGGTCTAACAAAGATATACAATTTGATAGTAATTTCATTAGATTCATCTAGGTTAGAAGTGAATTGACTCACCCTTAACCTCCTAGTGGCTCTTAACGTCATTTTCTCAAGTGAAACTCACACCATAGGTTAGTCATTGTCTTGGCTTCCCATATTTGGTCTCAGAATTAGATTTATAGTATGCTATATGCCTACATACATATAAATTCATCTTTCCTTCCATTCTTACCCTATATCTTACATTTTTACTTTCATTTGCATGGTCATTATCTACTAAATAGTGAAGGAATCCTTACATCTACTCAATTATTGAGCCTCATCAAGCCTAGTGGATCGTCTTTCTTCTAATGTATGATAGAAAATTCAGGTGATCTTCCTAGTTTGTCCATTCAACCTAGTGAATCTCCCCTCATCCATATTTTATTTTAGTAAATTTGGTGAACCTGACTCCCTAACATCATTATTCTTATTTAGATGTATAGCTCTGATTTGGCTATCTTTAATTTCACAATGGAACTCAAAAAATTAGATTGGATTTCTATTTCCCATGTGATTACATTACTTATTAGTTTCATTTATCAAATTCATATGGTAGATAATAGTTTCTTTCATTTCATGTTTCTTGTTTTCCTTCATAGTATTCTTGCATATGGAATCATGAGAATTTCAAACAATCGTCCTTCTTGAAAATAATTTTTGAAGGCTTTTATCCATTTTTCATGATGATATACAATAAATTTATTAATGAAATGCATGGAATGTGTAGATTTCTTAAGAGCCATAGTATAAAATGATAAATCTAAAGATGAAATTGATATAAATAATATTACTACCCCATAGGTTGTATTTTGTTGATGAGGATAGAGTTCATACTCCTAGCAATATCGTACTAGAGAGTAACAGGTCCTCTCATCCTAAAGATTCCTTGGTTCAAGAAGCTAATAAGGTTTTCTTATGCACTTCTTTGAATGCTCTTAATTTCCCTAGACCTCATTCCCTTTATCAAATTATTTTCAATCATGATGATGTGGTGCATTTTCTTCATGATTTTTCTCCTAAAATAATATTAAAGATGAATATCTCCATAAACCTTCTTCTTCTTCCTAGCCTAAAGAGTATGTTATTAATGATGATAGAATTTTTCACCTATATAAAGAGTTAAATCCTCTCACCACACATCCTTATACAAATTTTTTTTATAACCCTCACAATTAAAGTCTTCCTCCTTCTTAGCTAAAGGCTTTTATAATGTAGGCTATGACATCACCTCTTAACAAGGATATAGTGGACAAGGTATTATCATTCATAAACAATAAATAAAGGTCCCTATATATCCTCCTACAAAATTCAAGAGAAATGGTATATTATTTATACCTCAAGAAAACATTACTCCTCCTTCAAATCATATTGATCCTTCTTTGTCAAAACCAAAACCTCCTTTAAAAACTCATTTACCACCCCCATCAAATAGTAACATGTCTTTAGATGATCATTTGGCCTTGGCTAAAAAAATCTTTTGGAGGGTTAACTATGATACAAAAATCAGATTTTCTTTATTTCATTTTCTAAAACATCAAATACTATATAATGGTAACTTTCATTGTCTTGTTCATCATAGCAATAAACAGTCTCTTACGGATTATAATGAATTTAGACAATATGTTCAATATTTATTATATAGATGTCTTATTTTCTTAACAATAGATATTATAGTTTTCCTTGATATTAAAAATGTGCACTAGCATTCCCTTCACCTATTATGTTACTCCAGACCATGTGCTCTTAGCAGCTTACTTAATTCAGGGCTCTTTATTTTACATGGTGCTATATTTTCATATTCAAATATTCATTTGTGAGTGTAGACATCTCAATTTGATTAACGATTTCATAATAAAATTTAACTCTCTCCTGGGCATTTTAAGTAAATATTATTATTTAATTAAACTATGTTGATCCCCTAATTAATTAATTATAGTCCAATTAATTAAAATTGTAACCTTGTCTATTTAATTAATTAATTACCTTCTTCTATTAATTAAAAAAAAAACCCCTATTTGGTTTAATTAATTCATTTATCCCTTTTCCTCTATTATTAAATCAAACAAATTATATTTAATCCAATTTAAGCACATGGATCCTAACTTTAACCCCTAACCAAACGTCCCTTCAACCACCTAACCCAAAGTTCTAACTCAACCCAACCCCTTTACACACACTAATCCCTTCTTAATTTGGTTAATTTCACTTAACTAGCTAAATAAACCTCCACTCATTCTCTCTCCTCCCATCACATCCTCCTAAATATCTCACTTTCCCTCTGATCTAAGCCTAATCACCCACTAAACATTTGCACAATCATAATCCATGGATTAAGAAATCCTAACCCAAACCAATGTCAACTTTATGTCTTTTCAAATCTAATCCCAATCTCCATCCCACTTGTAAACCTTAAATGCCCTTACACTCTCAACCACATTCTTACACCTTTGTCCCTAATTCCCTCTTCCCAAAATGGTCACAATCCTCAATGCTTGACCTTTGGAATTTGAGAGAAGATGTGCCTTTATGACATATCTTCTCAACCCCCCCAAGTCCTCTCAAGCTCTCTCCTTGTGACACTTGTCACAAGGTTATGAGTTTGAAGAAGCAAAATCCATGTGCTCACCTTAAAATGCATCTTGGCCATTCACAAGGTTTCAATCCTAGCCCTCTATTTTCCATCCTCTTTGCCTATAAATTGATTCCTAAACTCCTTCATTATCATCCACCTTTATATGCAAAGTTATAATGCTACTTTGAGTATCAAAATCCTACATCATACCCTTATAATGCTAAAATTCCCACTCATCCATTAAAGATCATCTTGAAGCTTGAGAGAAACTTTTGAGAACACATCCCTCTACTTGGACAAATCTAAACTACAATTGAGGCTATTTGGGTTTGAGTTTTGCATTCCCTTGTGGGTTTAGCTTCATTTTTAGGTCTTATCATATATCTTGTATTGATTATTGTAGTGAATACTTTAAATATTTATTGTGCTCCCTTTACTATTACTATTTCTTTGCATACATTTTGGCATGACTGGTGGGACCCACTTCTAGCGGTCATTTTCTTTTCTTTCTATTTTTTTTTTTGCAAACTAACCTTGAAAGAATAATGTTTTTTGTTGCTTTAGTGGTTTTCACAAGGTTTTCTTGGTGTTTGTAGGTTAAAAAGTGGGAAAACATACATTCTTGTTCTCAGACATATCTTCAAAATTTATAAAGCAATTAAATTTAAAACTCGGTGAGATCGCGTGGACTTTACCATTTTCCTTCTATCTTCTATTTTTTTATTCTTAAACCATTTGGCGGGAATGTGATTTGACTACATCAGAATGTTGTTTGATGATTGTACACCACAAGGCATTTAATTCTAAACATCCTATAATAAATATCAAACTTTCTAACTTGGCAGGAACATGATTTGAACCCGCAGGATCACTTGTACGACAGTTATAAGTTATTATTGCTTTCTATCATTTTAGGACTTGTCTTTTAATTTACTAACAGATTTGTAGGATCATTGGTATGGCTCACAGGATTGCATTTCTATAGATGATGTTTTTTGTATTGTGCAGGTTGGCGGGATCACAAGTACGAATCGAGAGATCGTTGTTTACTTTTTAATAACATAAGTAACTCATTTTCATTTGGTGCTCTAATAATTACCCAGTATGCCCCACATCATTTCACACTTTGAATTTGGGTTGAAAATTTGTGAGACCTACCTCAGACAGTCCTTGTTTTACTGCTTTATTTTTCCATGATTTCAGTGATATTATGCTTAGACATACTTTGACCTATTGAGACTTTTATGCATTTGAGGATCTATTGAATCCTATGTTATATATTTAGTACATGATTATGTAATTAGGGTACACTTGAGATACTACATATTTTGATTTAGTTTCAGTTTATGATGATGTCATATATGGCATTAAATGTATGGATGTAATATGATGAAATTTGGATTAGGAAACCGATGAGATATTGATTTAAGTTTGAATTCAGATTTAGTTATATGCAATGAATTATTGATGTCATATTATACTTTTATATCATGTTGTTTTGGACCTACTGATGTGTGCAATGAGTGTGCAAGGATAGTTGACCATGGATCTAAATTGGGGACCCAGTATTAGAACCTATGTGAAATTTTGTGCATTCCAAGGTCTTGTTTATATAAATAAAAAATGGACCTTGTTGTATATGTGTTTTATTCGTAAATGTGCTTGCATGTGTGTATTTCAATTAGTTAATGTTAATGTGATTAAGCTATGTCATTTTTTTTCAATTTAATGTGTCAATTTTGGCAAGTATTGTAATGAATGTTGACATGGCTAGTTATGTGAACCATGGTTAGGTGTAGGGTTAACCTAAGGTTACTTAAGTGTAGTACCCAAGCCTACCCAAGGTTAGAAGATTCTAGATGGTCAAATTGACTTAGGAATCCGTGGGTTAACCTTAGGTGTAGTTTAGGAGGGTCTTTTAGGCTCCCAGAAGGTAACCAGGGTCATTTTTAGCTACCCAACTTGCTACCCTAGGGGTTAGGAGTCATTTTCAATAATTAACGAGCCTCTAAAATTATTTATTACTCCCCTAAAGTCTCATTTTTAAACTTGAACGATTTTGAGGAGTTCTGTAACTTTGGTTAACCTCTCTCTTCTTCCCAAGTTTCATTTAACTCGATTCATGGAGAATGAGGGAAAGTGGGAAGAAAGGGATGGTTAGGGTCTTCTCACCTTTGGTTAGTCTTGGAGGTTTTCCTATTTAGGAAAGGTTTTAGGAGGAGTTGGGTGTTCACCCACTCTCTACCCTTAGAGACAGATTTCAGTTTTGAAGGAGCTTTAGGAGTGAGAGTCTAGGAAGGATAGCTCATCACCAGATTTCAACACACTTTAGCTTTTGAGTAAGGTTGGTCTCCTTTTTTAATATACTTTCATGGTTTTTCATGTTCTTGAGCTTGAAACTCCATTAATGGAGTCCTATGTAAATTTTAAGTTATTTTCAAGTTGAGTTTTTAGAGTTTTATGTTGTATTTTATTTTATGAATAATTTTGAATGTGATTATTCAAGGCACACTCACCTTTGAGAGGGTAGAGTAACCTTGAAGGGGGTGATAGGAAATGACTCTGGTTTGGTGATGTAGTACTAGTCTTGCTCCTTAGACCTCTTCTAGGGTCTCTTAGGTCAATCAGTGACCTACTAGGGTTCTTCTATTCACCCTAGGCTCCTTAGGTATCTTATCACAAGATCCTAATTTCCTTCAACTAGTAGAGACCAACAAAATATAACTCACCACTTTGCAAACCTCATGCTAGACCCAAATTGGTCTTTCTTGTCCATTTGTACAATCTAATTCAAATGGATTTCAATCTTCAAAAAATTGAAAAGGAAGCATATGAAGATGTCAACAGGACCAATTCCAACCCGTACAAACTCACTTTTCTCCAGAAACACAAATGAGCTCCAAGAACCTATGCAATTACCCCCAAAATAGGGCTATAAGCAATTAGCCCTATTTGGACACCTTTTCAGCATTATCTTGGGAAAATATCTTAACAAGTGCTAAATAGGCTTAGGATCTAGACACCATTTTCAGAGACACTAAGGATTTTCTAGGTTTTAGGCCCCTAAAGTGTCTGTACAGTCCTTCCTACTTTCATGCCTAAAATTCAGGGTTTTAGGCCTCCTTCACTGTCTGCACAAGAAATGGACTTTCTTGGACAACAAGATAACTCCTCAAAAATTATTCTCCTAGTTGGGGTTCCTCCTCTAACTCCTCTACCTTCCCACTTCCTCTGATTGAAGCTATGGATGCTTTCAATCCCTCTAGCTAGCTTTGCAACCTTTGATGATCCCTAGCCATGCAACTCTGGCTCGCCTAGGGCATCATCTTAAAAATAGTTTCCACCACTTCCAGGGCCCAACCAAATATGTACATAATGTACATGGAGTATAATTTCATAATCCAAGAGCTTGGGCCAAATCCATGGTGGAAAAGAAAGTTAAGACTCCATTTGCAACCAGTGCTCAAAACTAGACTAGCGACTGGACTGAACTTTCGAGATTTTACAAAAGAAATCAAAACTATTCAAAATACCAAAATAAAACCATAGGAAGTTAAATAATAACCTTAATTACAAGAAACAAAGCTTACAGAAACAATTTCAATCCATTACATTGCCTGATCACCTCAAAGCACACAAATCCACACTGTTATTGATTAACACAGTCCGTACATGAAAGTTCTAAAACATGCCAACCCTTAAAAAATCTTGAGGATGGTCTTATATAGATGACCCAAACACTAAATGGTCAATTTTAGATAGTTACCCAACCAATTTCTTTGAAGATGCTAACTTGTCTTAAAAGTTGTCAATGTTGTTAATGACAACATTGACAACTTTTGACAACTTTTGGGTTTGATTACCAAACTTGGTCAAACCCTAGCCAAACTTGTCCAATCCACTACATATGATGAAAAAACATCAAAAAGGACCTCTAGTCCCTCTCTTGGCTCATTTTTCCACAAAATAATAAAATTCCCTAATTGCACCTAAGGGTCACTAAGGAACAAATAAGACCTATCCTCCTACAAACACTTCACACACTAGGAATCTTGGTCCCTTTATTTACCTAGTAGTCTAGCTAGAACCACTACAAGACAAAAAAAGAAAGAGAAAACCCTAGGTTACATTTCCACAACTAGCTTACCTAGGTGCCCTTGCACCATACTCCCCCTAAAGGAAGAAGTCATGTCACTCCTATGGATAGTAGCTCCTCTGAGATGCCCACCTTCTTGAAATTTTCCTCTAGAATCCATGAGGCCTCTGATTCTAGTCTACCCTTTCACTGAATCAAATTCTCCATGTAGACTTTGTGTCTAGTGGTATTCTTGACACGGGAGTCCAGGACTTTATCAGCCACCATAGGAATCTTTGGAGGTAAGACAGTAACCTCCACATCAACATTGACCCCTTGACTGGTTGGATTGATGTCTTCCATCTATCCCCAAAACTCTATGAGGTCTTGACCATTGAATATGGGTGAGATGCTCAAATCTGATGGTAAGTCCACCTTATATGCATTAGCTCCATACTTGGCTTAGATCTTGTATGGTGCCACCCTTTTCATCTAAAGTTTGGTAGGGACACCCTTCTGTATTCTAGATTTGTTCAAGTGGACCATCACATAGTCACCCACTTCAAACTGAACATCCTTCCTTTTCTCATCCACTTTGGATTTTAACTTAAGTTGACTGACTTGTATCTGCTTCTTTACCTGATCTTGTATCTCCTTCATGGTAGCAGTGAAGTATTTTGCATGGCCACTTCTATACTCCATTCCACCAAGATCCCTGAGCTCACAAACACCCCTAGGATGCATGCCATAAACCACCTCAAATGGACTCTTTCCTGTCATCCTATTCTTGGTATCATTGTAAGATAATTTTTCTTGAGGAATGACCACATCCCAAGTTAGTCCATATTCCTTAGTTAGGCACCTCAGGTTACCTAGCACTCTATTGACCACCTTAGTTTGGCCATCAGTCTGTGGGTGGTAAGCTGAACCAAAAGATAGGTTAGTACCCAGCCTTGTCTATACAGTTCTCCAAAAATGACTCATAAAATTTACATCTCTATCAGCGATAATGCTCAAAGGAAGACCATGAATCCTTACTATTTCCTTGAAAAACAAATAATCTATGTGGCTAGCATCATTAGTAGTTATGCATGGAATGAAATGTCCCATTTTACTAAATCTATCAACAACTACATAAATTCTATCATACCCATGGTCTATTAGGTATAGGTAGAGGCTGATACAACCCTGCATTACTCATTCCTCCTTTTGCCTTCATGCAAACAACACATTGTTCTACATACTTGGTGACATCCCTCACCAATTTTGGCAAATGGTAGAACCTTTGGACCAACTCCAAGGTCTTTTCCTTACCAAAATGACCACTTAGAGAGCCATTATACTTCTCTTGGATGAGGTTCATCCTCATTGACCCCTTGGGTACACACAACTGATTACCTTTAAACAACAAACCATTCTGTAAACTGTAATCAGAAAACTTGCTATGAAAATGGTTCTCAAAGTCAACACATACCTTATAGGCCTCACCAAAATCCTCATTTGACTTGTATAGGTCTCTAAAAATCTCAACCCCAATGCTATTCAAGTGGACTTCTTGCACTGTTAACAATCTCCTGCTCAAAGCATCTGCCACCTTATTGAGTTGACCCTTCTTGTGCTTGATAGTAAAAGTGAATGCTTGCAAGTATTCCATCCACTTCAGATGCCTATTACTTAGCTTTTCTTTTGTGTTGATGCAGCTAAGGTCCTGATTATTAGTAAATACCACAAATTCTTTAGGCAATAGATAATGCCTCCATTTCCTCAAAGATTAGACTAGAGCATAAAGCTCTAAGAAGAATATTTCTTCTTGGCCTCATTTAATTTTTCACTGAAGAAGGCAATAGGTCTATCCTCTTGACTTAACACACCCCCTACTACCAATCCACTAGCATCACACTCAATGGTAAATAACTTATCAAAGCTTGGCAACTGTAGGACAGGTTGAGTAGCCACTTGTCTTTTCAACATCTCAAAAGATTTTTTAGCTTCCAAAGTCCATCTGAACTTAGTTTTGACCCCACCCTTAATAGTATTCATTAATGGAGCACATATCCCACTGAAGTTCCTAATAAAATTTCTATAAAATTGGGCAAGGCCATGAAAAATCCTTACCTCAGTGGCTGAGGTAGGTGAAGGGCAGTTCAAGATTGCAACAACCTTGTCTTTGTCCATCTTCAAAGACCCCTTGGACACCACAAATCCCAAGTAAACTAGTTCTTACTTAAAGAACTCACACTTCTCAAGGTTAATGGCCAACTTCTCTTCATGCAACCTCTTCAATACTACCTCCACATGTTTGACATTTTCCTCTCTTGTCTTACTGAAAATAAGTATATCATAAAGATATACCACTACAAATTTTCTAGTGAAATCCTTGAGCACTTCTTTCATGAGCCTCATGAATGTGCTCGGAGAATTAGCAAGGCCAAATGGCATCACAAGCCATTCATATAACCCATCTATGGTTTTGAATTCCATTTTCCATTCATCACCTTCCTTCACTCTAATTTGGTGATAACCACTTTTCAAATCTAACTTTGTGAAATACATTTCCCCACCTAGGCAATCCATAAGATCCTCTATCCTTGGTATTGGGAATCTGTACCTTATTTTAATCCTATTTATAGCCCTTGATTCTATGCATAATCTCCACTTTCTCCCCTTCTTTGATGCTAAAACAACCGGGAATGCACATGGGCTAATGCTCTTCTTGATCAAGCCTTGATCCAAGAGTTCTTGTACTTGTCTTGCTACCTCCAAGTTATGATTTGGAGTCAACTTGTATGCTACTTTATTGGGCAAGGATTCCCCTGGCACAAAGTCTATTTGATGAATTATAACCCTCTTAGGTGGTAGGGTTGAAGGAGTGCCATCACTCACAATTTCCTTATATTTCTCAAGCTATTCTTCCACTTCCTTTGGTAGTGGTTCCTTTACTAGTGTCTCCTCCTCCTTAGGTCTTAGCACAATGGCATAACCTTCTCCCTTATCACCTCTGATATCATTCACCAACTCGTTACCACTGCATAACATGACATTAGGAGTTTTACTCTGTGGTTCCTCATCCTCTAATAAAGACTAAATTTTGAATGTCTTTCCTCCTTTCTTAAATGTAATGGAGTTCTCCTTCCCATCATATACTGCTCCATTATCAAACTGCCAAGGCGTCCCAAGAAGCAAATGACAAGTATCCATTGGAAGGATGTCACAAAGCAATCTATCCTTATATCATGCTATGGAGAATTCTACCCATGTTTGCTCATTGACCAAGACACTCTGGCCTTTGTTGAGCCATGCCACCTTATAAGGGTTCACATGGGGTATTTTGGCTAGCTTTAGCTTCACCACTGCCTCCTCTGAAATGATGTTGTCTATGGATCCAGAATCAACAATCACTTTACATACTTTTCCAAGAATCTTGCATCTGATTCTAAATAGTACCCTCCTATGTTTGGGCTCATCCTTGATTGGATGCCTTATTAGGACCCTTCTAAACATCAGGTTCTCACCCATTTTTGAGTCTAAATGGTCCACCTCTAGATTTTTGACACAAAGAGTATCCTCATGGGCATATGCTACTCTTTTGTCATTATTTTCTGTAGAGGTCTTATCAGGACATCTGTAAGCTGGATGCCCTAGTTTCCCACAATAATAGCATTTCATTGTAGTAAAGTAGTATCCACTCCTACCTCCTCTTCCTCTGTTAGAACCCCCATTGTTACCCCTGCCTCTATTATAGCCTCCTCTTGAATTGTTCTTAGTCTATTGCTCTATCAACTTGCTTTCTCCTTGGGACCTTTGTTCACAACCCCTTCCTTGGTAGCCTCCTCTTTGACCCCTATGTTCACTTCCTCTTCCTCTATTGTTATTACTATTCTTGTAACTAGAATCCCCTTTCTTCTTATTCCTGTCTTCCACCTTTAGAGCCAACTGATGACATTTTTGGATGGTAGTAGATGTCCATAGACTTAACTCCTCTTGGATGTTCCACTTCAACCCACCCAAGTACCTAGCCACTTTGATTGGCTCTTCTTATTGCAACTTAGACCTTAAACATAGTCTTTGGAATTCCTCAGTATATGAGGCCACAACTAGATCTTTCTGCTTCAAGTTTTGTCTCTTCCTATGTAACTGTATTTTGTAGTCCTCTAGAAGATAACTC
The DNA here is from genome assembly GCA_018584345.1 of Thuja plicata. NCBI lineage: Eukaryota > Viridiplantae > Streptophyta > Pinopsida > Cupressales > Cupressaceae > Thuja > Thuja plicata. The sequence continues at coordinate 382,156 of MU228537.1, read as the reverse complement.
TCTTTAAATTTTGTTACCATAGCATTCCAATTTTCTATTGGTTTCTTTCCCACACTTACCCTCTCATCTTGAAGGTATTTCAACCAAATAAAAGCTGACCCTCTGAGTCTAGACTTGGCCACTTTAACCCTTTGGGCCTCACTTATCCCTTCACATTCAAAATGATTTTCCATTGCTTTAATCCAGTCCATGATTGCCTCAATATCCATCTTTCCTCCAAATAAAGGTATTCCCTCCAAAGATTTTCCACTTAGAACCTTTATGGCCTTCAAGAAAGGTTCCTCATTCAACACTGGGTCAAGTTTAGGTATGTAGTCTTCTTCCTCCATCTTCTTCTTACCCTTACTACTGGATTCTACTTCATATTCTTTCTTCCTAGTAGCATCTACTAGTTCTTCCATCCTTCCTCTCATTGCTTCCAAAGTACCCTCAAGGAGTCTATTTTTCTCCTTCTTCTCCTCCATTTTCTTGGCTAGTTCTGCATTTGTCACCATCTTTGTAGAACCACAAGATTCCACCTCTGACATAAACCAGCTTTCCCAAGTTTCTCAACCTGCTCTAATACCACTCTGATGTAGTACTAGCCTTGCTCCTTAGAGCTCTTTTAGGGTCTCTTAGGTCAATCACTAACCTACTAGGGTTCTTCTATTAACCCTAGGCTCCTTAGTTATCTTATCACAAGATCCTAATTTCCTTCAACTAGTAAACACCAACAAAATAGAACTCACCACTTTGCAAACCTCATGCTAGACCCAAATTGGTCTTTCTTGTCCATTTGCACAATCTGATTCAAATGGATTTAAATCTTCACCAAATTGAAAAGGCAGAATATGAAGATGTCAACAGGACCAATTCCAACCCCTAAAAACTCACTTTTCTACAAGCAATTAGCCCTATTTGGACACCTTTTTTGCATTATCTTGGGAAAATGTCTTTACAAGTTCCAAGTAGGCTTAGGATCTAGACACCCTTTTTAGAGACACTAAGGATTTTCTATGTTTTAGGCCCCTGAAGTGTCCGTATAGTCCTTCCTACTTTCATGCCTAAAATTTAGGGTTTTAGGCCTCCTTCACTATCTGCACAAGAAATAGACTTTCTTGGACAACAAAATAACTCCTCACAAATTCTCCTCCTAGTTGGGGTTCCTCCTCTGACTCCTCTACCTTCCCACTTCCTTTGATTTAAGCTATGGATGCCTTCAATCCCTCTAGCTAGCTCTGCAACCTCTGATGATCCCTAGCCATGCTACTTTGGCTCGCCTAGGGCATCATCTTAAAAATAGTTTCCACCACTTCTAGGGCCCAAACTACTATGTACACAATGTACATGGAGTATAATTTCATAATCCAAGAGTTCGGGCCAAAGCCATGGTGGAAAATAAAGTTAAGACTCCATTTGCAACCAGTGCTCAAAACCAGACCAGCGATTGGACTGAACTTTCAAGATTTTACAAAAAGAAATCAAAACTATTCAAACTACCAAAATAACACCATAGGAAGTTTGATACTAACCTACATTACAAGAAACAAAACTTATAGAAACACTTTCAATCCATTACATTTCCCGATCACCTCAAAGCACACAAATCCACACTGTTATTAATTAACACAGTCCATACATGAAAGTTCTAAAACATGCCAAACCTTCACAAATCCCGAGGATGGTCTTATATATATGACCCAAACACTAAATGGTCAGTTTTAGATAGTTACCCAACCAATTTTTTTGAAGATGCTAACTTGTCTTAAAAGTTGTCAATGTTGTCAATGACAACATTGACAACTTTTGGCAACTTTTGTGTTTGATTTCCAAACTTGATCAAACCCTAGCCAAACTTGTCCAATCCACTACATATGATGAAGCAAAAATAAAAAGGACCTCTAGTCCATCTCTTGGCTCATTTTTCCACAAAATAATAAAATTCCCTAATTGGGCCTAATTGGACCTAAGTGTCATCAAGGAACAAATAAGACCTATCCTCCTACAAACACTTCACACACTAGGAATCTTGGTCTCTTTATTTACCTAGTGGTTTGGATAGAACCACTATAAGCCAAAATAAAGAAAGAGTAAACCCTAGGTTACATTTCTGCAACTAGCCTACCTAGGTGCTCCTGCACCATTTAGTGTAGAGTCTCCCATGTGTTGAGGGAAAGACATGGGGTTTCATGATACCCATGATGCCAAGTATGACCTGAGGGCATAAGGAGGTATATTTTATAACTATTGTTGGAGATTTTCCTTTGTGCAAATAGTTGACTATATGTTTGTCATTGATGAAAACATATAGTATACAATAGTATACTGTATTCACTTTTCATTATGGATATATTTCAGCCTTACACGGTTGTTTTTATGTTTCAAATATAGTTATGATACCATGTTCATACACGTAGATTAAGAAGTTGAGTAACAGTTGAGTTATGTTACTCTGATAGCTAGCCACAATTTCAGAGGATTGTTTTCAGAAATCTGACAATAATCTTATTGATTCTTCAATTGCACCTATCTATGGGATATGCATGTTCAGATTCATGTTTAGTTATGAGTCAAAGATAATTAACCAAAGGCGCTAATCATGTTTCATCCAAAGCATGATGTTCGGGTAATTTTGGTGAAGCTGACTATGTAAAGCGATGCATCTATTCAGTTTGATTTGCGTGGTTCTAATTATGTTGCATGCTTAGTTTAGCTGAAAAAAGAAGCATTGAATGGATTCCTATAGCCGATGTGATCATATATTTTGGAGAAGATACTTATAGCAGTTCATTTGAAGATCTCCAAGTGTGAATGATAAGAAAAAAGACAGAAAAAGAATAGAAAAGAATGTTGATTGTTTTGGGGAGGTAAATCCATTTCATTCATCAGATAAAGATCTTCGTGAAGAAGCAGAGAGTGTATATAATTCATTGGAACTGATCAAGATAGCAGGTCTACTCAAATAGTTCATTATCAGATATAGTGTATATCTATTTTACTGAAGGTTGCAACCTTCATCATTTTAGCAATGTGCTTTTGGACAGCAAGTCCTCACCCCTAATAGGGTTATTTGTAAAAGACTCCTAGCAGGGTTTGACCCTTAAGCAGGTCACTGTACTTATTTCATTGTAAAGATAAACTCCTAACAGGGTTGTAAGATCTTCTAACAGGGATTACTATACTCAAGTACAGTTCTTTGTGGTTGCTAATTCCCACCAAGGTTTTTACCTATTTTAGTTTCCCCATAACCAAATTTGTGGTGTTCTATTTTGTGTTATCTTATTGTGTATATGCTTAATGATATTCAATACTTAATTGGAGAAAATAATTAAACTAGATGATAACTGATTCACCCCCCCTCTTAGTTATCTTTTGAGACTATTCTAACAATTGGTATCAAAGCCAAGTGCCTTGGAGAGAAAGGCTAACAGCTTAAGGTAGATCAAATGGCATACTTAAGGAAAGAGAGTCCTAAGTTTGATGGAGAGAATTATCTTGACTGGAAGAACAAAATGATAACACATCTTCAGTGCGTTGTTTTTGAGATCTATGAGGTTTATACTCACGCAATTGATGTTCCTACCTTGAAAGAATTTGTAGAAGAAGACTCTACTAATAAACAAAAATAAGTATTCACCCAAAATACAATTGCCAAAGAAGCCCTAATCAGTGCCCTATCTGATAGTGAATTTTCTGAGATCAAGAAGGTAGACAAAGCATATTCAATTTGGAAATACCTAGAATACATGTTTTAAGGAGACATCCAAGCCAAGAATGCACGTAGAAAGTTATGGACGAAAAGATACAACAATTTAGAGATGCTACCTGAAGAAACATAAGATCTTACAATCAGAGGATTAATGAAGTAGTCTTAGGAATTAGGAACAATGGTGGAGAAATTTCAGAGGAAGATATAATGGACAAACTGATTACTAAATTGACATAAGATTATGAAAGAAAGATAAACATCTTGGATGAAACCATGCAATTCTCAAAGGACTTCAAAAGAGAAAACTTGATCAGAAAATATCTACATTTGAGGTATCAAGATTGAAGACAACCTAAAATGGAAATAGCTTTAAAAGCCTCAGTCCATGGTAAGAAATCCTTGAGCATCTCTAGTAATATTGAGAAAGAAGATGTTGATACAAAACTAGAAGAAATCAATGCTATGATTGCTAAGAAAGAAAGGAAAGGTAAAGGAAAATATGAAGGACAACTACCATTCAAATGTTTTTCATGCAACAAATTTGGCCACTTTGCATCCAAGTGTCCTACAAGAGTCAAGAAGTTCAGATCATATTACAAACCCAAATATACTAAGGAATGCTATCATGCTAAAGATGGTGTGACTGATGATGATTCAGGGGAAGATGAAATTGGATTCATTGCAATTAAAGATAATGAAAAATGATTGAAACAATAGAAATTGAAGATGAAAATAAAGCACAAGAGTTGGCTTTAGTTTCACAAGCAGACATCAGAATAGACTGGATGATAGATAGCGGGTGTTTACATCACATGAAAGGAGACAAAGATAGATTTGTACATCTAGATAAGTACAAAGGTGGCATGGTCAGATTTGGAGATAAAACTCCCAAACCTATCATAGGCAGAGGATCTATCACCTTTGATGGAAAGAACAAGACATATGATGTTCTATTTGTTGATGGTTTATATCATAACCTACTAAGTCTTGGATAGCTGCTTGATAAAGGATATCAGTTAGAATTCAAAAACAATATGTGCATTATTAACAAAAAAGAAGGAGACATGATTACATTAGGTTCAAAGACTAAAGGTAATGTTTTTTAGCTTAACTCTGAAGTAAGTTGTTTTGTTGCAAAAGTGGATGACAATTGGTTATGGCACAAAATACTTTGTCATATCAATTTTGACAACATTGTAAAGATAAGCAATGTAAAGGCAGTAAGAGACCTTCCTAGTATTTCCAGACCGGTTGATACTATGTGCATGGAATTTGTGATGGGAAAGCATGTAAGGACCTCATTCAAAAGAAAATAGAATTATGCAGAGAACAAATTAGATCTAGTGCATACAGACTTATGTGGACCTACTCAAACAAGATCATACTATGGTGAAAGGTATTTCATTTTTTTTGATGATTTCTCTAGAATGATGTGGGTTGCATTCTTAAAAGACAAATCTGAAGCTTTTGAGAAGTTCAAAATATTCAAAGCTAAATTTGAAAATGAGTCTGGATTAAAGATAAAATGTCTGAGATCAGATACAGGAGAAGAATTCACCTCTGACAAGTTTCTTGAGTACTACGAAGAACATGGGATCAAAAGACAACTAAGTGCACCTAGAACCCCTCAACAAAATGGAATTGTAGAAAGGAGAAATAGGATAATACTTAACATAGGATGCACTATCATGATTGAAGGAAAAGTTGTGCACACCTATTGGAGAGATGCAGTCAATACAGTAGTCTATACTATCAACATAATTCAACTAAGACCATGCACAGACAAAACACCTTATGAACTTTGGTTTGGTAATATACCTACAATAAAATACTTCAGAATCTTTGGAAGCAAGTGCTACATCAAGAGAGATGATGGTGTTGGTAAATTTGATGCTAGAAGCGATGAAGAATTTTTTCTTGGTTAATCTACTAAGAGCAAAGCTTATAGATGTTTTAATTTAAGGTTGAAGAAAATCATTGAAAGTGCACATGTGAAGATTAATGAGAAGTTCATGATTCAAGAAATATATTATGAATATGCTCCTATGATTGAAGATGAACCTAGACCTATCAATAAAGAAATAATTATTGAAGAAATGTTTGACTGTATTGATGTATCATGCAATAACCCCGAACCAAGTCAAGAAGAATCACAAATCATAGATGAGAGTGTCACACCTAAAATTTCAAAATATACATCCAAATACCATTCAAAAGAAGATATCATTGGAGATCATAGCAATAAAGTTTTGACAAGATCTAGAGAAAAAGGTTCAACCGTTGATGAAGAGGTATGTTTAATTTCACAAATTGAACCCTTAAGTGTTGAAGATATGTGCAACGATTCAGATTGGAAAAATGCAATGCAAGAAGAATTAGATCAAATAATTAAAAAAAACACATGGGAATTGGTCCCTAGACCTTGTGACAAGAACATAATTTGAACTAAGTGGATATTCAGAAACAAAATGAATGAAGATGGTACAGTGATAAGAAATAAAGCAAGATTGGTATGTAAAGGATATGCACAAAGAAGGAATTGAATATTCTGATACATTTTCCCCTGTGAGTATACCAGAAGCTATAAAGTTATTTTTAGCTTATGCAACATTCAAGAACTTCAAAGTATATCAGATGGATGTCAAGTCATCTTTTCTAAACGGTGACTTGAAGGAAGAAGTCTACATAGAATAGCCTGAAGGATTCAAACTTTCAGACAAACCAAACATGGTATGCAAACTAAAGAAAGCCCTCTATGGACTTAAATTGGCCCCAAGAGCATGGTATGAGAGACTTTATGGATACTTAACAAAGATTGGATTCAAAAAGGGAGCAAAAAATTGCAACCTATTCATCAGAGAGACACCTAAAGGATTATTACTTGTTGCTATTTTTGTTGATGATATTATTTTTGGAGGTACTGACAAGCTTAGTGTAGAATTTGCAAAAGAGATGTAGAGTGAATTTGAAATGAGCATGATTGGACCTATAAAATATTTTTTGGGATTGAATGTAAAACAGACAGACAAAGGTATATTCATAAGCCAGTAAGCACTCCTATGATAATAGGAAGCAAGATTTCTAAAAATGATGACTCCACAATAGTTGACAAAACACTTTACAAGTCCATGATTGGAAAACTTATATATCTCACTCAATCTAGACCAGATATATCTAATGCAGTTGGCATTGTTGGGAGATTTGCTGCTGAACCTAAATAAATTCACCTAATGGCAATAAAAAGAATATTAAGATATCTAAAGGGAACTATAGACTATGGTTTATGGTATCCTAACTCAGAAAATGTAGATGTAGACACCCAAAAATGGACAGGCTTGCGAATTTACATTAAAAACACTAATTTTCATCTATTAATTAATGGTTTTTTTAATCATTAATTAATCATCTATTTTCCTCTAAAATTTATTCCTCAAATCATCTAATTAAATTACCAAAATTAATTAAATAATTAATTTTATTTAATTAATTAACCTTTAATTGATTAATTACGATTAATTAATTAATTAAATTCAATTTCTTATAGTTTAAATTCAAATATTTAAACTTACTAATTAAATTGCTCCAATTAAATTAATTTCAATTAAGTTAATTTAATCTCATCAAATAAAGCAATTCTAAATAAAAAAGAATTCAATTATCTCACATGTTGAAAATGTTAATTAAATAAATGAATTAAATATTTATTTATCTTCAAAGAGATAACTCCAATCAGATCACATGGGTTACTCCACCCATCTTTCCAGTCCACATGGGTAACTTCACCCACCTCTTCAGTTCAAAAAGGTAACTCACGATTAGCTCTCCAGTCAACCAAACTCTATCTCCTCTTTACCAAATGAAGAGGTGGAGTTTATAGATGGCTTCTCCAGTTCCTTTTAATCTCAACCATTCATCTCCCTATCTTTGGGATTGATCTGAACCGTTCATATCATCACCAATTCCTATATAATAAACCCTTCATAACCATTTGAAGGATCCAGGATTTCAAGCTCTCGTGTGCCATTACTATGTCAGTTTGTTTCTAGCATTCAAGCCATATTGCAATTATACAGTCATTCCAATTAGCAAATTCTCGACACTTCTCAAGTCACAGACACTGCCCACACCAATACTGAGCATGAAGAACAACATTTTGAAAGGAGTAGAGAGAGACAATAGAAGCTTCAAGTGCTTCGGGGTTTGCATTCATTTGTTTTCCTTTCTTGTGCTTGTACATTTTATTGGTTACGTTTCAAGTTATTCATTTTAGTAGTTCTTGTGTGCCTAATTTATATCATTGTAAAACCTTTGCTCCTAACCCTTGCCTTTGGAAAGATTGGGAACCATGAATCACGAAAGAGAGGTGTACATTTTGGTGAACCCAAACCAAAGGCACAACTGATCACACTATCTTCAATGATACCTTTCATGATCATAACAAGGGAAAAGCCTCTGGGTCTAGTGGACAAGAAAAATAGGTCAACTATACATATGCCAACAGTGATAATGTTATCAATTGCCTCAATCCTTCAGATAGCCATATGGCTACAATCACTATCAAAGACCAAGGTAACAAATGTGTTGTAACAATGTGTCACACCAGAGTCATCTTGCAAGGAGTACCATCCTCATCTACTATATCTGCCAATCCTAAAGCAAACTCATATCCACAGCCAAGCATAGTGGATCAACTAAAACGCACACCTGCCCAGATCTCCATGTTTGACCTATTGCGGATATCTTCATAGCATAAATTGGCACTTGACCAAGCCCTTCAGAATGCAACTGTCCCAAGGGACATAACACTCGAGAGCTTCCAAATTATGGTTAACCATATAGCTGCTAACAAACATGCTACATTCATGGACCGTGATGTGTCACCGCATAAACCCCTGCATAATGATCCTTTGCACTTACTTGTCCAGGTCCACAAAAGTGCCATTTGTAGGGTCCTTGTTGATGGTGGAGCTGGGTTAAACATCTATACTCTAAAGTTAATCAAGAAATTGGGCTATTCAGAATCAAGCATTGATTTCACAAGAAGGATAAATATCAGAGCTTATGATAAAGAGGAAAGGTCCTCTAAAGGTACTATCATTCTACCTATCTGTATCGATCCAGTGGTAAAAAACACTCCCTTCCAAATCCTATACCTTGAGTTGGGATACAACATGCTACTAGGGAGACCCTGGATACATGAAATGCAAGCCATACCTTCGACGTACCATCAATGCATCAAATTCCCACACCAGGGAGAGGAAATCATCATAGAGGGAGATCCCAATCCTTTCCAATACTGTAATGTAGTCCAAATTAGAACTAATAACCAGGTACCCTCAAACTAGGATGCTAGCATCCCATCCTCTTCAGATTCAAATCCTAAGGATGTCACATGGACAATAGGAAAGATAGCCATTAACCAAAACATAAGTATCCCCTCCTCTTCAAATTTAGATCCTAAGGATGTTACATGGAAAGCAGGCAAAATATCAATCACGAACAAAGGTTGTGGTGAGTACAAATATGAAGAGGCTTTCACCATCACACACATGCCTCAAAGCCTAAGAACTTATGGAATGCCACAACCTGTTATTAAAATAGAAACTCCATGCCTATTCTATTCAGATGTCTACCCACAACCTTCATCAGATGGGGAGACATAACAGAGGAAAATCTATTTGAACAAGATATCAGTACATGGTTATACCAAGACCCACAAGAGACAATCTGACAAACCCTACACCTATCAAACTATGGTAATGGTTATACAATGTTACAAATATTTGGGTATGATGGTACAACTGGCCTGGGGGCAAGACAACAAGGCATAATGGAATTGTCTCTCCCACCAAACCAAAGAAACAAAAGAGGGTTGGGCTATGGGCAACTAAGAACCAGTCTAGTGATCCAAGACATCCAAGTCAATCAAGAAAAAATAGTAGAGATGCACCGGGGGCACAACATAGAACATGTCTTGATAAGCAACATATTAGCATAGTTGTTTCCCACCGAAGAGGGAACCACACAAACTTGAATAGGCCTCCACATAGAAATCTATGATAACACAGAAAGTGAGACATCTGATGAGCATTCTATTGAGACTAACTCCCACGAGTATGAGTGGAGATCCCTTCATGACTTTGAACCATTGATCCTAGATTATTCCCCTTGGTCAGACCCTATCATAAACCTAGAAGACTTATTTGACCAACTGTCCATTACTGAACAACCATGTATAGATAAGCATGTCATTTATCAAACCTCAAGTGGTGCGTCCATATCACAGTCCAATTTTGTAGGAACCATATCTATAGTCACTTTCAATCAAATAGAGTCAAACAGCCACAAAAGTATCTATCTTGTATACCCAGAGCTAATAGAGTGGGATCAACAAGGACCCCCTGATTTAGATGTCTTCAAGAATGATGAGGCTATTGTTGATTTCATGGGACTTAGGGAATGCATTCCATCATAAGACCACAAGGCAGGCTTCTCCATTGACCTCGACAGAGTGGCATATTTTAGGGAGGCAGCTCCTCTTTCCAGTACACAAAAGAAAAAATTAAAAAAAAATGACAAAAAGCTAAAACAAGATGTATCTTCTAGTGAAAACCTCACTGAGGTGCTAGAAGATGGAAATAAGGAACTCCTACCCTTGATAGAAGAGAAATTGGCATTACTAGCAGAAGAAATAGAGGAAGTCAATTTGGGAGATGACAAGAACCCAAAGAACATATACTTGGCAAAATCACTCACCCCTAAGGAGAGAGAACCATTTATTAGATTCTTTAAATAAAGGATGATCAATTTCTCATGGTCCTACTTGGATATGCCAGGGTTAGATCTAGAGCTAGTACTACACCATCTCCCATTGCTATCCAATGCCAAACCTATCAAGCAGAAGCTGAGAAAGATGCATCCCCATGTTGCATTGCTAGTCAAGGCAGAGTTGAAAAAGCTCCTAGATGCCAAGTTCATAAGACCAATACCATATGTAGACTGGATATCTAACTTGGTGCCAGTTACAAAGCATAGTGGTCAGATATGGATTTGTATAGACTTTAGAGATCTCAGCATAGCTTGTCCCAAGGATGATTTTCATTTACTTAACATTGACATGATAGTGGATCTAACCGCTGGACATCAAATGCTATCACTCATGGATGGCTTTTTAGGGTATAATCAGATAAGGATTGTGCTAGAAGACCAACATAAAATAGCTTTCACATGTCCTTGGGGCACTTACTATTGGAATGTCATGCCATTTGGTCTCAAGAATGCTGGTGTGACATATCAAAGGGCTATGACAACTATATTTCATGATCTCATCCACAAAACAATGGAAGACTATGTGGATGACATACTAGCCAAGTCAATGCTTTGCAAGGATCATCTACAAGTATTGGGACCAATATTTGACAAAATGCAGGAATACAAAGTCTATTTAAACCCAAATAAATGTGCATTCGGGGTCACAGTAGGAAAGCTACTGGGGTTCATAGTGTCACATAGAGGCATTGAAGTAGACCTAGAGAAAGTCAAAGCAATATTGGACATGCCTCCACCATCGAACCTCAGGAAACTACAAGGGTTACAAGGAGCTCCAATAAATTAGGCACTTCATAGCTCAGCTAGTAGACAAGTGCCACCCATTCCAACATCTACTGCATAAAGATGTTAAATTCATATGGACCAAGAAATGCGAACAAGCATTCCAAATATTCAAGGACTACCTCCTCAAGTCTCCTATATTGGTGCCACTAGTCCAAGGTAGACCACTGCTTCTGTATATCTCAGCAAAGGAGTCAACATTAGGTGTACTCTTGGCACAACATGATGACATAGGTAAAGAAAGGGACATCTACTATCTAAGCATAACATTGGTTGGATATGAGCTCAACTATACGCCAATTGAAAAGTCATGCATTGCAGTTGTTTTCACTTCTCAGAAGCTGAGAAATTATATGTTGAGTCACCAAACAAAGTTGATCACACATATTGATCCTTTAAAGTACCTCCTAAGCAAAGCAGTGCTCACCGGATGACTTGTGAAGTGGGTAATGATCTTAAGTGATTTTGACATTGAGTACATAGACAGAAAGGCCATCAAAGGGAAAGTGATCACGGATCAACTAGTAGAGGCACCCATTTAGGACCATCAACCTATTATTTCTAAATTTCCTGATGAATATATCATGACACTAAAACCAAGGATCGAGGTATGGAAACTATATTTTGATGGGTCGTGCACGAACCATGGTGTGGGGGCAAGGATAGTGCTTATCACTCCAGATCATGATACAATTCCAAAGTCTTTCAGACTCAACTTCCCATGCACAAACAACATAGTAGAATATGAAGCACTGGTCATCAGTCTAAAGATAGCAATTCAATGGAGAATAAAGAACTTTGAGGTCTTTGGAGACTCATAGTTGGTCATCAGTCAAGTCAACAATGATTATATGACCAAAGATGAGAATCTCATACCATATAGAGCACAAATGGAAACACTATGCACCAAGTTCCATTACATCTTCTTCAAGTAAGTCCCATAAGCACATAATAAAGCTACAGATGAGATGGCTACCATAGCATCATTTATTGATATGCTAGGCAATGAAACAAGATTCCAATTTCTATTAGAGAAACTCTTGGTGCCATCACATCAAGCATCCATCACAGAATCAACATGTGTCCTTGTTGGTCCTAAAAACCCATGGTACCAAGATGTCTATAACTACCTCCAAAATAGTGTCTTACCTCCCAACTTGTCTAGGAACTAGAGAAAGTCCCTCATCTGCCAAGCCTCTAGGTATATCATCCTCTCAACTAGTTTATATAGATGAAGTCTAAACAGAATGCTACTACGATGCCTCACTTCCATGGAATCCTAGAAAGCTTTGTACGAGGTACATGAAGGAATTTGTGGAACCCATAGTGGTGGCAATAGCTTAGCTAAGAAGATCATCTACATGGGATACTATTGTCCCACAATAGAGATAGATGCACACAAAGGTGTAGACAGTGTCAGATTCATGGAGACCTCATCCATGCACTAGCCCAGGAACTTAATCCTATCACATCACCATTGCCATTTTCCATGTGGGGATTTGACCTAGTGGGCAAAATTACACCTTCTTCAGCAAATGGATAAAAATACATCATAGCAGCAACAAAGTACTTCACCAAGTGGGTGTAAGCAATTCCTCTCACTTATATAACTGGAAAGAAAATAACAATGTTCTTACTTAACCACATTATTTGTCGATACGAGATCCCACAAACTATCGTGACAGATCATGGTACACCTTTCTAGAACAAGGATGTTGAAGAGCTATGAAAATAGTTCCACATCAAGCAAGGGTTCCCCTCATTTAATTATCATCAAGGGAACGACCAAGCCGAAGCTACAAACAAAATAATCTTGAAATTTTTGAAGAAAATAGTGACTGAATTAGGGCGAGACTGGCATTTACAGCTTAGTCCCGCATTATGGGCATATAAAACTAGTGTGAGAACACCTATAGGAGCCACTCCTTTCTCCCTAGTCTATGGATTAGAGGCGGTATTACCCCTCAAAGTGGAAATCCCATCCCTGAGGATATCATTAAAGAACCTAGTTTCAGATGAAGACTACAGAGTAGCAAGGCTCAGTGAACTGGAGTTACTAGATGAAAGGAGACAACATGCCTTCAACCACTTACAAGGATATCAGAATCACCTTAGAAGAAACTATCACAAGAAGGTGAATCCACAAAAAATTGAGGTAGGAGAGCTTGTCCTCATGGAAAATCAAAAGAATCAAGCAGAGCGAGTCAAACTCAGAAAGTTTGAGCCTAACTGGCTAGGACCCTTTGTCATTGTCAGCTCTACTCAGAGTGGGGAATTTATACTGGTGACACCAGAAGGAGTTTAGCTCCCTAGATATATCAATAGCATGCACCTCAAGAGGTTCTATGCTTGAGGCCTCAATGGTTAAGGCACCTATCTACATATCCAGAAAATACCCAAAAAAATAGAAAATACAAAATGTTACGTTGGTGAAAACCTGGCAAACAGGCACCTTGGCAACAACAAAAAGAATCAAAAAAGAAAAAAAAGTAAAGAGAAACAAAATCACTCTCTTAGTGAAAACCTACCAACCAGGCGCTATTGAGTAGGTACCTTGGTGAAAACCTGGCAAACATGCGCCAAGTGATCAAATCCAACTTCACCATCAATGAACTCCAAAATCTTGAGCACACTTCAAATGAAAGACTAACTACCCAAGCTATATACAAAAGCACATTCCGCTCTGAGCACCAAGCACTTACCTATGGTTATTACTGGTCCACTAGACTGGCGGGTGATTCTAAATGGCCCGAAAAAAATCCTAAAAATCAGAAAACTCATCAAAAATCCTAAAAAGATAAAAAATGTTCTGAGAAAATCAATATTCATCAAAAGCATTAAAAAATTGCAAAATCCCAAGCAATAAAACCCACTCAGTTATCAAGAGAGAAAAGGGCAGTCATGCCTAGTCAATCAATGTCATAATCGTAAGCTTTGTGAATCAGCATTAGGCTCATCTGACACAACTTTATCAATGTATCAAATCAATCAGAAAGCAACTGGTGACCAAGCCAAGCTATCAATTGTCACAATCATGAGCTTTGAAAACCAACATGGGGCCCATCTGACACAGCTTGATTAGCTGCCAACACAATCACAATCAATCAAATCATATCAATCATCTTACATAATGATGGATACGCTCAACCCAGACATGTCAGTCTTATATGAGTAATCTATTATTGAAACCAGACACACTCAAACAATCAAGCCAATCAAGCCTATCCAAAGAGTCAATCCAATCAAGAGATTCCAACTGCATCAAGGAACAACCAAAAATGTTGACTAGGTCAGTCAAGTCAGTCAGATGTCAGTCTATATTTCACGGTTATGTTCTTACGCTACTCCAGGGTCCACCATGTGAGGAGAGTAGCTATGATAGATCATGACTTATTTTCTTTGATTGATGTCTATTGAATGTTCACTTTGATTTCAGGGCCATGATGATTTAGGATAAATGTGGTAGGCACTGTCATTTATCTGGCAGTCGTATAGTTCCACAATTTGAGCTTAACCTAGGAAAAAATTGGACATTCCTTCTCTTTTATTTTCTTGTTTGGTTTATAGAATCAAGAGCTCGCAACGATATTCAGATGGACTCTGAGTGTGTTGGAGTTCTATCTTGTTTTATATGGTCTTTCCTTTTATGTTGCAATCAAGAGCTCATGATGCTATCTAGATGGACTCGAGGGTGTAGGAGTTCTGTCTTGTCTGCTCTGGCTTTCCCTTTTTGGAATCAAGAACTTGTGGTGTTATCTAGATGGACTCTGGGTGCATGGGAGTTCTATCTTGGTTTTTTTTCTTTAGTTTATTTAGAGGACAAAATGGTATCCAGATGGTCAATATCTAGGTGCTTTTGGCTCTCTCTCTATTCAAACAAGGAACATAGTTGAACCTAGATGGTCAATATTTGGGTGCACTACGTTCTCTTTCTATTCAATCTCTCTACTCCTTCCGCTTATCAATAGGTTGTGGTGGTATCTAGGTGGTATGTGATCTAAATGCATTGGACGGTCTTCAAAATTTCAAAAATTAAAAAAGATGCAATGATGACAAAAAATGGAAACAGGGGCAGCGACTTGGGACACTCATCCTTTCTATCAATTCATATCTATCAAAAAATAAAAAAATCCTATCTATCATTCCATATCTATTAGATCAATCTCAGAAATCACATTCCAAACTAACTTCCTTCTAACTAACACATGCATTACTCAAAATTTTTGTGCATCGTAGATTGTATTCATTTATTGCAAAAGAAAAATCCAAAACATGTGCATAGTTGATCATATAATTAATGCATCCATCATCAATAACATCATAACTAACATAGGAATGCATTCATCATCATCATATAGTGATTCACTTTTTCATCAAATTAATGCTCATCTGACGCATTTTCTATGCTTAATTTGTTGAGGGGGCATATAGTCCACTTGCTATCACTGGGGCAGGATCAAATCTGAAATTTCTTTGACACACTGCGACAAGTCACATCACATCAAAGAGGGGAAAATGTAGACACTCAAAAATGGGTAGGCTTGTGACTTTACATTAAAAACACTAGTTTTCATCCATTAATTAATGATTTTTTAATCATTAATTAATCATCTATTTTCCTGTAAAATTCATTCCCCAAGTCATCTAATCAAATTTCCAAAATTAATTAAATAATTAATTTTATTTAATTAATTAACCTTTAATTGATTAATTACCATTACTTAATTAATTAAATTCAAATATTTAAACTTACTAATTAAATTCTTCCAATTAAATTTAATTTAATTAAGTTAATTTAATTTTATCAAATAAAGCAATTCTAAATAAAAAAGAATTCAATTATCTCACATGTTTAAAACATTAATTAAATAAATAAATTAAATATTCATTTATCTTCAAAGAGATAACTCCAATCAGATCACATGGGTTACTCCACCCATCTCTCCAGTCCACATGGGTAACTTCACCCACCTCTTCAGTT
>MU228537.1:275093-347196 GCA_018584345.1 Thuja plicata | reverse complement strand
GGTGAATCATCTAAAGGCAAAAATACTGATGCTAAGGTCAACTATACATACACCAATAATGACAATGTCATTAATATGGTTGAACCTGTTGATACTAAATATTGTAATGTCATCATTATCAAGGGAAAGGAAGATACCTCCAAGTCTAAAACACCTTTCATTTTGTGACGGTCTGCACCTCAGTCTTTTGAACAAGGACAGTCTCAAGTTAGCGCTAATGTTGTTACTCGATCTTGCACTAAAATCATTCTCAAAGGCCTTGAGCCTCCTATATCTACATCAAATCAACCTTCAGACAAAGCTAAGGTTGACTCTGTTACTAAGAATCTAAAAGTGGGTTCCTCATCTAATGCTACCAATTACAGTATTCTTGATCAATTGCAACATACTAATGCTTAGATAACTATTTTTGAGCTTCTAAAAATCTCCCCTGCTCACAAGGAAATCCTGGACAAAGCCCTCGCTGAGGCAAATGTCCCAAAAGATCTTGATCTCGACTGGTTTCAATCCAAGGTCACTTGACCTCCTCACATTACTTGTCTTTCTCTGAGGAAGAGGACCATTCTTTGAGTCACCCGCATAATAAGCTTTTGCACATGGAAGTCATGATTGGTCCCAAGCCTATTCGCCATGTTCTTATAGATAATGGCACTGGCCTAAATATTTTCTCTGCTAGTTTCCTTATTGAGTTAGGCTATGGAAAAGATTGCATTGATGCTCGCAAAAAGATTACCATTAAAGCCTATGATGAGGAAGAACGTAAATCCAAGGGGATAGTTGTGCTTCCAATTAGGGTTGGTCCTATTGAACATGATGTTATCTGTCAAGTACTTGACATCCCTTTGGCATACAATATTCTGTTAGGAAGGACATGGATCCATGAAATGCAGGCTGTCCCTTCTACATACCATTAGTGCATTAAGTTCCCATTTCAAGGATCTGAATTGACTATACCTGCTAATACATGCTATGATTGCAATGCTCTCACCAAATCTGCTGACATCCTTGTGCCTACCAATAGAGAATCTATTGAACTCCTTGAGGATAAATTAAAAGAAATGGAAAAGAGTCTGACACTCAAAGAAACTAATATGGGAGGATATCAGATTGAACCTGTGCTATCTATTACATCTTTGCCTTTGTCTCCCCGTTATTTTGGGAGACCTTCTAAGAGCACTAAACCATCTACGGTTCCTCCTCCAACAAAGTATGGTGGCACTTTTGTACAAGCCACAGTACCATTAGAAGAAGCTGAAAATAGAGCTATCAAAGCTTGGATCTATAAAGGAGAAGACAATTCTGAAAATACCTCTCCTTATGATATAAAACCTAAGCAATATAGAAAAGGTTTATCTATTATGCAACATTTTGGCTACAAAGGAAATGGTCCCATAGGTGCAAATCATAAGGGATTGATTGCACCACTTGAAGCTATTGGTCGCAGAACATGTGACTCTATAGGTATAGGCTTCTCAAAACTCACATTCTAGCTGGGAATAAATAAGTTTGTACCTCAAGAAGATAAGAAACCAACACCTGAAGAAACACCTAAAACTGTGGAACCTGAAGTTAGCTTTGATGAGGATAATTTTCCTTATCCTATCCCTCCAAACCTGGCGGTATTCTTTGCTGAGCCAGATAACTTTGTACTACGTGTCAGTATAGTAGACACTGACAGTGATTCTGATTCCACCACTTTAGTTTCTCCATTAACTTATGAAGAGTGGAAAGCAATATGTACTCTGAATCCAAGTCATCAGAGTGATTTATACATACCACCACACTTTCAAGAATAGTTTGACCAAGAATTCCAATCACTTCTCCTTACACAAGAAGCAGCTGATGTTACAAAAACTGATGAGATACCTAGGTCAAACGATGCTCACCTGACCATAGCAGAGGTTCTAGGTAGAACTCATCCCAACTAGGGACAAAGGGTTGATTTTAATGATGTTCTTGATATGACACCTAATGATGAAATGGACTCGCATGAATATGAGTTCGATAGCTTGTCATATACCACTTTTGACAGAGATACAGATATAGCTACTGCATATGAAAACCTTCTCAAAGTAGGTGAATGGTCTAGTATAGGGTCGCATGAGTCTGACTCCCTAGGTGTTAACATGTCATCTACTATGGTCGCTAGGAATCAAAAGAATTCAACTATACCTCTGGATGAGATCACTTTGGGTCTCGACTTGCTTGTCCATGCCTTTGATGATTATACCATGAATGCACTTGAACCCGTCACTCCTCTTTCACTTTTCCATCCTAAGCTTATAAACTGGAGCTCTATCTCACCATCTAGTGAAGTCCTTACATTCCAGAATGATTACGCTCTTGCCTGTTACCTACACGATGTTGAACCTGTAATGTCTCCCACTAGCGAAGCAAGTATTAACATGACTGAGGCTAACATCAAGTATCTTAGTCACAAAATAAAAAGAAGAAAAAATAGGCACTCTGATGGTGAAAACCACATTGTGGCAGTATCAGAGCCTAAAATAGTCAAAATAAAAGATGTATCTAAGGGTGAAAACCTCTCTGAGGTGCCCAAGGATGAGATACTTAATGCACTTCCAAGTCATTTTTAGGAAAGATCATATGTGCTCATTGAACCAACTAAACCTATCAACTTGGGTACAAAGGCAGAACCCCAAATCATTCACTTGGCGCAATCACTATCAGAGGCAGAAAGGGAGGAATTCACTACATTCTTCAGAAGCAAAAAGATTAAATTTGCATGGAAATATTTAGACATGCCATGATTAGACCCTAATCTAATCATGCACCATTTGTCCATTGCACCAGATGTTAAGCCCGTCAAGCAGAAACTTTGCAAAATGCATCCACACGTAGCTCTACTTGTCAAAGCTAAATTGGAGAAATTTCTTAAAGTAGTGTTTATCAGAGTAATTGATTATGCAAATTGGATCTCTAATATTGTTCCAGTATCAAAACATGATAAATCTATAAGAGTCTGCATGGACTTCAAAGACCTGAATTTGGCATGTCCTAAAGATGATTTTCCATTGCCTGATTGATATGATCATAGATATGACAGCTGGGTATGAAATGTACTCACTAATGGATGGTTTCTCTGGCTACAACTAGATAAAAATTGCACCAGAGGACTAGGAGAAAATAGATTTCACATGTGCTTGGGGCACCTTCTATTGGCCGAATGTCATGCCCTTTGGGCTCAAAAATGCTGGTGCTACATATCAGAGAGCTGTTACTACTATATTTCATGATATGATGTATAAAACAATGGAATATTATGTGGATGACACTTTGGCTAAGAGAACACACCGAAAGAAACATCTTGCCGATCTGGGTCCTATACTAGATCATATGGAACAATTCAATCTCAGACTCAATCCTAAGAAATGCGCATTTGGCGTGACATCTGGAAAATTGCTTGGCTATATCATCTCTGCCAAAGGTATCAAAGTAGATCCTGCAAAAGTACAAGCTATCATGGAAATACCACCACCAAAAAATATTAGATAAATGAGAGGACTTCAGGGCCGACTGCAGTCTATCCGGCATTTTATCTCTCAACTGGCAGACAAGTACCAACCGTTTACCAAAACTTTGTGCAAGGGTGTGAATTATCAGTGGACCAAAGAATGTGATGAAGGCTTCACACAAATCAAATAGTATCTTGCGAACCCACCAATCTTGATGCCTCCCATTCATGGGAAGACACTTATACTTTACATATCTGCTATGGATACATCATTGGGTATCTTATTGGCTCAAGAAGATCAACACAACAAAGAGAGAGCTATCTATTACATTAGTAGAACTCTGGTCTCATATGAAATGAAATATTCTTCTATAGAGAAGGCTTTCCTTGCAGTGGTGTTTTCTTCACAAAAATTGTGGCACTACATGTTGGCTCATACTACATGTCTAATTGCTAAAATTGATCCTCTGAAATGCTTGCTCAGTAAAGCTACCCTCATAGGTAGACTAGCTAAATGGGTCATTCTTCTCAGTGAATTTGATATTGAATATGTTAAAAGGAAAGCCATTAAGGGACAAGCAATAGCAGATCAGTTGGTAGAAGCACCTCTAGTAGATCATCAACCATTGCACATTGAATTTCCAGATGAGTCCATATTACTTCTGACACATCGATCATGGACTATGTTCTTTGATGGTTCATTTACTCAACAGGGGTCAGGTGCTAGGATACTGTTCATTACACCTCAAAGGTACTCATTACCAAAAGAATACAAGATGTTGTTTCCTTGTACAAACAACATTGCTGAGTACGAAGCCCTTATCAATGGTATGAAGGTCGTTCTAGAGTGGAGAGTGGACGAACTAAATGTTCTTGGAGATTCACAGTTGGTCATCAACCAAGTTAATGATATCTATCAGACAAGGGATGACAAGTTGGTGCCTTATAAATGGTTGGTTGATGATCTCAAATAATATTTTACTCACATCACGTTTCAGCAAGTTCCAAGGGCAAATAATAAAGCAGCAGATGTCATGGCCACTCTTGCCTCTATGCTACAGCTGCCTGAAAATGATTTTAGTCATGAATTCCTAGTGGAGACGTTACGCTACCCAGCCTATGACTCTCCTGACTCCCAAATGATCTGTTCTATCATAGGACATGACTCATCCTGCTACCATCACATCTTCTACTACCTCTGTGACCAAATTGTTCTGGACACTTACTCTCAGAATGAGAAACGTCACCTAATATGCAGTGCTTCATGGTTCATCATCATTGCTAATGACTTGTATAGACATGGTCTAGATGGTACCCTTCTTAGGTGTTTAGAACCCAATGAGTCCAAATGAGCGTTAGTAGAGGTGCATGAAGGCATCTGTGGGTCCCACTCTAACGGCTTGACATTGGCCCGTAAACTTATTAGAGCTGGTTACTATTGGCCAGATATGGAAAAAGAAGCAACACAGTTTGCTAGGTCTTGCAAACAATGTCAATTACATGGAAACTTGATTCATGCTCCAGCCAAGGAGCTTATTCCATTCATTACTTTTTGGCCATTTCAACAATGGGCCTTTGATTTGGTGGGTCAGATCTACCACTTGTCCTCCAATGGACATAAGTTTATAATCATAGCTATGGACTATTTTACTAAGTGGGTGGAGGTTGTCCCTCTCACCATTACCAGTGGTAAAATAGTAGCTATGTTCATTCTCAACTACATCATCTGTAGGCATGGTGTACCCTCAGCAATCATCATTGATAATGGGGGACAATTCAAAAACAAGGATTTGAAAGAGCTCTGCTCTAAGTTTAAAATTACTCAACACTGGTCTTCCATCTATTATCCTCAGGGTAATGGACAAGTGGAAGCATCCAATAAAACAATCCTTAAGATCTTGCATCGCACAGTGCATAAATCCAGATGAGATTGGCATCTCCGAATCAATCCAGCTCTTTGGGCATACAGGACAAGCATAAGAACACCAATAGGGGCCACCCCTTATGTGTTGGTTTATGGAGTAGATGCTGTGCTACCAATTGAGGTCAAGATTCCTTCTCTGCGAGTCTCTTTGAAAGGCCTCATTACTAATGAAGATACCAGAATATCTCAGCTACAAGAGCTAGAATTACTTGATGAACATCGACAAGTGGCGTTCAATCACCTTCAAGCATACTAGAAAAGGATGTCCAAGAGTTATAACAAGAAGGTTAGACCAAGGGATTTCCAAGCGGGTGACCTTGTTCTGAGGGAGAACCCAAAGAATCAACAACATTGGATCCAGAAAGGAAAGTTAGATCCAAATTGGCGCGGTCTGTATATTGTTACTGCAGTGTTTGGGTCTAGTACCTATCAACTCTCTACTACTAAAGGAGAACAACTCAAAGAGCCCATCAATGCTCTTCATCTGAAGTGGTTCTACAGCTGAGACATCTCAGTATGCTCTTGTATATACTAAAATCCTGAAAAAATGATCATCTTAGTGAAAACCTAGCGATAGGCGCTTTGATGTATCTCCAAAAAAATTATATATTCCAAAAATACAAAAAAATTAAAAAAATTGAAAAATACAAAAAAAGAGAAAAAAGAGAAAAAGGTGCCATTGATGAAAACCTGGCAAACAGGCGTCATGGTAGCAAAAAAAAAAAGACTTTCTGCCAAGAAGGTGAAAACCTGGTAAACAGGCACCTCTTGTTCCACAATGCTATATCTATCACAGCACCACTTGGCTTTATGCATTTTCTTTCCCGCATTGCTGCTTTCATGCTTTCCTGCTTTCATTTACTTTTAGTTCCCGTCAAGACACCAACTCACATGGATTGATACTGGTCATACTCTCAGGGCAACCCTCCTGATCTAGGGGGCACTATCCTTTTATCTTTTAAGGATCTTCTTCACATCAGTCACCAGTGGTTCTCACTGTGTCTTCCTACTGGTGTATAGCTTATACCACGATTGTTTCATTTGAGCATCTCTCTCGCGTCAGTCACCAGTGGTTCTCACTGCGTTTGCCTACTGTCGCTATTCTATCAAGATTGCTCACATTTTTTATAGTTGGAGTTATACTCACACACTCTATCTATCGATACTCAGTCTTGACAATTCTATGCTTTAGTTTGTACATATCTTTTGGTCACTTTCGTGACACTCTAGTCCCTTTGCGGACCCTCCTGACTTGTCATTAATTTAGTGCCATATGCTTGGGGGCAATAAAATCTCATTTTTCCTCACAACATATGTCAAGTTAGTCATCATTACTTGGGGGCATGGGCCCCCTATTTGATCACATATTTGGTTTACACCCGAGTCAGTAATCTTGTCACTTCTCAAGGACAACTCTCTACTGACACAAACTGGTGTTTTTCAACACCACCATAAACAATGTTTTTTAACACTATCTTTGGACACATTTGTGTTTTTTAACACAAATAAGATATCTCAAATGTAAACACCTATCGATAACAATCAAACACAATGCATGCACAAGCACAACGGTGTTTTTCAACAACACATACACATTCACAAAACTTTGAAACAAGTTGAGCTATGATTGAATATTTCTTTGTATGCTGTCTATTCTCCTGGATTTCATTGATACTTTCTTTGTCTACTACTTTTTGGTGTAGTCCCAATGATCTAGAAACATAAAATAAATAGGGTGTATGTGATAAGAGCTCCCGCACTAAGGTGGAACAACATCACATCCCTCAATCTTGTTTATTTGTATGCCATGGTGAGGTCGGTACTATCTCCTTGCTTGTTGTTGCTCTGTTTGTCATTGCTTTGTTTGTTATTAATTTATTTGTTTACGCATGATCACACTCATGGTTATCTTGGCTTTTGAATGCCTCGATACTGGTGTACTCTTGCAACATTAACTAGAAACAATGTTCAGGTCATCTTGGCTTTTGTACCCTGGTGCTTACGTTTGTTTCCTACATTTCATCCGATGAAGAGTCATATTCATATCCTTATGGTTGCATTGTGGCACTAGTAAGGGTTGTATCGACTTTCATGTTCCAAAAATAAAAATGCTCAATGATGATAAACATACGATGGGTCTCACAACCATGTCCTAGAATTGCACTCTCATATTGCATCTAGCATAGGATTGCATTTTTCATTCTAGACTTGCATTGTGACAATGATTCGGTATTCTTTTCATTACATTTCTTCTGGGTTCATACATTGGGAAGTTCTTCTTCACCACTCTGGTTTCATCATGACTGCACAAGTGTTCGGTCCTCACTCTCGATTCTTCACATGTTCTTTTGGTTAGCATTTGTCATCCTACATGAGATGTTAGTACCATATACATATTCATATTCACGATTCATAAATCATCTACACATGACATTTACATTCTCATCTACACATGGCATTTACATTCTCATTTACACATTGCATTTACATAAATTATTTACATACATACATCTTTGCATCTAAATCATACATGTGCATTCCATACATCTACATATATTCTAAACACATTCATACATTTGCATACATTCTAATCATCTAAAACATCTAAGCATATAGGAAACATCTCATAAATGACAATACACAATACACAATGATACCAAAAGATGAGCTCATATATATATATATATATATATATATATATATATATATATATATCATGTGTAGATACAAATACAAAATGGTGCTACTCGAGCATGATCTATCTCGAAATGGTATGATACAAGGATGCCAATGCATCAAATACATCCTATGATCTCATCTCTATTTGTCTATCAAAACCTAGCTTTTGTCCTCTCCCTCATCACCTGGATGAGGTAGAGGTGGGGCCCTATTTGGAGGAGGCCTCATCTGTGCTCCCTCTAATCCTCTCGCATAACTTGAGAATCTGGCTACTTGAGATGCTTCGTCAGGCACTGCACCTATATAGGAGGCATAATAGTATGCTACCCGTGCAGTCTGATGATGCACCTCCTCCTGCAATGCCCGCAGCTGCTCTCGGAGATCCTGTATTTCCTGGTCTCGATCCAATAGCCGCGCATTATGCATGGCTACCTATATGGTGAGATCTCCCACCTGCCTCGTGAGCTGCCTCACCCTCTCTCACATGCACCGCTGTGGGTCCTACGCTGCCTCTTGCGCTATATCCTACGGAGGCTGATCCTCTTGCATGGGATCCTCCTGCTGAGCCTTCTCCTGTAGAGGTACCTTCTGCTCCTCGGATAACTATATTGTAGTCTGTCACTGCAACTGCCTGGTGCTACCACTACTACCAGCTCCAGCATCCATCCCCATGTGTCACACAGGGATGTCCACCTGTACTATCCTAGGTTGGGGACCCTGCTGTAACCCTGACTGTACCCTCTACTATGGTGAAGGAATCTGCACCTGCTGTACCTGTGGCTGCACAACCTATGGGGGTACCACGTGCCCCTGGCCTGCTATATCCACTGGATCCATGAACCTCAAAAAAGGGTGCGTAACGAAGTGCTCCCTGTACTCGGTGGTCACACCACCATCTGCAATGTCCCTGAGGTAGTCCCACTGAACTGGGACCAATGAGCGGATATCAATCATAGTACACCCCTGGTCCAATGGTGTACCCTAGCCCCTCCTGACCTCATTAGAAAATCTTGCATACACAGTATACTCCTGCGAGATGTCCTGTGGGTGACCAAACTATCGCCATACCCACTTCTACGGGAATCTCTTGATCACTGTGATCGTACGACCAATCATCACACAAGAGAAAAACATGTGGCTCAACTGCTCTGCTGCATCATCCCAGGCCTCTGTCAATCTCCAGGGCCTCCACACCACTGCTGCCAAATCATCAAGCTGAGATCGCCACTTATCAACCTTACCCAGTGTGGGCTGGGTAATCATCCCCCTATACCGATAGATATACGTCTCTAATGGCTGCCTCATATCCTCGCAAATAGGCCTGGTAATGGGAAGATGCTCCCAGACACATACCTGAAACACAAATACCTCGACGGCCATACTCTTCGCCTCTCTATAGACGATCTCATGCATCTCATGATACATGTGCACAAGCATACACTGGCCCCATCCATAGTGTCGGGGTCATGCCATCGTCAGCTGCAGCATCCTACCCTAGCCACACTCTAGACCATGCTATCCACAATCAAGCATCAGGTAGCACCCAAGGAAGCATGCTAGAACCACGGGCAGCCTATGGGTCCCCCCATACTCACTGATCAAATCCTCGCATGGGATCGCCCTTCCCATAATGAGGTTGTCCTGAAAGACCTCTCTCAACACTGTTGTGCCCAACTTGGGCCGTGTCTCATACTTGACTCTGACCCTGACAAATGGTATCCTCAGGATTAGGTAAATATCCTTAGGAGTAATAGTCATCTCCCCCTGTGGTAAATGAAATGTGTTCATTTCTGAATGGAAACGCTCAACCAATGCTCCTAGTAGTCTGTGATTTACCTGAATCTCAGGTATATCACATAATGTGCTCCAACCTAATGTGCCTATATGTGTTGTCTCAGCATCATCCAACTAAGATACCAATCTGCTGATAGCTGGATGATGTGATCTGAATGCAATATTAGGAAAGTCAACCTGCAAGACATACGAACAACAGAGCACGATTAGTAATCAATGATAATCAAAGCATAATGTGATTATAAAGCATTCAAGACATCCTGTAGACATTAATGACGCTGACACAAAAGCTTTTGGATGCAACGCAGACTGATTTCATGTTAATTCTGACCACTTTTTCCCATGCAAAGAAGCAAGTTTTCTTTCGCGCGAAGAAGTTTTTCGACTCATGCGAGATTGATGTTTCGCACGAACTTTTATGCCTGTTCGCGTGAGAAAAGGCCCTCAAGAAGGGTTTCTCATGTGAAAGTGGGTACTTTCCTATGCAAAATTCCAAACCGAGCGGCACGAAACATTGTTTCTTCGCGCGAGATTTCCCTACGGGGCGCGCGAAGAAACTACTTCTTCGTGCGAAGACCCACAACTCAAATTTTAAAAATGTGAAAAACATAAAAAAAAATTAATCGAAATGCATGAAATTTGAAGTACAGAGGGGTTTGTCGACCACTTACAGGGGGTCCGTATGCTGTGGGCCGGCTGTGTCTCCTGGATCGCTCGAATCGATGACTGCTATAGGGGACCACCATTTTCGTCTTCTACTCAGAGCTCAATTCTCAAATTCAAAGGGTTCAAATGATTTGAAAATGACCCTTTTCGTCCTTATATAGGGTTTGACCTAATTTTTCAAAGTGTTCTATTTTGCATGAAAACTTTGCCATTACCTAATTTGATCGCTCTAAATCCATTTTCGTGATCGAAATCAAAATCTAACACTCCTATATAGCTCAAAATCACATTTTAAAATTTTTGGGACCGACGCGATTGGACGCTTGTGTAGTCAACTTTCGGACATCGCTTTCTTCTCAGAATCTTATCATATCATCATTTTCAAATTTTTGACTTTTTTTTTCTCAAAATTCAACTCTGGTAAACTCTGGTCCACCTTAGTCAAACTTGGTCAACCAGACCTCCAAATCGCTCAAAATTGTTCCTGAATCTTCTGCATTCTTCCATATCTATTTTGAGTTCTTCTCGATCTCTGCCTCAACATCTATATGTGATTTTTTTATCTCCATCACTCTTATGGCGTGTCATCTTTCAATTTCACTCCCGAGGGGGCAGGATGATTACATCATTGAATCTATTCCAATCAATCTGATCTAATTTTTAAAAGTCCTCATTGCTAGGGGCATCTCATAACTTGGGGCATGTCCAGTTTTTTGTACCTCAAGGTCAAAACTGGGTGTCCCACATCTCATCACTCGGGGCATGTCCAATTTTTCATACCTCACGGTCAAAATTGGGTGTTCCACATCTCACCACTTGGGGCATGTCCAGTTTTTGGTACCTCATGATCAAAATTGGGTTTTCCACGAATTTCAATCAAAAAGGACATCTCTGTTCCTTACATCTTATCATCTTTTAAGTATCTGAGCAATCTAACTCAAATTCTTGAGGATCAAGCTTTGTTCTGGAGATGATTCTCGAAAAAACTATCTTTTGAGACAGGTATCGGGGCATTCTAACCCTGACTCCTAAAGGTTAAGCCTCGTTCTGGGGATAGCCTTGGGAAAGATATCAATCTAACCAGTGTCTTGGCAATCTAACCTAGATATTGGGGGACTAAGCTTCGTTCTGGAGACAGTCCTAAAATCTCTACTGATTATCTTTTGAGACAGGTATCGGGGCAATCTAACCTTGACTCTTGAAGGTTGAGCTTCATTCTGAGGACAACCTTGTGAAAGATATCAATCCATTTAGGTATCGAGGCATTCTAACCTGGATCCCTGAGGATCAATCTTCATCCTGAAGATGACCCTCAAAACCTCTACTTGACCGGAGTCTTGACAACCTAACCTAGACATTAGAGAGTCGAGCTCTGTCCTAGAGATGGCTCTGAAATCATTGCATCATTAATTTTCAAATCTATTCTTCTGTGCTTCAGGCATCAGACTATTCTTTGAATCAATGCACCGCTCGCACATCAATTCAAAGAGGGGCAAAATGTAACACCCCAAAATTGGCATCTTGCAACCTCAACCAATTTTGTTGCATTTTTTATTCTTCTAAATCATCAAAGTCCTATTGTACTAGGCAATTCTATGTTTTTGACTAAGTCTACTCGACCTAAGTGTCAAATGCAAAAAATCCTAAATCTGTATTAATCATACATTATGTTTAATTCTTAAATATCTATTGGCTAAACAAACCTTATGATTGAATTAATTTGATTAATAAAGTCCTAGCACTTTAATTAAATTAAATTCACCCTCTTTAGCTGAAACACATGAAAAGGAATTAAACAATATTTAATTATTAAATAAATATCCTCATTTCAATAATTGAATTTAATTATTCAGATAATTGAGAAAAAACAATTATGAGGTCATATTTATTTAATTAATTGGATATTCTCTCAAAAATCTTCTTCTGTTCAGAATTGGAAACTTCTCTTTAATTCTTCTTTAAAGAGAGAAAAATAGATAAAACAAATAAAATAATTAAATCAAAGAAAGAAAATAGCTAAAGCAGAAAGAAAAAAATTTATTGTATTCTTTTGAATAAAGCTTTCTATCTTGAGCTGGCTTTTCTATCTATTTTATTTCAAAAAGGAAAGTTTTATTCTGAATAACCTCTGAGTCTATAAAAGAACTCTCATTCTCTCATTCAAACCCCTCCCGGCCACTCACTTTTGCATTGTTAGGATACTGAATTATTGTCTCATTTTCTTGCTAATATCATATAGAATAATATAATTTTGCAATAGAATAGCTTCAATTTCTAGAATAATTGCATTGCAATCATGTCTTAGATTATCTTACATCTTTCAATTCTTAGAATAATTGTGCATTGCATTGCATTCATGGAGAAAAATCCTTCGTTCCTAGATTGGTCTATGGTTGTGAGACTCTCATTCTGAGAGCAATTTTGAAAACCCCGTCTGGATAGAAGGCAATAGGTCAAATCATGCAGGCAGACAGGATGAATAATCTCATATTCAATCTTGTGTGTACCTGGTGAAGAAAGACTATGTTAAAGTGTATGGTGAATTAACAAGGCCAAATTTACCACATACACCTACCCACTAGCAGAGCTATCTTGTACCCAGCCTTCATGGGTCATACATACCTTCCGCTTACCAAGAAGCACTAAAACCCTTCTACCAACAACCCTCACAATCCCAACATGCTTACCTAGTACAATAACATCCACAAATAATCCCCCAAAAATATCCCACCCAGCATCCTCCACAAAAAAACTTAGAACCTATATAGACAACCATACATTCCCCTTATAAAATGCTACAACATCCCTACCAAACCTTCACTTATCTTCCATTGCATGTTGACCCCTTCTAGGTACCGGGCTACAATATCATGGGTGCACCCACTCTTCAACCTATCAACCCTAAGTGGGAAGAGATGAAGAATGCACTTAAAGAGCTCTGTCCAGGGACAAAAGATGAAACCTTTAAATTTGAGGAAGTTTGTCCTTATCCATTTGATTGATCCATCATGGTAATCCCCTTTCCCAAGAACTTTGAGACACCCAAGTTTGACAAATATAGGGGGAAGGGAGATCCAATCATTCATGTCAATGAGTTTTACATGGCTTGCTAAGAGGTGGCCTACAGTGAGAACTATCTCATGTTCCTCTTTCCAAAAATTTTAGAGGGAAAAGTTCTTGAATGATTTTACAAAATCCCCTACATAAAAATTTCAACATTTGCATAGCTATTTGATAAATTTGGGTGATAGTATGTGCATAACATTGAGAATGAACTATCTCTCCTAGATCTTTGTAGCTCTAAAAAAGGGAGGTGAAAGCCTAGCTGAATACCTTCAAACATGGAAAGGCCTCAATACAAGACTATCATATAAACCAATCTAGAAGAATTTAACCAAGATATTTATTGACAACCTACATCCTAATTTATCCCATCACATACACATGAACTATCTTCAAACCTACCAAGACATTCGAGGAAAAGGAATGGACCTCAAGAAAGGCCTCTTGGAAAATGGTACCATCAAAAACTATAAGTAAACACAACAAGATAGGTCCAAAAATGATTTCCCATGCTATTGGAAAAATAATAAGAGCATCATGAATGATGGATCCACAAACACTAAACATGTCCAAGTTGTAATCGCTATCCAAGAGCCACAACTCCCTATCTTTTAGCCAATGGAAAATCAAATGAACGTTATCTCAGTCCCCCAGAGATGACCTAAACCATGAGTCCAGAATACCAAAAAGTGTGCATTCACCCCTCTAGGTGAACCCCTAGATGTCATCTTATATAAAATGGTTATGGCCAACTTAATTGTATACCCACAAACTCAACCATTTGATGAATCTAATCCCAAACCTCCATGGTATAAAGAGAATGAGTATTGTGATTATCACTGTGTTAAGGGACACGCCACTGTGAAGTGCATGAAGCTAAAGCACTACATCTATGATCTCATGGATCAAGAGGAAATCAAAATTGATCCCCCAATGCAAACTTAGCCTAATAAAAACCTCCAAGTATATCAAAATGTGTTTCCTCAACACAACACCGACAAAGGTCTTGCTAACACCAACCCAGAATCCTAGAATCAAGGGAAAAGAAAACAAGGTGACCATGATGATGGAAAAGATTACACCACAACGTACATTAACTATGAAATTTTTTTCAGTTGCATCACCTAGTTTGAAACCTCTATTAATGTAATCCATGTAAAAGGTGCAGATAGTTAGTGCACAGTCACTACACACCAAGAATGGATATCTATTGTAGGTGCCACTATTTCTTCATACTCTGGTTCACAATATAACCTCTTGGAACACCTTAGGAATACACCTACACAAATCTTCATCTTAGATATCCTTTGTACATCACCCATCCATCAGGAGATCCTTAATAAGGCCTTACAATAATCACGTGTACCCAATGATATTGACCCAATACAATGTCAGGACCTTGTAGGCCACTTATCAGCATCTTGTGGCCTCTCGTTCAAACCCTTTAACATGTCATCCATTGAGAAAGGTAATAACCTCCCACTCTATATTTTCATCATGGTAAATGTCTTTTCCATCAAATGGCTCATGATATATAATGTCTCGACCCTAAATCTATGCCCATTGAAATTGATAAATCAAGTGGGATACATTGAAGAAGATATAACACACGATGTCATAACTATCAAGGCCTATGAAAATATAGAATATACCTCTAAAGGTACCATCCTATCACACACATTTTTAGCTGGAGCCTTACAAATTGATCCACATACTCAAGGGTGTCCGTACCATCAAGGCCCATCAAAGAAAAATGAACCACAACCAAGGAAAATCATCTCCTCTTCATTCTTCTCCAATGGGGTTCTAAGCAATCAAGAAATGGAACTAAATATCAACAAATGGTTGTACCCAGTTAATCAAACCCATGATGAAAATCTCCTTGATTACTTTAAGGAGAAATATCCTAAATCTCATAGAATAGATAAAGAGAAATGAAACTATCAAGGGGGTAGTTTGGGTCATGAATAAAGTGGTATGAAGGCCCCACTTGGGGTTTCACTTCGACCTAGGAACCAAAGTCTTGGATTTGGCCTACACAGGACTGGAGGCACCAAGGAGAATAGTTATACCTACTGTAATACCTTGGGAAATTTTTTTGAGGTCAAAGACATCCATGAAGAGGAAGTTAAGAGATCCCATGAAAATACCCTTGATGATGAAACCTTCCTTGGAAACTTTTTCCTTTGCCAAATTTCCATAAACCTTATAGACCTTCCACCCAGTCACCCTGAACTCATAGACTTGGATCAACCAAGTTTCACATATATCGATGAGTTCCAAAGAAATGAAAAACTCCTAAGATTCATGGGAGCAACAATACAATATTAAGATCAAGAGCATGATTCATCACATGTCTAGAAATTAGACCCAAAGGTATAATTTGAGGAAGAGGAGATCTTTAGCCGCAAAAATGAAAATAAAAATAAATAATAAAAACATGGGTCTCTTAGTGAAAAACCCTCTCAAGCACATTCTGACTCTAGAAAAGTAAAAATAAAGGGTCTTTCCCCTAGTGAAACCTCTCTGAGGTACCAGAGGATGAAGATTCTCCTCTTCCTCTCATTTGAGACTACAAGCTAGAGCAATCATCCATTTGAATTGAAGAAACCAATCCTGTCAATCTAGGAATAGAAGAATGCATGTGCATCACATACATAGCAGCGTCATTTTTAGAAGCTAAAGAAAGTGCCCTCGCAATATTACTTCGTGAGGCCACTTTTAAATTTACATGGTCCTACTCTCAAATTTTGGTGTTAGACCCCAACTTGGTAGTTCATCATCTTGCATTGGACCCAAACATCAAACAAGTTAAGCAAAAAATCTTAAAGATGCATCCCAAAGTGGCCTTATTAGTCAAAGAAGAACTAGAAAAGCTCCTACAATTTAAGATCATCCACACCATTGACTATTCAAAATTGATTTCCAACATGGTGCCAGTTTCTAAACCAACCAAAGAAATTAGAATATGCACAGAATTGCTAGACCTCAATAAGGCATGTCCTAAGTATGACTTCCCCTTGCCCAATATTGACATGATAATTGATATAGAGAGCACAACCAAAATCTTGATTGATTGGCCCCTTCTAGCTTATGAATCAAAAAATCAATCCTTCAATCCCACCTTATCCAACTACTTCTTATGAAATTATTCTACCCTTCCAATATTATTGTATACCCTACACCACTTCCTTGACTCCTTAGGGTCTAGAACCAATTAGGATAATTTTATGCCTTACAGATACCTTCCCAATTCTTGGTCAATTTAGGGAAATCCACACTAAAACTCTCACACTCTCCACCTGATGATTGAAACATAAATTTTAGGGCATATGAAATGATAATCCACCTTTGAGTAGGGTTCCAAGACACCCACAACACACCTATCCCTTATTGGGATAGTAGACTCTAGTAGGTCTCACTAAGAGGTTTTTGGACAACAACTTTTTGTTCTCCTTAATGAATTGGAAAAAAATTACAAATTATAGTATGCTTTAGGGACTTA
Organism: Thuja plicata; assembly: GCA_018584345.1. Lineage (NCBI taxonomy): Eukaryota > Viridiplantae > Streptophyta > Pinopsida > Cupressales > Cupressaceae > Thuja > Thuja plicata. The sequence goes on along the minus strand of MU228537.1, from coordinate 330,090 downwards.
TACAAGACTCCAAAGTTATATGACCCAAATCCACTCTAGCGCCCCTTAACCCTTATTGTTTTCATAGACCTAATAGGCCTAATTAGGCTTGGATAAAAGAGAAAGTATAAAGGAATTGGTTCAAAGAATTGATCCAACACCTCAGAGTTGTTATTCTACCCCAAATTGTCCCAAATCCACCATCTACCAAGTCATGCTTCTCTTTTTGTCTAACTGTCCATGAAGGTTGATCATTCTTAGGCTAAATATATGTGTTTGTTTAGCCTAGGGCTTGATGGATAAAATAGCAGACCAACACTTCCCATCCTAATCCTTTTGAATCACTAAACGTACATCCATAAATTGCATTTCCTAGGTGTTCGAGGAATTCCACTTGTAAAATATCAAGTTAGGGATCCATCTTTGAAGTACACTAAATTTAGAGGGTTTCCTAAGCAGTCTGGACCAAAATGAATACAACTTCCTCCGATGATCAATAAATAAAATAAAATAAAATGAATATAAAATATAAATCGACCTACTTCATTTCCATGGAAATCATTAAGGTACTCCAATCCGTATAATGTCGTACAACACTAGAAAACATGGAATTTTCAAGAAATTTAATGTTGTTTATATTCAAATCCACCAAAGAATCATACAATGTCATCAATATCCTCTTGGAAAAGACTGAACTATCTCAAATAGACCATTTCCAACAACCATAACCATATTTTTAATAGTTATGACCATTGGGACAAAAGTTACAACTTCTCAAGTAACTTTGTAACAAATTGCAAAATTACAACTTTGCAACTTTTTGCACTTTTTGAATTTGTTGTCAACAACATTACAACTTCATGCACATTGCATCCTATCAACAACTAATGGAACCAAATAGGATCTATGAACATTTCTAAGTTTATTATTAGACAAATTAACATTAACTCCTATGACACCATATTAGACTTCACACTAGGGTCCTATTGGTCTAAGGAGACCCAAGGTTTATAAAACACCTTTGGGACCCTTAGCCTTACAAAATGAATCAAAGAACATCATTAGGTTGAGCCTAAGGATCCAAACCTTATTACATCAATTTAACCCTTGTAGTGCATGATGTGGTTCTATACACCATAATCCTCAAGTTAAAAAGAACTCAAGTCTCTTGAGTTGAAATCTTTGCAAGGGATGCTCCAGGTTTAGTAATAGCCTCCTCTGTCATCCATGTGGCATCTTCAGAAAATGTGTTCTTCAACTTAACCAAGAATTCAAAATAGGTTCTCCTCCTTGTCTTGTGACTGAAACTCTTGTCTAAAATGCACTCAATTTTAGGCTTTGGTGGCTTTGAAAGGTTTTATTGCAAGTCTATATGATCTTTACTTTGGTCACCTGCATCACAAACATCACTACTAGGACCCTTATATACATAAATTTTAGATACATTAAATATTGGAGACAAACCAATATTAGAGGGTAAATATATTTTTTTTGCATTGTTCCCACATCTTTTTAGGATCTTGAAAGGACCTATCTTCTTCATCATTAATTATGTGTACTTTTCCTTAGGTAATCTCTCCTTTTTAAGATAGATCATCACCATATCTCACACCTGATACTGCAAATCTCTTCTCTTCTTATCATCATTTTGTTTATACTTATCAGTCACATGCTTCAAATTGTCTTGCACTTGTTGATGAATATCTTTCATTACCTCTACAAAGTCCTCTGCTTGGGTACTTCTCTTATCCATGTCTTTCACATCCCTTAACTCTAAGACACACCTTGGATGTGATCCATACACAATTTGAAATGGACTAAGACCAGTACTCTTATTTACTGATTCATTATATTAAAAATTTCCCTGTGGCAATATAGCATCCCAACTAGTGCCATGTTCTTTTGTGAGACACCTTAATAGGTTACCAAGAGACCTATTTATCACCTTTATTTGACCATCTTACTGAGGGTGATAAGAAGATAAAAAAACATAGATTTGTTCCCAATCTCTTCCAAATAGTCCTCCAAAAATGTCCTATGAACTTAGAATCCCTATCAAAAATAATGGACAAGGGAAAACCATGGATTCTAATACTTTTTTTAAATAATATCCCTACAATATGAGATGCATCATGGGTTGTTTTGCAAGGTAAGAAAAGAGCCATTTTGGAAAATCTATCCACAACTACATACACACTTTCATAACCAAATTTTATTTTGGGAAGTCCCTAATAGAAATTCCATACTTACAAAATCCCAAGGCTTGTTAGGGATTAGAAGAGGTGTGTATAAAACTGCATTTGAAGTGCTCCCTTTGGATTTTTGAAAAACCAAACACCCCTCCACATACCTTATTACCTTTGTCTGCATCTTTGGCCAAAAGTAAAATCTCCTCACAAGTTCAAGAGTTTTATCAACTCCAAAGTGTCCTGCCAAACTACCACAATGTTTTTATTTGATTATATTTTCTCTCATGGATCCCTTTGGTACAAAAAGATGAATTCCTTTGAATAATAACCCTTCTTTCAAGATGAAATCAAAAAAATTAGTATGATACATGTCACGCATATCCATGCAAACTTGATAAGCCTCCTTGAAATCTTCATCACTTAGGTACATGTCCTTCATGGAATGGATCCTCACACTTTCCAACTGAACCTCCTTCACTGTCAAATTCCTCCTACTAAGGGCATCAGCTACTTTTTGGCCATCCCTTTCTTATTCTTGATGGTGAAGGTGTGGGATTTCATAAAATCCATCCACTTCATATGCATGTGGTTCAACTTCTCCTGTCTATTGAAGAAACTAAGAGCATGGTTGTTAATAAATACAACAAATTCCTTAGGTAGTAAATAATGCCTCCATTTTCTAAGTGACTTCACCATAGCATAGAGATCCAAATCATAAGTTGAGTACTTTTGTTTTTCTTCATTTAGTGTTTCACTAAAGAAGGAAACATGCCTTCCTTCTTGATTCAAAACCCCACCAATAGCCTTGTTACTTGCATCACATTCAACTATGAAGATCTTATGAAATTTTGGTAAAACCATTATGGGTTGATCTACCACTGAAATTTTCAAGTACTCAAATGAGTTGTCTGCCTCCTTAGTCCACACAAAATTACATTTCCTACCCCCTTTTATAATATCTATCATGGGAGCACACACACCACTGAAATTTATAATAAATTTTCTATAAAAACTTGAGAGTCCATGAATTTTTTTTACCTCTAATGTAGATCTTGGGGTTGGGTAATTTAGTATTTCTTCTACCTTAGTGGAATCCATCTTGAGACTGTCCCGTGATATCACAAATTCAAGAGACACAAGCTCCTCCTGCAATAACACACACTTTTCCCAATTGATTTTCAACTATTCTTCATGAAGTCTCTTCAAAACCAAATCTAGATATCTTAGGTGCTCATCCTTGTCAGCTCTGAAAAAATTAGTATATCATTTAGATATACCACAAAAAACTTATTAACGTAAGGCTTCAAGACTTCATTCGTAAGCCTCATAAAAGTACTAGGGGCATTAAAGACCCCAGAAGTAATTAATAACCATTCAAAGAGGTCCTCTATTGTCTTGAAGGTTATTTTCCACTCATCTCCCTCTCTTATCCTTATCTAGTGGTAGCCACTCTTTAGATCCACCTTTGAGTAGTACTTTTCCCCTCCTAGACAATCTAATAGGTCTTCTATCCTAGGCATAGGAAACCTATATCTTATTGTAAATTTTTTATGCCCCAGAGTCTTTACAAAGTCTCCACATCCCTTCTTTCTTGGGAGCCAACACTGCAGGGACTACACATGGGCTAATGCTCTTCCTTATCAACCCTTTGGACATCAATTCTTCATTCTATCTTGCAATCTCCTTAATCTACTATGGAGTCATTTTATAGGTTGCTTTGTTTGGTAAGGTGGCACCATGGATCAAGTCTATATAATGAGTGACGTCTCTTTGTGGTGGTAAAGTCTTAGAGATACTGTCTGCAACAATCCCCTTATACTTTTCCACCAATCCTTTCACTTCTTTAGGACCTACACTCCTATCCTACACTTTGTCTTTGGGCTTCTCTGTTGGTGCTCCTTTTGGTCTCACAACTATTGCAAAGCATGGTATGTCCTTCTCTTTCAAGGTTTTCATAAATTCTTTTTCCCCTACTAATATCACACTGGTTACTACATGTTTTTCCTTACCATCATTAGGCAGTGGGGACATTGTGTAGTTTACCCCATCCTTAGTCACATAATACATATTTTTATTCCCATCATGTTTGTCATCAACATCATACTGCCAGGGTATACCTAGAATTAAATGGTAGGTATCCATATTTGTTACATCACATAGGATCTTATCTTTATACTCTCCTATAGTGAATTCTCCCCAAACTTGTTCACTGATTAGGGCATGTTGTTCCTTGTTCAACCATGAGACTCTTTAGGGGAGAGGGTGAGGGATCTTTTGGAGTTTAAGTTTATCAACCATTTCTTTAGAAGCCAAATTATCTGTGGAACCAAAATCTACTATATTTGTACATACCTTAGCATTCACCTTACAAGTGGTTCCAAACAATGACTTCCTTTGGGGTGGATCCTTGGTTGTGGGGACCTTCAAGAGTGTTCTATGCAACATCAAACACTCATCTTTCTCATGGTCTACAAGTCTTGATGTTGATGTGTGGTATTAGAACACACTATGACCATCATCTTTTTGAGTCAACTATACTCTCCTATCTACCGATTTCTTGTTAGTACCAAGCTTCTCAGGGCACCTAAAAGATTTATTTCCAACTTGGTTTCAAGTGAAGCACCTGCCTGTGAAAACATTTGGTCCTCTGCCCCCAAATCTTCCTCTACCACTAGGTCTTCTCCCTCTGAAACTACCTATGTTATTTGATTCACCATTTTGATCTTGATTTATTATCTCTCCTTGAGGCCTTGAAGATGTTCCTCTTCCTCCAAACCTACCCCTTCCTTTGAAGTTTCCTCCTCTTCCTCTACTCTATTATTCTCCCTTCCTCTCTTTTTTTCTCTTCAATTTTAAGTTCCATTTGAAAATATTTATGTATTGTCTCCATATTAAACAAATTGAGTTCATCTTGGACGCTATACTTGAGTCTATTCAAGTATCTTGTCAATTTATACTTCTCATTCTCAAGGAGATTTTTCTTAAGAGTCATTTTATGAAACTCTTCATTGTAAGATCTTACATCTAAGTCCCTCTACCTTAGATTTTGTAACTTTGTGTGAAAAATACCTAATAGTCTTTTGGCACAAATTATTTCTTTGCCTCTGCAACCATCCTCTTCCATGAAGAGATGGGATTCTTTTCTTCTTCTATCCTTTCATTATGAAGGAAATTTCACCAACTAAGGGCAAGGCCCTTCATCCTTTATTTTTATATCTTTACTTTATGTCTTCCATGAATATCATCACACTCAAAATGATTCTCAAGTGCCTCCAACCAATCCATACCCTCTTCTATATTCAATTTTTCATAAAACACTGGTAGGTCTATCTTACTTTATTCCCTACCCTCTCAAGGGCTTCAAGAAAAGGTCTCTGGTATGTAGGTACTCCTTCCTACCCAAGGATGTCTTCTTCACCCCCTTCTTCTTCCTCTTCATTAGAGTCTTCTCCTCCTTTATTCACTTTACCCTTCAACTTTTCTAATTCTCTTTTCATGGCCTTATTCTTGCCTCTTACTGCCCTACTTTCTTCCATTTTATCTTTGACTAGCTTTTCAAATTCCAAATTGGTCATCCTCACAAGGATCTCTCTTTCTCCTTCCTCTCCTTTTGACATTCTATCTTCACTTCTCTTCCCAAATAGATCTTTTTGTGCTCTGATACCACCTGATGTAGAGAGCACAACCAAAAGCTTGATTGATGGGCCCCTTCTAGCTTAGGACTCAAATAAATCAATCCTTCAATCCCACCTTATCCAACTACTTCTTATGGAATTATTCTACCCTTACAATATTATTTTATCCCCTACACCACTTCCCTTACTCCTTAGGGTTTAGATCCAATTAGGACAATTTTATGCATTACAGACACCTTACCAATTCTTGGTCAATTTAGGGAAATCCACACTACACCTCTCACAGTCTTCACCTAATGATTGAAACATCAATTTTAGGGCATATTAAATGATAATCCACCTTTTATTAAGGTTCCAAGACACCCACAACACACCTATCCCTTATTGGGATAGTATCTAGTAGGTCTCACTGAGAGGTTTTTGGACAACAACTTTTTTTTCTCCTTAATGACTTGGCAAAAAAATTACATATTCTAGTACGCTTTAGGGACTTATACAAGAATCCAAAGTTATAGGAACCAAATCCACTCCATAACCCCTTAACCCTTACTATGTTCATAGACCTAATATGCCTAATTAGGCTTTGTTAACAAAGCAAGTATAAAGGAATGGGTTCATAGAATTGATGCAACACCTTAGAGTTGTTATTATACCCCGAATTGTCTCAAATAAACCATCTACCAAGTCATTCTTCTCTTTTTGTCTGACTATCTATGCAAGTTCATCATTCTTTGGCTAAATACTTGGGCTTATTTAGTCTAGGGATTTATGGATAAAACAATAGACCAACACTTCCTATCCTAAGCCTTTGGAACCACTAAAATTACATCCCTAACTTTCATTTCCCAAGTGTTTGAGGAATTCCACTGGTAAAATGTCAAGTTAGGGCTCCATCTTTGAAGCACACTGAATTTAGAGGGTTTCCTAAGACGTCTGAACTAAAATGAATAAAAATCCTCCTATGATCACCAGATAAACTCAAATAAAATGCATAGAAAATATAATTATCTATATAATTCATTTCCATGTAAATAATTCAAGTGATCCAATCCGTACAATGTCGTACAATACCAAAAAAAAATTAATTTTTAGGAAATTTACTGTTATTTCTATTCAAATCCACCAAGAATCATACTATGTCATCAATCTCCTCTTGGAAAGGCTTGAACCATCTCAAATATACCATTTTCAATGACCATAACCATATTTTGAATAGTTGTGACCTTTGGGACAAAAGTTTGCTACTTCTCGAGAAACTTTGCAATAAATTGCAACTTTGCAACTTCTTGCATTTATTGTCAACAACATTACAAATTCTTGCACATTACATCCAATCAACCACTAATGGACCCAAATAGGATCTAGGACCATTTGTAAGGTCATTATTATACAAAATAACATAAAATCCTATGACACCCTATTAGACTTAACACTAGGGTACTATTGGTCTAAGGAGACACAAGGTTTATAAAACACCTTTGGGACCCTTAGCCTTACAAAATGGACCAAAGAACATCATTAGGTTGATCATGTGGATCTAAACCTTATTACATGAATTGAACCCTTGGAGTGCATGATGTGGTTCTCTACACCAATAAGAGATCTCAAAGCCGGATATGAGATTTTTTCACTCATGGATGGTTTCTTGGGCTATAATCAGATACACATCACAGAATAAGATCATCATAAGACAAAATTTATGACCTCATGGGGTACCTTCTATTAAAACATGATTTATTTTTTCCTAAATAATTTAGAAGCTACATATCAAAGAGCCATGACTATCATATTTCATGACATGAATACGATTCTTGAGGACTATGTGCACGATGTCTTATCTAAACAAAAAATAAGGCTATATCATCTTAATGTTCTCAAATGTGTATTTGATCACCTCCATCACTATGGTTTAAAGATCAATCCAAATAAATGTGTCTTTGGGGTCACATATGGAAAACTCCTGGGATTCATAGTATCACAAAGAGGCATAGAGATCGACCCCAAGAAGGTCAAGGCTATAATGGATATGCCTCCCCTAAGAACTTAAGCAACTACGTAGCTTACAGGGAAAGCTAGAGTCCTTCCATGAATTCATCTCCCAACTTTCTGGTAAATTCCAACCGTTCACCCATCTACTATGCAAGGACACAGATTTAAAATGGGACCCCTATTGCTAGAGAATTTTTTAAAAGATCAAGGAATACCTTGAAAATCCACCCATTCTTGTACCACCCACTCTTGGAAGGCATATTATCTTGTACATATCATCTACTACTACAACACTAGGGGCACTTCTTTCTCAACTTGATGACAATGGAAAAGAGAGAGCCATATACTATGGAAGTTGCACACTTGTTGGCTATGAGCTTAATTATTCCCCTATGGAAAAAGCATGTATGGCAGTGGTTTTCACCACTCAAAAGCTCTGGCACTACATGCTCAATCATATAGTAAGGCTCATCTCAAAAGTGGACCCTGTCAAATATATACTCTCGCATGCTACTCTCACAAGCCAAATGGCTATGTGGGTCATGCTTCTCAATGAATTTGATATCTAGTATGTGGATAGGAAAGCAATAAAGGAACATGTCATCACAGATCAGTTGGTCGAGGCACGACTAGTAGATGCATACCTGCTAGTCATAGAATTCCTAGATGAACATCTTTGTATGATTGAAGAACAACTTGTTTGGAAGTTCTATTTTGATGGTTCGTACACAACTCATGGATCGAGGAAAGGGATCATTTTTGTCACTCTTCAAGGGGACTACATACCTAAATCATTTAAGCTATGTTTCCCCTACACAAATAACATTGCATAATATGAAATACTAATCTCAAGACTAAAAAAAATGATTCAATGGAACATAACCAAGATAACAGTGTTTGGAAACTCACAACTCATCATCAAGCAGGTTCTAGACAAATTCTTGAAAAAGGATGACAAGATACTATCATACAAGGAACTGGTTAACAAAATGAAGCAACATTTCCAAGTTATATTGTTCATGCAAGTACCTAGGCTATAGAAAAGGGTAGTGGATGCAATGGCTACCATCAAATCACTCCTCAAGATACCGCAAGATGCAACACAATATGAATTCTTGGTCAAGCAGCACCATGCATATTCTTATGAGAACTCCAAGTCTTAAATTGTGTGTGTCTTGGTTGGTCCCCAATCCCCATGGTACCATGACATCTATGCCTACCTAAAAAATGGTATCATATCCCTCCACCTCAAAAAATCCCAACACCAGAACCTTATTCGTAGAGCTTCCCGCTACACTCTTGTATCTAATAACTTATACCGTCGAGGTTATCACAAAATCCTCTCTAGATGTTTAGCCTCAAATGAGGTTGTCCTAGTATTACTGGATGTCCACCTTTGAATTTACAACACCCACATGAGTGGCATGGTCTTAGCCAATCAACTTCTCAAAGAAGAATACTATTTTTGTACAATGGGGCACGATGCATCTGAATTTTTAAAAATGTTTCTACCATGTTAGCAACATGCGAATGTCATTTATGATCCATCACAAGATGTGCATCCCATTACACATCCATGGCCCTTTTCATGCTAAGTATTTGACCTCATTGGTAAGATAACTCCCCTATCCTTAGATAGACACAAGTACATCACCACTTCTACTGAGTACTTCACAAAGTGGGTAGAAGAAATTCTGCTCATCCTCAAAATAGGAGTCTAAATCTCCATGTTTGTCCTCTACTACATCATCTGTCATTTAGGCATCCCTTCCACCATTTTCATAGATCATGGAACACTGTTTGAAAACCAACACATGAAAGATCTCTGTGACCAATTCCACATCTACCATCGCTTTTCTAGTGCATACTTCCCACAAGGAAATGGCCAAGTTGAGGCAACCAACAAAACCAAGCTAAATATTCTCAAAAATGTTGTCGATAATTATGGCCATGACTGACACCTCCAAATCAACCCCTCCCTCTGGGCCTATCAAAATGCATACCATACTCCCATAGGTACCGAACCCTACTCCCTTGTATATGGTGTAGAAGTCATCTTACCAATTGAGGTTGAATTTCCATCATTGTGTGCTTCACTCAAGAACCTAATCACAGATGAAGACTATCATATTGCATGCCTCACATAGATGAATTTTATCGATGAGAATAGATAGAAAGCATATGATCACCTAGTTGTATATTAGAATAGGCTTAAGAGAAGCTATAATAAGAAAACCTTCCCACGATGGTTCCAAGTGGGGGATTTAGTCCTCAAAGAGAACCAAAATCTACAAGTAGGTAGAGAAAAGAAAGGAAAATTTGACGTTACTTGGATGGGCCCCTATTTTGTCAAAACATATTTTGGCTCAAGATCGTATCAACTATCTAAACCCGAAGGGGAACCTCTAAATGATCTCATCAATATCTTTCACCTCAAGAGGTTCTATGCATGAGTCATTCAATGTATCCTACCTATCTGAAAAAATCATAAAAAATATAAAAAGTCATGAAACAATATTAAGAAAATAAAAAATGAGCAAAAAAGTAAACAGAAATAAGTATCCAATGCTGAAAAATTGGCAACCAAGCACCTTTAATAAGTATATTTGGTGAAAACTTCGAAATAGACACCATGTATAAAGGACCTTATCATTATCTATCAAAATTGCATTCCACTCATGCAAAATTAGCACACATCCAACACTACCATAACCCCCACAAGAATCCCCTCACCACAAACCCATATTCCTTGGTTGTTCCATTATAGCATGCACACATTGAGAATTAAGTACTATCTCAATTACTGAGATTTATGTCTATCAGTTGTGTACTATATCTATCCCAAATCCTGAGATTTACACATACCAATTATATATACTAGTATCTCATTTGTATCATAAATTCCATTCGGTCATAGCTTAAGGTTTTGATGTACATATCACTATTTTGAGTCAATTTTGTCTTGAGTTTGATCAAGATCCTTGGTTCATCTAACCCAATGCTTTCGCAAGTTCCTTGAGTAATCTCCTTGGTCATCATGATTATCATTGATACATCTTTTTCCATCACTTAAAAATTTGTGAATCTCCCTCATCAACAAGACCTTGTAGGATACATCCTTCCTTGTTTCATGCCTAACCAAATCAGTCATCAGTACCATCGATCTCATTGGAAAAAGGAAAATTTTGGATACTTATTATGGTCTTAGATTTTACTTTTTGGTTCTTGATTATCTTTTTCAAGCTTATTGATTGTTTCTCCTCCTCAAGGTCACCATGATCCTTTATATCACTAATACATTTCATGTTATTTTTCGACGACAACTTTCGATGGAGGATACACTTTTTGTCAAATTGGATTTTTAAAAAAAATTCTCCCTGACAGAGTCAAAATTCTGATGGATTTTTAATAGACCGTCAAAATTACGACATCGATGAGCTATACAAGAAAAAAAAAGTGAAAACCAAATCATTTTGATGTTAAGTTCATCGCGGGAGAAAAGGAGCGTGAAGTTGTTTATTTTTCTTATTATGTAGAGACTACCCTCATCGTGTGTTGTGTGCCAGTAATTTTTCTGACTTTCTCTTGTAACACAAACTACAGTTCAACAAAAAGAGTAGGAGAACATGGAAGATACTGACCCTAATAGGCTAAAGAAGCACAAAAAATCATTCCTCTTTCCAGTTTTGATCTTTGATTGCCAATAAACTTCTTTTTAAAGTTGATCATCTCTTTTCTTTAATAATTAGCATTGTTTTCATCGGATATTGACATTCAAGCAATTGCAATCAATATGAATGAGTGGGTTTTGTTTGCATCGGTTATTTCTAGAACTATTGAGCACTTCTACTATATAATAGTGATCTATACATTTGACCTTCTTAATGATTAGGAGAATGGAATTTATTATCTCTGCCTTGAAGTTGATCATATCAGTGTCACAACATTTGTGTTTATTGTATCAGTCATGGAAGCACTATTTTTCATTGTCTTTTAACAAATTTTCACTATTTTAAGTCCCTTTGACATGGTTGACTACTGAAAAATTTACCATTTTGTATATTCTCTATTCATAACAGTGATTTTACAAACTCTTCTCTAATATTTTTTGTGAATGTATTTTGGCATTACTCCTGGCACTGTCTTTTAATTGCATTCCTCTTCTCATTGATTATAATATTTGATACTATAATTTAGCTTCATAGTAGTAACCTTGACATTACAGTTCCTTCTTCATATGTCTTTATTTCAAAACAATGGATTTCACTGTACAATCAATGCTTGTACATTGGTTTTTACTATTCTTTTGGCATTCTTGACCGTCATGATTCTTATGTCATTGATTTTATAATAGCACTCTCATTGCATCTCTTTTCAATATTTTCATAAGAACTTTCATCTTTTAACTATGTATGACATCATTTGATAGTCACTATGAATGTTTCTTTTATAGTGATATCACTATCTTTTGCAAATCATAACATTGTCTATTCCTTTGATCATAGATTTGACAATGAATGACATTTCTACTCCTTGAGCACTATGACTGCACTTTACATATCACTGTCTTCCTTACATTTATATCCATTTTCTTGACTTCCCTCTATGATCCACAACATGTTCTTCTATCTAAGAAAACAAACTCTTCTCCTTTTGACTATTTCATGGTATGGATCATCTAAGATTACACATAATGTTGTCACACTTCTCCTTTTGATGTTGACTACATCATTATTTCTTGAAGGCATTCATACATCTATTGTTGATATTCTACATCTTTGTCATCCAATATAAAATTTCTCAAATGATCTATTCATGGAGGTCGCTATCCTTCTTTTCTTTTATATAATGTGTTATCTCTATCACAACAGTGAATCTTTGTCCATCATGACACCTTGCATTTATCTCTATCTACAACCATGAATATAGCAGGGTTTTGTTATTTATTGCTCAATGTTTTGTAATCCTTTTCGTTAGAATGTATATGAATTTGATTATCTTTATCTAGCATAGTCATGGTTATGTTGATGTTTGTTGATTGATCTTCACAAGGTAATCACAAAATTCATGATGTAATCCTTACCTGATGTCTTGAATATAATATAATAGCTACATTAATACTAGACACTCTTCCCTATTAATGGTATATTGTAGAACATAATAAGTAATTATTTTTTAATAGTTTTTTATTATACTTTTGCTCCCAAATTATTTGATCCTTCTATGTTATTTTCAAATTAATGTGTATTCATATTGTTGTTTTCAGAATTGGAAGAAGGATTATCCTTAGATTATTTCTCTAAAATTTAAATGTTCATTCTTATAAGTTGTCTAAGAGTTGGATTAGTCATTCTTATGTAAATCTAGGTAGGATGTCCGTAGTTTGTTTCATTTGGATATTGTTTCCCAAAAAAATAGGGTCTTTCGTTAAAGAAATAGAGCAGTGATCGAGAGGAAAATGGAAACAACAATAGTAAGAGGAGAGGAAAATATGACTGATATGAATAGGAAAACTTTAAACACATATTTTAATTTTAACAATATGAAAATCACTTCAAGTATTGTGTTATATGATATAGGATTCGTTGGATGCACCCTAGTGGGTGTCAACCACTGAAGAGTTGTTTGAGATAGATTAAATATCCTGAAAGTGTGCATTTCCATTACACCTTCCTAAAATAGTTCAAATAGAACTACATGTCATTAGAGAGTTAGATTTCCAAGGGCCTTGATCCCATGGATACATGTATGTAGGCAACCTGGAAGGTACAAGATACCTCCAGTGCACAGGTGCCTTGGACATAGATTTTGTGGTAGTTCAATTATCATAGATTATGTGTTCAGTTCAATTAAACAGGCATTCCTTTGTTTTAGGTAATAGTTCCTTTTGTCTTGAAATCTTTCTTAATAGTGACGAGTCTTGTAATTACCCTATAAAAGTGTTGCTCGCTATTCATTACAACCATTATATTTTTTACATCTCATTATCTCTTGATATACTTTTTTCAATATTTTTAAGGCATTTGTCTACTTCCCTATGTCATACACTATGTTTGATATGAATTTAAAAGGATTTAATGATCCTCTCCATCTTCTAATGATCTTCTTACATTAGCTTTTGTTTCTCCTTTATCCTATCTCATTGTCATGATGCCATTGGTTGCAATCCTTTACTATTTCTTCCTTATATTATAGTAGATCATTGTGTTCTTTAATAGTGATGTAGAGGTAACTTGCAACACCAATCAATCTCTTAGGATCATATTGATCCAACCATCAATTTCATCATAATTATCAACTTTTGAACATTAGAGGCTTAACAAATAACAATCTCTTTATCATCATAAAAATCACTACTTAGGTCTACAACATCTCCCTACTCATCAAATTCAAGCTCACTTTACTTTGTTCCATTAACTCTTACCCTTAGAATCCAACATCAAAGGTCTATTGGGCCTTGGTGAGATACCACCCTACCACAACTCCTTGATTGTCATAGATTGTTGTCCACATAGAGGAACATGCTTGCACTATCATACTAGGGATGGTGAGTTACCATCCTCCATGTTTAGGCCATGCCAACTGACACTTGCACTTCTTAGGCTCTTACCTTCAACCAAAGATCTCAGGACACACCTTCATTAGTTCATAAATAATAACAACAACAAAGTTATTATTTGTTGCAAGGATAGTCAATCCCGTTATCCACAACTCAATACATTGTCCACCTTAAAACATTGGTAAAAACATGAACAATGAACAATATCGATTCCAAACCATTGAACATAACCTCCATTCAACGCCATTGAACACACATACTATAGATTGGAAAAAAATAGTAGTTACTTGTTGACTATCACCCAACTTAGGACTATCTTTTTCCTTTTCACAACTTTCTTACAATATCTATAATTTACGCTCCTAGGGATAACACAAGTATTTAAACAATCTTCATGACTATTAGAGGTGATTAGGTCTCCATAAAAATCACAACCAATGACCCATTCATGAATACAAACACAAGAAACATAAGGTTGTCAATCAAGGAGTTATTCAACAATGACTAGCATTGTCCCTTCATGACATGAAACAACAACATTAGTAATCCAATCCTTAATAAATCCAATACAACATTTCTTCAAATGTTAATTACATTACGCTAACCTTTCATGACCATGAAATTTCACTTCAAACCCATACAACCAACAAAAATGGATTAAAACAGGGATTGCACTGTCAAATATAGCAAATTTACTGTAACTGTATGCTAGGGAATCAATTTGCTCCCAGATTAGACAACCATTCACTCTCAAACCAATTAAATATTAAATTTTATTTAATCTAATAACAGATATCAAATTATGGGATTTTTTCATCGGTCAAAACAAGAGAAAACAGTAAACTCCTGTTGTTACCTCTATAATGAGGGTTTGAAACCCATTTTCGCAAAATCTACTGGATCTCGCTTGATTATTCATGGTAGAACCTCTAACTTGACTCAAATGAAAGTTCATTCACCCTAATACATCCTAAAATCATTAACTCTTCATTTCCTATTCATTTTAATATAGAAAAGTTTTACTTGGGAATAGCAAGAAGCGTGACTGAAACTTGACAATATTTATGTATTTATAAATGTTGTTTCTTTCAATTCAAATATTTTTTTTGTACTCTCTCATTTTATTGATGTGTACTTGTGTATCTATTAAAAATATCTTCTATTTGATTAGACTATTATGCATTTAAATTTTATATAGTGAAGCACATAATAAAATAAATTGTATCCTTAAAGATTTGTATTTCATGATATTTCAATTTGTTGGGTCTTAATCGAGTTTTAGTGTCAAGTCCAAGTCATCCAAGTAAAAAATCAGTCTATCCAATCCAATGTTTGTAGTTATGTATGAGATAATCTTTAAGAATAGTGTGTTGTGGTTAATTCTCTCTCACATAAATATGAGGAAAATATGTTGTTTATCTTTTAATGTTTGTACCCCTTATTAGATTTAAGAAATAATCAATTGAAACAAGACACCCAATCTATGTCAAACTTTTAATGTATGGGACAAGTAATGCAATATGTTGACCACCTTTATTTATGCTAAAAATTAATCCTAAACTACCCAAGGCGCTTAATTCTTCTCCTACTATAAGCCATTTAGGTTTTTTTAAGACATATGGGTGTGTCAAGGAAGGCTTGTTTGGGAATGGCCTCAAGCATTACGTAAAAACCTTTGTGCAAAAATGTGATGTGTGCTAATGCAACAAAAAGGAAGATCATTAAATTAATTAATTCCCAAAACTTTTCCATGTTTCCAACAAGGATTAGGTATATATTCTATATATTTCATTGTTGGGATTCTAAAGTCATGGAAGACTTGTTTGGGAATGGCCTCAAGCATGACATAAAAACATTTGTAGAAAAATGTGATGTGTGCTATTGCAACAAAGGAAGGTCATTAAATTAATAGATTCCCAAAATTCTTTCCCCATGTTCCCAACATGGCTTAGGTAGATATTCTATAAATTTCATTGTTCGGACTCTAAAGTCAAATGGTAAACAAGTTATTTTGATCTTTGTTGACCCATCTCACTAATTATGCTCATTTGTGTGCATTTTCTCATCCTTACACACCTATTTCTATAGCTCAACATTTCATGTACTCAAACTTCCAACTTTAATAATATTCCCCATTCCATTGTCAATGATCGTGAGCTTGCTTTCAACAAAAACTTCCATAAATAATTATCAAGTTATAGGGTACTAAATTGAACCCGAGTTCAACCCATTCTCAAATTTATGGTCAAACTAAGGTTTTCAAAAAATGCATTAAAATAAATAGGACTAGGAGTAATGGATCGAATGGTTGCATCTTGCTAAGCAGTGGTAAAATACCATTTATTAAAGTGCCTCCAAGATAATCCCATATGAGGCCCCTTATGGTTAACCTCTGCCTTATTTGGTTACTTAAACCTATAACCACACTAATTTGGTCTACTCTAACTAGAGACTATATTTTCCCTAAATGTGATCATACCCCTAATTATGTCAATCCAACTATTCGATTATTGGCATAATTCATCAAAAAACAAAATAATCTCCTAAAATAAAAGTGATTTCATCATTACCTCACATTAATTACCTTGGCCTATTTAAATCAAATCAACCCAATTAAATCCTTGGCTCAAGTAATTAATTAAAAGGGAATTAATAAAATCTCTAAATACAACTCATCACTTGCACATGGAAAGTCAATCCATGAACTAATGAAAGTTCAATCACATGGATCACTCACATGGATCATCAAAGATTCAATCCTCACCTCTCCTCACAAGTTGATCTCAACCACTCATTTCTCGAATTCTTCCATAAAAGGAGTGATTTTTTAGCTCAATAGGCCCACAATTTTAGAATTCTAATTGCACTCTTATGTTGTCATTTTGTTTCATGATTCCAATAACTAATTAGATAACTTCCATTTATGCTTTAATGAATCCTTGCATCATTTATAAGCATGAATTGCATGATAGTTAGCTTCAATTTTTCAATGAATTTTCCATTTTAGGACTGAATGTGTCACTGATTTAATGTATAATCTGAGGGTAATTTATAGCATAAATCATAATCTTCTTAGATAGGAAGCAATATGTTGATTTTAATGGTTTCCTTATGCTCTTAAATTGATTTCCATATTTCTAACCATTAATGCAATGACATATTGAAGTGTTGTGTTGCAGCTTGCAAGTACATAATTTACACACACATTTCTGGCACCCACCGTGGGGCAAAGCCCTAGATTTCTATTCATTTTTTAGATAATTCTTAATATTTTTGTTTTTTTTGGAGGCAGACTCACATTTGGAGGAAAACGATCGCATCTGGTAAAGAAACTGACATCCAGCAAATCCCAAATCGCTTCTGGTAAAGGCTCGCCTTTAGTTAATTCTAGATCATGTTTAGTATAAAAGATCGCATTTAGGATCTTTGCTCACCTTTAGTGATTCCTGGATCACATTTAGGAAATAAGATCGCATTTGATAAAGTTCAAAGTCGCATTTGGGTAGTATACTGGCATGATTGATAAATTTGATAACTAATCAGTTGACTTTACATGTTTTTGGATGAATCTTATAGTTTGAGCAGCCTAATGAGTTCTTGCAGGACGATGTTGAAGACTTCTTTGGCTAATAAGATGGAATGAAACTATTAACAAGTGGTTTTGTAGGTTGCCTTATGCGTTTAACCAAACTTCTTTTGGAATTCTAGGAACTTAACACAATTTCTCTCCAATTCGTAAGTTGATTAGAGAAGTATGCTCTTTTCCTTCACGGAAAATCAAAACCTCAATTATCAAGTTAAGATTTGAATAGAAACCGGGGAAATAAAATTAATTGCTGAAAAGTGTATTGGTTAAAATCTTTGATAGGAACCTAAATTTCAAATTTGAATTTGATTCTTAGTCCAACTAGAGGATTATGCTCTTTTCCCTAGTTGGAAAATCATAAACTCAATACGGGGGACTAAGTTTTGAGTTTGATAATTCAAGGGAAAGAATTTGCATGATGTGTTTGATAGGAGAAAATGACATGAATAGGAGAGTATGCTCTTCTTCCTTGTGAAGAATTAGAAATCTAGACTCCTAAGTCGCCAATCCTTTTTACTACTTTTAACTTTAGCGGGCCTGCTGGTTGAGGAAAAAATATCCTGGGAATAACCCAAGTGAGGACAGGTGAACACGGTCCCTTCCATCTCACTATAATGTAAAAGCTTCCTTGAGGCCAAATTCTTAGAAGATGTAATTAGTTTTGTCCTTGGAATTTTAACTATAATTCCTTGGACATGTTGGATGTGTGTAGAGCAGAGCCTCTTGAATATTTCTTGTGATACTACACTCATCTAAGTACTCATAGGGCTATATGCCTTAATTTTTCCTTGTGCAATTCTATGGGGGAGAGTTGCGAATAGATGCCTAGATTAAAACACTTTGCAATTAAGACCACCTGATTCATCTTCAAAAGGTGATAATCTTTGTGCAAAGCAAATAATAATAGCACCAAGATACTCAACATTTCATCCCCTCACTTGCATTTGGATTTGGATAATATGACATCATGACTCGAGCCATTGTGTGCTTGGTGATGTTTATATTCTGATTAGTATTTGAGTTTGTACCTGAGCCTCCAAGAAAATATTTTCATGTTATGCCATATATTTTAGGGAATAGGTGTGTTTGGTCCTTAAACAACTTGGTTGATGTGTCAAAATTGAAATAACAAGACAAACACCCCCAAACATCAATATTTTGACAATCACAGACATTTATGTTGCTTGAAAATACTCTGGAATTCATCAGATAGACCCTAGAGTCTGACAAATTTTCACGTCCTTCAAGAAAAAGTAGCAAAATTAGAAAACAAACTGTCAGAGAGTTGCATCTGGAAAATCCTAGGTCGCATTTGGGAAGAAATATTTCATTAGGTATTTTATGGGTCATATATGGTAAACAAAGTCACATTTAGGAAGAACAAGCTCACACCCTGTATATCTAGGCTTGCATCTAAGACAGAGGATACTTGCACACGTGTCAGACTATGAAACTTTGTATTTTTGGATACCCTTTTTGCTTGTCAGTCAAACTCTATTGCTCTTGTTGTTCTACCTAACACTGTTTCTAAATCTAATTGGAAGTCTACCTTGCATGTTATTTAGGGTTGTCACAATTGATCCCAAATTGTGTTGTCACATTACTAAACAATTCTTGGTTCCCAGCTCACTATTAGGGCATTCTAACACTTTGACGCTAGAATCAATCACTTCAAACAATCAAACTCACACTCGCCACAACTTGGACAAATGCATTTGGACAATTTGGAAATTTCTTTTGGCATAATTGGAACACTTCTGACAAAATTGAGACCTTTCTTTCATGGTTAACACAAGAAGTAAACAATACCTTTTTGACGATTCAAAAAGACCTCCAAGATTGCTTAGATTTCTACAAGGAGGGACATCTTGAATGAATCCCCTCTTTGATCAAGACTCACCTGAAATGGATGCACCTAATCACAAATGGAGTGTTGCCTTTGAGAAATATAACCAAGAACAAGATGAAAGATAAATTCAAGAAGAGATAAATCATGACTGTCCTTTGTTTGACTCAGAAAGTGATGAGGACATATCAGAAGAAGAATAAAATAAACTCAAACAAAGTAGGAAGTTTCAAAGGACCTTGGAGAAAATCATTGAGGAAGATAAAGAAAAATACTTCCTTCACTTAGCTTCTCTTGGAGTTAAAATTCCAAAAGACTATGATGTTGAAAGATTGAAGGAGGAAGAGGTACAAACACCCATCTCCATACTCTCGAAACAACTATATCAAATGCAAACAAAACCTGTAGCACTCAAGAAAGAGAAGAATAAACCAATGAAGAAATAATCCTTGGAGCACACATATCCATTTTCTTTTGACAAAATTATAAACATGGTTTTGTTCCCACCTAACATGTCACAACCCAAATATGAAAAATACATGGGAGAAACAAATCCATGTGACCATGTAAGAGAATTTTGTGCCCTAAGCATAGAATACATGCACGAACTGACATATTTGATGAGACTATTTCCAGGAAGTCTAGGTGGAAATGCTATGGAAGGGTTCTCTAAACTAACACCAAGTGTGTGTACATTTGAGGAGTTAATTCAAATATTTTTCCAACATTACTCCTACAACATACAACACAATATTACCATGATGGATCTTTGCAATACAAAACAACAAATAGGTGAATCCTTCATGCACTTTTTGCATTGGTGGAGGAGAATATTTGCAAGGTACTCAAGACCAATACCTGAATCTAAAAAGATGGAGATCTTTATAAACAACTTAGTACCTGAAATTAATTATGCTCTAAAAATGAAAGATTCTCTTAGTTTCAACAGAATGATAAAGAATGACATTCGTGTTGAAGAAGTTATGGTCAAAAAAGGAGAGATTACACTCCAAAGTGAAAATAAATCCTCTAACAATTATAACAACAAACCTAAATGGTGGAACAAGAACAAAAATGTTGTTAATGATGGAGTGGTCGAAGCCTCGAATGCAAATGTTAAACGAGCTATGTTTAATCTCACAAACTGTCTACAAGCAAGCAAAGAAGCCAAGGTAACAACAACAATACCAAGTGTAAACACTGATACCAAAAAGAATAAGCCATGGAGGTCTACACCACAATGAACATTTATTCCATTGGGAGAACCCCTTGAGACAGTTTTGAAGACTCTCTTGGATAACAAAATCATCACTTTACCGAAGTCAAAACCATGGGAACCAGAAGTAAAACCAAGGTGGTGGAATGATAATGCCTATTGTGAGTTCCATAAGAATAAAGGTCACAAGACTAATGATTGTGTTAAACTCAAACACGTTATACAAGATCTCATTGATAGAGGCAAGATAAAAGTGGAAGGACATACATCTAATGAAGATCACATGGCATATAATAAACCACTTCCCACCTATGAAAAAGGAGAAGCCTCTAAAGGAAAAGGAAATGAAGTCAATTACACCTATTCCCATAATGATAATGTGATTAATATGTTGGACATAAAGAATGAATACATCAATGTGATCACTATCAAAGGTGTCAAGGACAAATCAACACATTCAAATACGATAACACGAAGCCAAGAAAAAATTAAGATTAAAGGGGTTAATTCCTCATCCAAATAGGTGACATCATCTAAACCACCTTTTGTCACAATTCCTAAACCAGCAACGTCAAGACAAACGGTTCCCATACCATGTGATAACTATAACTTGGTAGACCAATTGAAAATAACCTCAGCTCAAATCTATATATTTGAGTTATTAAAGATCTCTTTAGTACATAGGGAAGTTCTTGAATAAGCCCTACATTCTGTAAATGTTCTAAAAGACATAGATGTGGACAAGTTCAGGAAATGGTCAATCACATATCAACTCCACATTATATCTCTTTTTCAAAAGAAGATGACAAATCTTTGACTCATCCCCATAATCAACCCCTTCACATTGAAGTTATGATACATAAACACCGTGTAAAATGTGTATTGATAGATGGAGGTGCAGGGTTGAATATATGTACTCTCAATTTGGTCAAAGCATTGGGATTTTCAGAGAACACAATTGATTCAAGGAGTAAGATAACCATCAAGGCTTATGATGAGGAGGAAAGATCATCCAAAGAATTATGAGTAATTTTGGCAGAGACTGGAATTTGCAATTGAATCCAACACTATGGGCATATAGATTAAGTATTTAAACACCAACAGGACCCACACCATTTTCTCTAGTCTATGGAACAGAAGCAGTATTACCAATTGAAGTAGAAATTCCTTCATTGTGAGCATCTCTCAAAGGTCTTGTCATAGGTGAAAAATACCACATAGATAGGGTTCAAGCACTAGAATTGCTAGATGAGCATAGACAACAAGTGTTCGATCAC
Source organism: Thuja plicata (assembly GCA_018584345.1). Classification (NCBI taxonomy): domain Eukaryota; kingdom Viridiplantae; phylum Streptophyta; class Pinopsida; order Cupressales; family Cupressaceae; genus Thuja; species Thuja plicata. The sequence goes on along the minus strand of MU228537.1, from coordinate 307,814 downwards.
CTGCAATTCTATCAAAAAAGGATGTCAAAAGGGTACAACAAAAAAGTAAAGCCACAAAATTTTCAAGTGTGGGATCTCATTCTAAGAGAGAATCCTAAAAGTCAACCAAACAGAGAACCAAAAGGCAAGTTTGAACCCAACTGGCCGGGGCCTGTTGTTATCACAACAACTTATGGGACATGATCTTATCAGTTAGCTACACCTGACGGAGATGTCCTTCCTAATCCTATCAATACCCTACACTTGAATTGGTTCTATTCTTGACATCTAGCCGAAGGGCTTGTACAGTGAAATTGATCCTGAGAAAATATCAAAAAAAGAAACAATTAATCCTAAGAAAGTCAAAAATAGTGGAAAAGAGAAAAATCAAAAATAGTGGAAAAAGTCCTGAAAAAGGTACTCTTGGTGAAAACTTGGCAAACAGGTGCCTTGATACTAAAAAAAAAGAAACAAGTACACAAAAATCAAAAAATAGAAAAAATACCTTGGCAAAAACCTGGCAAATAGGCGTCTTGGTAGCAAGAATAAAAATTTGTCAAGTGGTGAAAACCTAGCAAACATGCATCACTTGTACTTCATGCTCCATCTATCAATGCACTACTAGCACCAATCCTTCATGATCATATTTTTTGCTATCGATTGAATCTAAATTCCTCACGAATGTCCTATCCTTGCCTAGGATTTGTCTATATTTGCATCGTAGGGATAGTCATTCTGCACCGGAATCATATTTGCTAGCATGTTTGGGTGGAATTTGTTGGTTGCTAGGTTGTCCTAGGTCCTTGTCTAAGAAAGTTTTCCACTACAAACAATATTTCTTAATACTTGAATCAAAACATCACTATCACAAACAAGGGCATTTCTTAAACACCACCTACCTGTAACTGACATCATACTAGTGTTTCTCAACACTTTAATCAAACAATGTTTCTCAACACTACATTGGATTGTAATTGCTGATATTGTTTATCTCATTAACTTAGATACAAAAATGCATTGCTTAGTTCCAAGTTACAATTGATGATTTCTCTACTACGATTGAAAAATGAATCAAATCGTGTTCCTCAACACCACATAAGCACATATAGACTGACCTTGATTGGGTTATGACTCTTTTCATGTTCCAATGATGTTTCAAACTAGGGGCATGTAAATAGTTATAAATTTTGTTTGTCTGATTATCAATTGTTGCTTGTTGTGTCTTTTGAGTTACTCCATGACGTCTATTAAATGCAAAAGAGTTGCAAGGAAAGGGGGCATAACATTTTCTTGGTTTTTTGTATGTGTTTATTGTTTCAATGATCCAAATTTCACCTAATTTGGATATTTATGGTAAGAGCTTCCAACATGAGTGGATAGTCGCATATGTCTTGATCCTTTTATGTGTAAGCTACGGTGAGGTTGAACCAATTTCCTTGTCTGTTTCTAATCAACTTCTAAGTAAGGTGTACGACACATTATTTACCCAAGGATATGAACATTAAAGGTCATTGCAGGTTACATATCCTATATTACACACAAACATAAGATGATTCTTAAAGAAAAAGGGGATAACTGACAAGTCATCCTAGCCTCTACGCCTTGATGATTAGGTTAATTTTTGACATTGCATCCAATAAAAATAGTATTCATAATTTCTTGGTATCAGTGATAGTTGTACTAGCTGATGATGTTCATTGCAAAAATGCCCCATGATGATAAAATGCTAAAATGTAAAAAGATCAGTGACAGTCCTAGAAGTCTGCATTTAGTTGCACTTAAGATTGCATGATTCATTTAAACAATATAAGTACTTGAGCTCAAAATTATTTCCTGGTTCATTCAAAATCCAAGTTGGACTACTTAATCTATGTTACTGATATATTAATGTCATTGCATATTCATTGCATCCATTTTGAATTCATATTGGGAAAAGCAGAAAATACACAAAAACAAAGCATTCAAGTGTTGCATTTTTACATGCTAAGTGCATCCATACATATATTTGCATACATAAAATCTCCAAAACATACATCTGCATATTCATATATAATCATCTAACACATCTATATATCAGTAATAATCAAAGAGAATAAATGATGTCATCAAATGAATCTACTCTAAATCATCATAAGGACCAAGTACATCATCAAGTGTGAATAAATCTAAATGGACTATCAGTTTTCTATTTTTTTCTTCTCAGATCTATCAGGAACGAAATCGAACACAAGCACAATGTTTTCAACAGCACAATAAAAATTTTACGACAGTCTCCAACAAATGCAAAAGTGCTCTATAGGTTCTAAAAATGATTTGTAGGATTTATGAAATCAATTTTCCATGGTTCTCTATCAACAAGTTCCACATCATGCATCAAAATCTTGGTCATACATCATTTATCAAGCTCAAAATTAACATTTTCAAGTAGTCACCTTGGTAAAATTGTGTTTTCTCTTAGCACATTTTTGCTTCATCTCATTTTCTAATTGATTCTTCATTGATCCAATTGACCTGTTCCATTCAACTACTATTCTAAAGGGGGATTTTATTCTATTTACTTTGATTTTGTTCCCAAGGGGGCATGATCACACTTAAAATCAATCAAATTCTTTCTCAAATAGAAAAACTAACTTCATCATCAAAAGACTAGGGGCATGCCATTTTTCTTCGATCAATTGGGACTAGTGCATAGAAGACTTCAATGCTAAACAACTTGGATATATATACCTAAAATGTCTTAGATCTTTATCGAGCTCTCAGTAACTTTGTATAGACCTTCATTCGATCAAGTTCGGAGTCAGTATTGTCAATTCTTGTTCGGTCTAGTTCAGAATTGATACCTCACATCTCTCAGCAACTTTGTACTGACCTTTGTTCGATCAAGTTTAGAGTTAGTATTAACAATTTTTGTTCGATCAAGTTTAGAATTGATACCTCACAGCTCTTAGAGGCTTCATACTAACCTTTGTTTGATCAATTTCAAAGTCATTATTATAAATTTTTGTTCAATCAAGTTCAGAATTGGTATCTCTAGATTTGTGTTCAATCAACTTTCATTTGATCAAGTTCAAAGTCGATACTATCAGTCTTAGTTCAATCAATTTTGAGACTAATCTCATCAGCTATATTTTTTTTAATCAAGTGTGGAATTCTAAAATTTTTTGAAGTTAACATCATACATTCTTTGAATCAATGTGTTTCTCACACATCAATTCAAAGAGGGGAAAATGTAACCACCCTAATTTGGTCTACTCTAATTAGAGACCCTATTTTCCCTAAATGCGATCATACTCCTAATTATATCAATCCAACTATTCAATTATTGGCATAATTCATCAAAAATCAAAATAATCTCCTAAAGTAAAAGTAATTTTGTCACTACCTCACATTAATTACCTTGGCCTATTTAAATCAAATCAGCCCAATTAAATCATTGGCTAAAGTAATTAATTAAAAGGGAATTAATAAAATATCTAAATACAACTCATCACTTGCACATGGAAAGTCAATCCATGAATCAATGAGAGTTCACTTACATGGATCATCAAAGATTCAATCCTCACCTCTCCTCACAATTTGATCTCAACCACTCATTTCTCAAATTCTTCCATAAAAGGAGTGATTTTTGAGCTCAATAGGTCCACAATTTAGAATTCTAATTGCACTCTTATGTTGTCATTTTTTTTCATGATTCCAATAACTAATTAAATAACTTCCATTTATGCTTTAATGAATTCTTGCATCATTTCTAAGCATTAAGTGCATGATAGTTAGCTTCAAATTTTCAACAAGTCTTCCATTCTAGGGCTGAATGTGTCACTAATTTAATGCATAATCTGAGGGCAATTTATAGCTTCAATCATACTCTTCTTAGATAATACTCTTCTTAGATAGGAATCAATATGTTGATTTCAATGGTTTCCTTATGCTTTTCAATTAATTTCCATATTTCTAACCATTGATACAATGACATATTGAAGTGTTGTGTTGCATCTTGCAGGTACATAATTTACACACACAAAACCAAAGGTTCTTCCAAGGTTCAAGGAATTGACAATTCCCTTGCCAAATGGAAAAGAAAACAAAAAAAAATCTCAAGATCATTAGAGCAATTTGGTGCAAGCACAAAATGACATGAAACAACAAGTTGATTAGCATTGGAAATAGTGCACCTTTTTTGTCCCTGGCCTCACATGCAAGAATCCTTTCATAACAAAGTGTCATGCATTGGGTCACAAATGTTTTTTCCCTTGTCAAGTGGTGAAATGCATTAATGAGTTTGCATACAAACTTGCACTTCCAGCCTCTTCAAAATTCCACCCATTTTTTCATGTCTATTGCACCTCAATAAAGTGGTTTGGTATGCTACAAGAGTCCCAATAAAATTATCCACATAAAATGAAGTGAGATCCATCTTTTTAGGACCAAAGTCCATATATTGGATAAATGCACCAAGAAACTTCATAATCATTCTATTGAAATAATTTTAGTCAAGACTACATGGCATGTTGGGCATAAACTAGAAAAATAGGCATGACAAGATGTCAAGGGATGTGTTTCAAGGACAAAAATCTAGGGACCACTTTTTAAGGACAATTTCTCTCTTTTTATACTCCTAAAATTTTATTCCTATGGATTAAAATCTTTTCTCAAAGTAGTATGATTTTATATTGATCTTACACTTATAGACATACATATCTTTGTAGAACCTTGCTATGGTGGTAGCTCATTGATATGCCTTTGCGTGACACCCATGCAAGAATATATATTGAGTAACAAACGTTGGGTCAAGTGATGCATACTCCTCTCAAACACAACTGTATTTTTGATAGTTTTTTATCATGTCATGTATTTCATAATTCACGACTTTTGTGTAACTAAAAACACTTGACAATATTTATGTATTTATAAATGTCATTTCTTTCAATTCAAATATGTTTTTGTACTCACTCATTCGATTGATGTGTACTTGTGTATGTGTTCAAAATGCCATTATTCTATGGAGTTTGCATTGTGATTGGTCATTTCAAGAGTAAATAGAACCAAATTGAGTTTTTGAAACTAACCACGGTAGCATTGACAATAGATCCACTTATGTACAAATGTACAGAAACATCCATGTGCATATTATTTGTCTTTTTTTTTCATTTTATATTTACTTCATAAATTGTAACTTCCACAATTATGACTATCAAGTGGAAAGATCATTGTCATTCCTTGTGTCCATGGACTTCCTTGAAAGGGTATGCACTATAATGATCTATTCGTTCAATAGAAATAATAGACAGGACTTTAACAATTACATGAGACATGATCTGCAACTGAATGTAATAATTTTATATCATGTTAGAGCTTCTTGAAAATGAAGTGAGATCCATTAACCATTAAAAAGATGCAAAAATGACACCATTGAATCAACATTCTACAATTGGGTTTTATGTCAATAGGTTATCAACCTTCCACCAAATTTTGGTGGATAAGACCAAGGTTCAAAACATGAATGCACAACATTTAGGAAATATATTAGCTTTAAAACAACTAATTTATTTTAATGACATAAGCATTCTATATGGTTAGTTCCAGAGGCATTTGATAGATCAATGGGTAGCCGTGCAGGTAGATCTAAAAGCAATTTAATGGATGTATTATAGTGTTTTTTGTAGATGTCAGTGTATACGTAAGGCATTTTCTTTGAGCTTCAGGTTATATGGATAATTCTCTATCTAAATTAATAAACATTGTTTTGATTGTTGCATGTGTCTGGTACTGCAATGCCTAAGTTTTCTTGTAATGATATCTGTCTTTTTCAATGAGTAAATGTTAGCATTCTATAATTGGGAAATCAAAACACACATATTCACAAATAAATATGGGCAGATACAAGTCCACACCTTGAAAGTTAAATGGAACTAAGGACAGAACAAAACATAAAAACCATAAACACAACTGCTAAGCAGTGAGAGCAGTCTGGCAATGATATATGTTTGATTAAAATACATATGAAAATATTAATTAAAATATAAAATATTACATTGTAGGTGAAGTTGATTTATGCCAAAGATATCCCAGGAATTCAAAGAAGCAGCAGCTAGAGGTTTGACAATAGAATATATTGACATGATTACTACTTGCATCCTCTATGTAAAATAGTTAAAACATCGAATAGACCATTAAAACAGCCTCGACTATTCCTTGATTTGGTTCAGTTGTACTGGTATTAGCTTGATAGGAGAGGAGTGCCCGACTTATGTATACAAAACACTCTTACTCATTTCTCTACAGATGGGTATGGTGGTTTTTATAAATCTACCTGAATCACTTTTTTAAGACAAATCGACAACTTTCACCTTGTATTGCCTTAAAATAACCCAATTTTAAAATCAGTAAATGTGTCCAATGGAACCACTCCCTTTCATATATTATGGAAAAGAGTACAAAAACTTTTATCCCCAATAGTTTGAACAACGATAGACAACATGAAAAATCACTACCTTAAACAATAATTTCTATATTTCTACATTTATCTGCTATGCCGGTGATATTAGTGCTTGAGCTTATTTTTATTATGTTATCCTTCTATTTTTTTCTCTCCTCTCCTTTCTTGAACAACCTTGTGTCTTTTATTATAATTCCCCTTCCATGACCAAACCTTGACAGTTCAAAGCTTCATTAAACTCTCTCAAAGCACCATCAATCAAGCTGCATTTGGCTACATCGAATGCCCTATTTGTTTTGCTTGAGATAACAAGATAATTAAGTGAAAAAAGTATTGTAATGTTATATTCCCTACCTCAATGTCTTAACCATTAATTGCAAAATTTAACTTTCTCTTGAGGATGTAAATTTCTTGGACGAGTGCTTTGGCCAATTCAATACCACCTTATTTTCTCTTAATACATCCATTAAATTTGATAGGAAGGTGGATACTACATTGCTATTGGATGTGTGGAGGGGAAGTCTATAAACACTTGATTCTCTGCTACTTTGGAGGAGTACATGTGATGAAAATCTCCCTTCCTTTAAGCTTTGTTAGATCTCCATACCTTGTTCCAAAGGTCCCATTTTGGCATAGGGAGGGAGGATGCTGGAAAACATTGTGGATTGACAAACCATTTTTTTTAATTATTGATATTTGTCACAATTTTGATGGAAAAATAGTTTTTACAATGGTATTTTCCGACATGGATGCTTTACTCGTGATGGAAGCCCCGTCAAAAATGTTTACACACAGTCGTTGCAATTACGACAATAGATGAGTTTGACCAATGAAATTTTTCGACGTGGATTTTGTGCTCGTGACAACATCCCATTCAAAAATGTTTACACTGAACCTGTCGTAATTGCGATGGCAAGTCAGTGCTCCCTATGGAATTTGATGTCAGAAATGAGTACTCATCAAATGATGGATGAGAGGCCATTTCTGATGCCATGACCATTGGAATTGTGACAGCATCCTTGGTCATTGCACTTAACAATGAAAAACTCTGACAACTTATTATGATGGTTTATTGTCGATTTTTTGATAGTTAGCTGTCTGAATTTGGCAACAAATGTATTAGTGTATCATGGTTCACTTTGAATGGAGTAATCTAGGGCAAGGTCTTGATCTCATTTCCATTTTTGATTCAGTTGGATATGACCCTTATATTATGTGATCCTTCATGGTTACATGATGCACTTGGGAAAAAAAATTTCTTGTGGGTTCCCCAGCATCATATCCACCCTAGTATTTTGTGACTCAAGCGTGATGTTGGGGAAATCCTTGTGTGTTTTTTGAGTCAAACCATGCAACATATTTGACAAGGCCTTGAGTTTTTTATAACCCTGGTAGGTCACTGATATTGATACATCAAAATAATTTCTCACTACATGGTGGTGTTCCGTCAAGGAGTACCACTTTCTCAAGCTTCAAAATCATCCTTTACTTTTCCTATTACAAAAATCATTCATTTACCCTTACATCCATAATCCATTCTTCCTCTCTCTCTAATCCATGGATTAGGATTGTGCAAATGTTTTCCCCCACCTTTGCCTCTCCTAGTTGACCTCTCTTAGTGCGGGTCTTGTTAATCACTCTTGTATTCAACTGCATTCACAACTGCATCATCACCTAGGGTACTCACCATGGTCACCATCGCATCTACATCTCATCCTTTCATGGTCATTTCACCATAGTTGTACATGTGTATTACATCGGTCACACAATCATTTCACATATATAGGTTGCATCATTTCATTTGCATTATTAATCTCATTAACCATCTTAGATTACATATCTTATGATTAATTTTCATTATTAATCTCATTTTATCATCTTAGGTTGCATTGTTCATTATTCATTACCTCATCATTTTACTAGGTCATATCACTTGCATTCATTGCATTAGCTCAGTTCGTCATTAATTAAATTAATCATTTTAGATTACATTATTCACCCTAAGTCTAGTATTTTAGGTTTTATTAGTTTATTACATCATTTAGGTGCTCATTATTAAGTGTTAATTCATTCCATTTTGATTGCATTAGTCATTAATATGTTATTATCTTGTTATTATCTCACTAAGGTTCATCTATTAGTATCAAGTTATCTTTTTTTTCATTTAGTCCATTTGCACTCCATTAAACATTAAAGTCATCTACACCATTTTATCTTCCATTCTAATTTGTATTACATCATCATATTCATCTTCCAAAGATCATTATCATATTTGCATCATATACACATGCATAATCACATGTTCTACACGGGATATCATATACATATATGTATAAATAAACCACTTAAACATTTCATATGCATCCATAGTACATCCATAATAAAAATAGGTCCATCATACATCCATCATTATGACATCATTGCATCCACACATCATATAGTATACATATCAAGAGTCAATGCATCTCATAATCCATCCTACATAACAAACATGTCATTACGACATCATGTATCATGCATACACCCTCATATAGGAATCCATCTTTCATCACAAACATGTTAGTACATCATCATATGCACATCCATACATAAAAACAAACAAAGTAAAATGGACAAATAACACAGAGGCCTGAGAAACTCTCCATCATATATAACTGAGTGTTCCAAAAGAATGGAAGTACAGTCCATGAGTCTGGAAAAATAATAAATAAAGTACATCATGGGTCATGTATCACCCAACAAGAATCACATGGTACAAATCAACATGGAATAGATCAATTCTCATTAGGTCCTCCTACGGGAGGCTGGCTAGGAGGGTCATGTGTCAGATCCTAGGGAAGGATAACCTATGTTAGATCCTATGCTAGGGGACCCCTTTCATATGTATCCTCATTACTTGGTCGTATGGCCTCTTTGTGGTACTATGAATCCATGTACCTATAACCTATTTTGTGGGTCCCTTGAAACTGGTCTCACAAATCTTGTATCCCATACACCCTGAGATGTACCTATATCTGATAAACCTTTTTCTGATACCTGTACACTCTACAATGATCCCCCTACTGATTGATTATTCCTATGGCTCTACCTTGTTCTATGGCTCAGGAATGTGTGCTCCAAGAGGAGTTCTTTGAATGTCGGTTACTACCAAACTGCCTGCTAGATCTTGTCCCTACGGCACCACCGATCCACCTACTGGCCTAAATGTCCCTCTCCCCTCCAGAGGCACTACTATTAAATATATGGCCCTAGACTAGCCCACCTACTCCCTAAGATTGGCCACCTCAGCTATCATCATATCACCTCTCCCTCCATCACTTTCCTATCTCTCCTCACCCTTGAGATGTTCCTACTCCTATGCATCCCAAGCTGATTTCAGACTCTACATCTGACTAGTCACAATAGCTAACTCTACCCTCGGACCAACAATCTCCTAAAGTATCTAATCTTTCTCCCTCTACAACCTATGCCTCTCATCCTTGTATGAATATCGCTCATACAGGTACGTGTTTGTCTCTTCTATCAATCCAAACTTATCATGTAGCATTTTCCCCATCTGTCCTTGGAGATGGTCTCTCTCTACCCGGACCTCTTCCCTTTGTTGTATTATCTTGGCAACCTGTAATCTTATATCCCCTATATTTTCCTACTTCTAAGCATACTCTATTGTATCTAAGCCTCTCTACTCATGGAGGGTGTCCCGCTCTGCCTGTGCATCATATCTCTCTCCTAGAATGTCCCTCAGGAGTTGGTTGGTGGCTGCATGAACTACCTATAGATATATAAGCTTCTCCTCTAATGAATATGTACCCTACATCGATTAATAACCAATCCCTAACCCCACTAATAGACTCTATCTCATAGGCACTGGTATCGCTTGTACCCCCACCTATGGTGGCGCTATTTGCACTGGGGCATCATGTTCTTATAGTGGCGATGTGGGTGAATGATGTCATCCAATGTCCTACCCTCCATCCATGTCCATCACCACCACTCCCCCATCATCCCCTCCTCTCCCTCTCCCTCCATCATCCTCTCCCCCATCTCTCCTCCTTTTGGGTTTTTGTGCTCCTCCCTCTCCTAATACTACTCTTGCTACCACCCAAACCCGCTGAGCCAACTAAGCCACCAAACCTTCCCTTCCTACCTGTATGTACCTCTCCCTCCTCCCTCCCCAGGCTAACGCCTATCTTTGTCTCTCACCTTGTGGTGGTAGACCTTTTCTCCCAACTATTGTTGGCGCCCTAAACCTTTCCCTATAGGAATCACTAATCCCTATGTCTGTTGGCCATCCCTATGGATCCCAATGCATAGGAGGGAGTGCCCACCATGTTGTTAATAATCTGGTACAATCTAGTGGGGGTCCAAACTCTGACCTCCTCTCTCATATCACCCTCTATAAATAATGCTCTAGCAGCAGTATATCCTAGATCAGTCCAAACTGTCTCATCATCATGTAGGGCCTTTATCAATCAACAACATAATCCCACTGACCAAAGATGTAGGTCAATATTGTCACCCATGGTATGTGTGTGTCATATTCTACCCAGGGAGCTATACGTGTATATGGTCTCCAAATAAGCTCATCCCTTGCCACATCCAAAACCTCTCGCCGATGATCAACATCATCAACATGATGATATGTCAGTGGCTCCCACCAAATGTAAGCCATAGGCTTGCCATCTAGCCTAACTCATCTCCCTGCTAACCTCAAAACTGGTATGTGCTCCCATCCCCAAATCCCTAGTAGTGTCACAAACCCTATACTCTGTCCCTGTCCCACTCCTCCATGATATGCAATCTAGTGCAAATCATAGTAAAGCTCAGCTAACATCAAGGACCCCAATCCACCAACCTCCCCCTGTCCATAATATCCACTATCACTCAAAATAGCCCCAATACAACCCCAAAGCCTCCTATATCTAGGGCGATATATTCCCCAACTAGTTTGCATAGATAGAATTAAATTTGTCTGGCTGGTGGTACCTGATTCACCCTCTCTACCACCATCTATCGTCATCTGATAGGTAGGCAAAGGATGTGGTATACATCCTCTGCTATCACTGTCATCTCCTTAGTCAACAAATGAAATGTAGAAGTCTCATACCTCTACCTCTCACACAATATCATAATTATAGCTAGGTGTGCCCAACAATGGGCATCCTCACCAAGTAACCTATTCCAATCCTATCTACTATGGTCCACTCTGTCGGTGTGAACCCATAAGCAACCCTCAGAATGGTTGAATGGCTCTCCCTAGATACCAATGCATCCATGAACCACTACAAAATCAACCCATTCCCATATCAAATACATGTACTAATCAATTACTATCCACCCTATTCTATTTAACCCCCCCCCCCCCCTTCTTTATCTTATTCCCTTGAATTGAAGACAAAAATTTCCTACCCTCGTTCTCGCCTACTTTTTCTACCTGTAGAATCAGGTTCTCATCAGTCATACATCCTCATCTAACAAGTGTGCATTCTCACTAACATTTCCTAGTATGCCTTACAGGAAAGCAATCTCGCTAACCAACCTAGCGGGGAACATGGGATCACGAACCTACCTACCCCATGCACTCCTTCCTTGGAGGAAATGCATCCCTGGAATACACCCAACATTCCCCAATCCCCCCATTTTTGCATCTTGGTGGGAACGTGTCCCAGTCAGTCGCATCCCCATTCCCACCGATTATGAATTAGTAGGAATGCAAATTTCTAACCTACAAACTGAAATTAAATGCAAAAATACTCAATGAAAAAGCTAGGTTTTAGTGCCTACCTCTCGGTCCTCCCTCTTGTATCATCCAATGCCCCTCACTATGTGTGCTCAGTACCTCGGTCATCCCACGTGGGCCATGTGTACAGTCACTCAATCTAGTTTCAAATCTCCCAAAAAATCTCTCACTCGTCAATTTTTCTCAAGGCTTCAGTTGAAAATGAGGTCATTTTTTCCCTCCTTGACCTTATTAAGCTCCCTATTACGGCACATTTTTCACCTTCAGAGCTCTTAGGTGACCTTTTCTTTCCATGCTTCTTCCCACGATCTCTATTTTTCATCTCGATCACTTCATTTTATCTTGTTTTCCTTCCCCGTTCTTTTATCCCACCAGACTAATTTCTTTTTTGAGATGTTGCATGGGCCCCTTATTCTTTTTCGACCGCCTTCTCGAGGGAACATCACCTAGTCTAACTAACATCATTTCTTGTAGTTTGGGGAAACTTTGTTATCTTTTATTCTTTGCATCATCAAAAGTTTAAACTTGTTCAAAATAACGTTATTTGAACACTTTCAAAGAGGGGCAAAATATAGACACCTATATTTGATTAACAATTTCATAATCAAATTTAGCTCTTTCCTAGGCATTTTAAGTATTATTATTTAATTAAACTATGTTAATCCCCTAATTAATTAATTATAGTCCAATTAATTAAAATTGAAACCTTGGTTATTTAATTAATCAATCCCCTTCTTCTATTAATTAAAACAAATACCCTTATTTCATTTAATTAATTCTTTTATCCATTTTCCTCTATTATTAAATTAAATAAATCTTATTTAATCCAATTTAATAACATGTCTCCTAATTTTAACCCCCAACCAAACCTCCCTTCAACCATCTAAACCAAATTTCTAACTCAACCCAACCCCTTCACACATACTAGTCCATTCTTAAGTTGGTTAATCACACTTAACTAGCTAAATAACCCTCCACTCATTCTCTCTCCTCTCATCACATCCTCCTAAATCTCTCACCTTACCCTCTAATCCCAACCTAAGCACCCACTAAATATATGCACAATCATAATCCATTGATTATGAAATTATAACCCAAACAAAATTCAACTTCATGTCTTTTCAACTCCAATCCCAACCTCCATCCCACTTGTCAACCTTAAATGCCCTTACACCGTCAATCACATTCTTACACCTTTTCTCCTCATTCCATCTTCCCAAAATGGTCACAATCCTCAAGGCTTGACCTTTTGGATTTGAGACAAAATATGCCTTTATGGCATATCTTCCCTCCCCCCAAGTCCTCTCAAGCTCTCTCCTTGTGACACTTGTCACAAGGCTATGAGTTTGAAGAAGCACAATCCATGTGCTCACATTCAAATGCATCTTGGGCATTCACAAGGTTTAAATCCTATCCCTCCATTTTCCATCCTCTTTGCCTATAAATTATGTCCTCAACTCCTTCATTATCATCCACCTTAATATGCAACGTTATAATTCTAGTTTGAGTATCAGAATCCTACATCATACCCTTATAATGCTAAAATTCTCACTCATCCATTAAAGATAATCTTGAAGCTTGAGCAACACCTTTGAGCACACATCCCTCTACTTGGAAAAATATATACTAAAATGGAGGCTATTTTAGTTTGAGGTTTTCATTCCCTTTTGGTTTTATTTTCATTTGTAGGTCTTATCATATATGTTGTATTTATTAGTATAGTGAATGCTTTAAATCTTTATTGTGTTCCCTTTTCTATTACTATTTCTTTGCATACAGTGAGAAGAGTAATAGGTCACTTTCCTTTTCTTCGTTATTGGGGGGTAAGGGTTCTCTTTTCTATCCTTCAAAATGATACATTATCTCTTTTTTTTCTAGTATCTTTATAACATGACATCCTTCCTTGCATGGACTTTTATGTTCTACATGAGGGTCTTTCTCTTTTTCAGTGGAGAGATATCTTTTTTTACAACCTCTTCCTTGCTTGGAAGTGTATATATTTTATAATTGATCTCTTACTTTGGGTACATAGTGTGTTATCATTTCCCTTTCCTTCACACTTCCAGAACAAAGGTTCCATTTCTCAATCTCTTATCTTTTCCAAGGACCTACTTTCATTTGTGGAGTGACATTTATTTATATCCTTTCTTACATGAATTTTTTTGTTCAATTAGGAATTATTTTTTATGAAAGAGGTGTGTATCCTTTATCACAATCTCTTCCTTGTTATCAATTCCATGTCCATTATAAAAAAATTCCCTTACTAGGGGGCTTTAATAGTGTCATCCTTCATCAAGAATCCCTTTTTAAACCTATAAATAGGCAATAAGGTGAATTATTGTTCTCCTTTCCCTCTTGCGGTGAAAGATAATATTTTTTTTTAAATACATCCTCTTGGAGGTATAAGTCTTGGAACAAACATCTCGTCATCCTAAGAATACCTTCACACTTTTTTCAAGATATGTTTTTTATAGCTATATCTCCCTTGGCTTGTAAAGAGTTATGTCTCTTTGGCTAAGGTTGCATGTACATTATTTCTTAGAGGAAATCTCCTTTATGTTGAAGGTGGTTATGATCATTCTTATTTTCCTTAATATGTCATCATAGCTCTATGTTTCTATCTTAATGAGGGGGCATATGTGTGGCCTCCTTTTGTATTATATAGTGGATTCCAATGTAAAAAAATCTTTCCTTGGGGCAATCTTTTTGTACCATTTTTAGAGGATTTATTTGGAGATAATGAGTTTCATGGGGAAATCATTGTGTATTATATAGAAATTCCTTTGGAGACAATTTTTTTCTAGGGGTAATCTTTTTTCAATATTTTAGTGGATTCATTTAGAGACAATTATTTCCTTGGGGAAATCCTTATGGTGGATTTCCTTGGATACAATTCTTTTCTTTGATAATCCTTTTTTGATAGATTTCCTTTCATATAATGTGTTTCTTGGTTCTAATTTAGATGGGTTAACTAGCATAATACATATTGCTAGACCATCAATTTTTTCCTTGCACCAATCCTCATATTTCTTGGGATGAGTGAAACTAGCATAATGCAACTTGTTAGGTTCCTTTCCACTTTTCCTCCTATTTTGTCTCATGAATCACACAACATAACACAATTTTTTATCTAGTGAAATGTGTTCTATTTCATGGATCACCAAGCATAACAAACCTTGCTATCCTATGTAATTAATGATTTCCTTTATGTCTCTTCTTCATGATCACATAAGCATAACCCACTTGTTGGTTCATTGATCAAGGAGTCTTGTCTCATCTTTGATTCTTTCTCTTTCTTTTTTTATGGGAACACTTGTGCTCTTGGAATAGAATTCCAAATGTGATACTAGCAATTGAGATAGTTTTCTCATTGAGATCTTGTTAGCTCGTTGATTTCAAGCCTTTTTTTAATGCTAACCCCTTTGGTTTGTGTCCATTATATGTCTTTGTTTTTCTTTGTCTTTTATTTTATTTTTTTCCCTTTCATGTGGTTGTACAAGTTAATATGTTTGGTTTGTGGTTTTGTTCCCTTGGACTTAGTGATGTTTTACTGTTGTCACAAAATTTTGCACCCATGCTTGAGGTATGACCACCAAGAAAATTTTTGAAACATTGAATCAACCTGCATGTGTGGGAATTTCCACATTTGCGTTTGAATATTTAGATAATTTTTGCTTCCTTCCTATTAGCATGCACCTATTCTAACAATTAAACTAACAACTTCAAGGAAAATAGGATAAGGATTACAAGAAAGTAAAGGGATTATGCACCAGATTGAAACATGGTTTCTCCCTACCAATAGTTGTACATAACAACAGTAAAGCACTTAACTTACAAAAATATTAACTCTAATCTATGATCCAAGGACACATATGCAAGTCAAAATTAATAGGGTACTAAAAGGAAGGATAATCTTCACAATAAAGCATCCATGAGCCCATTTGCCACAACACATAAACTAGAGAAGCAAAAAAGAAACATTCAACACCCGGAAAGAAGTATGCACAAGATAGTTAAATAGAAAAAAGGTAAAAACAAATATTTATATTAAAGAAGGAAAAGGAAAATCTACAATATGCATAGCATAGCTACTACAAAAGAACAATAGAGAACCACAAAGATATGTATAGGAATTGCCTTTATAGACTAGGCATAGCTCAAATTTTGTAATGAGATTAAACCCCAACCAAACTAGAGATATGCCATTGAAGTGATAGAAATAAATAATTAGATCAAATTTGATCTCTGCATGTACAACTTGATCCATAAAATTGATATAAATGGGCTAAATAAGAATGCATCTGATAGATGGAATGGACGACCAATGCCCTATAGTCAATTTTTCAACATAGATATGGAGTAATTTGTGCCTATGTTATAAAATAATGGGACTTCTGCAAGTAGTAAATGGGAACGGGGTAGAACTGGGTGGGATTTATAGGGCCAAAGAAGTAGTTCAACATTGATTTTTTAGTCCTCAACCATGTCACATTTGTTAAAAGTTAAATCAAGTTGTTGGAAAAAGAAAACATCTAAGTAGAAAACACAACAAATTATCAACCATCACGCACCTGCATAGATTTTCTCTTTTCTCATGTGACACACATGGGACTATGGGGGCTTAAACCCCTTGGAAATTTTTTCTTTGATTTCCTTGTACACTTTCACAGAACTCATCCTTCATGCAAATGTCCTATGGGGATGTAGGGCACCTACTTTTATGTACTTTCCCTCATCTTATCCTTATATGCCTGCACAAAAACTCACTTTTGATGATACTCTTCCATGGGGTTCAAAAAATACATCATGTTTAGCCACCCATGTGAAAAGCACATTGAATTTATCCCATGATGAAGTATCTCATATTGGTTATGTTTGATGGGCTAATGGTGAAAAAATAGCCAACATTTCTGGAAACTTGGAGGGGACATTTGCCTACTAAGCATATGATCAATGGCCCTAATAAATCCATTGAGCATGGAGTCACCTACAAAAATTATAAAAATACCTCCCCTACAACCTAAACAAAACTCAAAATTTTCTATCTCTAGGAGGGAAATAGATTGTTCTCATGCACTTATTGGAAATTAGAAAAATATAACCTACTATGTACAAATATTTACAAATAAAAATTTCAAAATAAATCCATTAACAAGATTATTGAAGTAGTTCCCCCTTCTAACTACCTGTTTGTTCCTTTCATGCACTTGGGCAACTAGCATGGGCAGCAAGCATGACAAGAATTCAACAGCTTGTTGGAATGCCTTCCCAATGCTGGGAAAAAAGAATTTCCCCAATACTAGAACACTTTCTATTTAAGAAAGATGAACCTTATCCTCCTTGTGATATTCACCCTCATGCTTAGGAGAAAGCGTGACCAGGGGACACTTGCAGACTTGATGCAGATCTATATTCCTTATGGGGCATCCTCTTGATGGTTTTGTGTCCAAACAACCAGCCTTCACTTTGTTCTAGTGATCTACAACCTCTAAATCCTACAATCCAACGAGGACTATCTCTGATGGTGTGGCTGGTAGTGTGCATATTTCCTCTTGTTGTTTCTGTAGCACCCCAAAATTGGCACCTTACAATTCTAATAAATTTTGGTGCATTTTCTCATCATCGAAGTTCTATTGTACTAGGAAAATTATCCTTCCTAATTGACTTTAATTGACTTGGTCTCAAATGCAGAAAACCTAAATTTGCATAAATCTCACACTATATTTAATTCTTGAATTATCAAGGTTTATTAGCTAAAAATCCCTATGATTAATTAATTTAATTCTAAAGTCCTAAGGGCTTTTAAATTAAATTAATTCCACCCCCTTTAGCTAAATACACATCAAAAGGAATTAAATAAATTATTTTCTTATTTGAGTGAATTATCTTCAAAAGGAATCCCATAATTCCATGTGAAAAGCCACTCATGTGGCAATAATTCATTCTTTTAATTGAATAATTCCTTCAAAATGGTCTCACCTTCCTCCATGGAGATGAAGAGTCAGTTGTTTCTTTTCAAGAAACTCTTCATCCTCTTCTCAGGTTGTTCTATAGTATGGACCTCATTTTCTTCATTTGGAGAGGATCAATTTGAGAGCATCTAAACTATAGTTAATTTTTGTCTTGATTTTCTCACTTTTCAAGCTTTATTGCATAATTAGCTTAGTTTCATCTAGATTAATGGCATCTTGCATTTTAGTGTAGTTTGATTTCATATCTAAATAGCTTAGTTCTATCATCTTTTCAAGCTTTCTAGATTAAAATCTGCATTTCAATTCTGTAATTGTAATGGCATTTCTCATATAGAGTAGTTTTAATTTCAGTTTTTATCATGCTTTAAAATCCTCCATTTTAGCAATGGTCATGGTTGTTGGCTCAAGTTCTGAGAGTAAATTTGACACCCCAACTAAATAGGAGGCAACAGGTCAATTCAATAAAATTTGTGAAATGGACAATTCATGTTCATCTTTGCAAATTCGATGATTGAGCAAGGACTATGTTGTGTTTGTGCCTGATTTAGAGGTCACTTTCAGACACATAACATTTTGACGCCCACCATGGGGCAGAAAATTGATTTCTGACCTCACTCTTAAAAATTCTCTGAGAATTTTCTATACTCTGTCATACGTCTCTGGTATGAATTCTCACATGAGAATTCTGAGTGTCCTACACAAATTTTTTCCTTCTTGAGCATTTCCTCATGTGACAATGAACTTTCTCGTGCCAAGTGTTGCACTTTCTCACGCGAAGCATTGTACTTCCTCACACGAGACTTGGTACCAGTCTGTGAAATTTCTCTATTTTCTTGTAATTTCTATTGTTGTTTTTCTAGATATTCTAACATGTTGTTTCTTATTTCTTTGATTTTTCTGACAGCGTAACAATGGGCTGCAGGTCGCTTGACGAAGACACAAAACTTGCTAACAGTTTTCTTGTAGGACGATTGTCAAAGACCAATTTAAAACATCATGTTTATTTATTGCTTTCATCACGTAGTTTAAATAGGGCCTTGTTAAATTTCTTAGGCCTCTTGATAGCAAAATAGGGGAATAGGCTCTTCATTACATGGAATTTATGCCCATGGATGAATCTGAGACCCAGATGTTGCTAGCATTATGGAGACCTAGGGAAGCAAGGCAAGATCAACGAACCTTTAGCATATTCACTTGTTAGGGGATTATGCTCTTCTCTCTTTGAGAGAATCAGAAACCCAAAGGCTTGTGAATTGGTTGGAGGAGAGTTATTTCAGTGATGAATATGTCTTGCATGTTTGGGTAAGGTGAAGAGGTAGAGAAGTATGCTCTTATCTCTTTGAGAGAATTAGAAAATTGGACCCTTGAATCCAAGTCAAGTTTGTGTCACCTTTAGAGGGCCTACCGAAAGTTGAACCTCCAGGAATGACCCAAGTGAGTATACACCTATCGCCGGTGATTCCACCTCACTATAATAAATTCTTCTTTCTTGAGTCCAAATACTCCAAAGCTATGGTAACTTATTACTCATGATTCTGACTATCATATTGAGAAAGCCTTGTTTGTTGTACTGAGCGGCCTCGCTCCCAGCCTTGCTTGCAAGGGTGTATAACTTTCAAGTGTTGGTGTGGCTGCGAGGCCTAAGCTCTGTATCAGAGGCACCGAGGGTTATTATGAATGGAAGCCCACTAAAAACTTCCTTAGTTAGATGCCTACCTGGATAACCTCCGAAAGAATACATAATCTGTGTGCAGAGAGGGGGAAGAATCTCTCCCCTAGATTCTTGACATAGGTATGCACTTGGATGCTTGAAGTGGTATATGATGTTGGCCCCTACTTTAAGGGTAACGTTCAAACATATATACTTAGTCCTTGGAAACACCAAAAACATGGGTACCCTCAGGGGTGACACTGTTGTGTGAGGTGCACACATACGCATAAGATAGCGGGGCACATATTTTGTCTTCTCCACCATTTTTTTGTAGGGATAACTAAGTGTTTGTTTTGAGTCTTAAACTGTCCATTCATGATAAAAAAAAGACTCCCATGATTCTGCCAAGTTGCTTTGTCCTTGGTAAAACTGTTTACGACTATTGCTTGCATCACTATTGCTTGATTGAAACTTTGTGCTTGTTAACAAGTGCTTGTCACCTTCAAACTAAGATTACTGATCTATACTATCATAAAACTGCCCTGAATCTGGAAATTCTGTCAGAGAACAGTCCTGACTGTGTCTTGAAATCTGGTTTTGTCTCAAAAACTGAGTCTGTTTATCAAAACCTGGAGTTTTCTCGCGCGAGATTTTAGAAACTGAGCACTTCCTCGCATGAGATTTCATTTTCTCATGTGCAGTTACATGTTTCCTCATGTGAAACAACACTTTCTCATGCGAATATATACCTTGGTGTCCTAAAATAGTGAGATTTTTCCTGCTGACTGATGATTTTTTCATCTGATCTGACTTTTGCTTGAGGTCTAATTACATGTTTCCTTGTTGTCTGTAGTCTGAAACTAGTTTTTTTGAATTGTGAACTGACTGATTCTTACTCAAACTTGTCTTATCTCTTTGTCTCTGTCCTATCTTTTCTATGTTTTTGTACCTTGCAACATGATAGTCACATCTCGACTATTCTAGCCATACTCTTGATGACTCGTGCCAGGTGCATTTCATATCTTGGTTGTTCTAGCCTCTATCTCCTTTTCTTTATCTCTAGAGATAGAGTTCTGAGTTGGATCCTGGGTCCTCTCTCATTTCATCTTTGTCTATGCCTATTACGACTAGAAGTGGTAATATATTCCCCATTCTTGGTTCTAGAACAAGTAAGGGTAAACCTCATAATCAAGGAAAAGATCATTCTGAACCTGTCATTCAACCTAATAGTCACGAGGGATCCTCAAGTTCCTCTTCTACACTTAGTACAGATCCTAGTCTGAATCATAAACCAGTGTTTTAGTAGTGCAATAATCCTTTGTTTCAAACACAAACTAAACCATTGTTTCAAGATCAACAAAACTTCAGAAAGTCACCTGTTTGGGTTGATCCTATTGCCGATCATCACTGCCTTAGTGACCCTTTTGAACATATCAATCCTTTCGATCTTATCAACCCCTTTGATCTACCAAGATTTACATTGACCACAAATTCTCAGCTCAATACTCACACTCATACTAAAGTTGTGCACACGACACAATCTCACATCAACGACATGGAAACTCCTTTTGATTACTTACAAGGTCAATATAGTGGGGTCAATGACCAATCTCAAAATGATCAAGGTCAACAAGAGGAGCAGCATCACCATCATCCTCCTCCATATGACCAGAGTCAAGGTCAGCGTCAAAGCATTTATGAGATCCTTGGTAATGATGATGAGCCGATAACTCAAAATGACATAGATGCTGCAAAATCTAATAAGGCTCTCATAAAGATGATGTAAATTCTCCTTGCACAAGATAAAGAGAAATATTTTCTAGATTTGGCAAAACAAGGAGTTAAGCTACCCCCAAACTTCCAAGTGGAAACACTTGTGGCTAAATAAGAAGAGAGTGAGACTACCAAATTGCATAAGGTGATTCAAGATATGCAAAATCAAATTAGCCAACTTATGAAGGATAAGGACAAACCCACACAATAATTCACGATGGAGAGCATCTGTCCTTTTCCTTTTGATAGGAGTCTTCATATGCCACCTTTTCCCAAAGGTGTAGAACTCCCTAAATATGATAAATACTTGGGTACCATCAATCCTCAAGACCATTTGAGAGAATTTGGGGCCCTATCTATTTATTTTATTCATGATAAAACCTATTTGATGCGTCTATTTCCCTGAAGTTTGGGTGGACCTGCCATGGAGTGGTTTTCTCGACTACCCACCGGCATTAAGATGTTTGATGAGATTGCAAATCTCTTTATACAGCATTATTCTCACAACATACAACATCCCATCAACACGAGAGACCTTTGCAATCTCAAGCAAAGGCAAGGGGAGCCATTCTTGACATTTCTCCAAAGATGGAGACAGCTTGGCACTAAGTATCCTCGCAAAATACCCAAATCTGAGAAACTCGATATCTTCTTGGACAATCTCACTCCTAATTTTGGGTATCAAGTACAACTTCAAGATCCCCTCAATTTTGATAGCATGATTAAGAAAGCTATGAGAATAGAGGCATTCATGGTTAAGAAAGGGGAGTTGACTTTATACAAAGACAACAAACAAGGTTCCTCCTCTTCCAACAAAGATAAAGGGAAGTTTGTCAAAAAGAATAGAGACATTGTGAATGATGGAGTGGTTTATAATGTGACCCCAGCTCCTTCAAAACTATTCTTAAATCTTACTTCCAGTATACAAGCAACCAAAACTGCTGAGAAGGCTGCAACAAACACTCAAACACCTTCTAGATTTTCTAGAAACAAACCTTGGGCCCCTCGACCCAGGCATGAATTTACTTCCCTTGGAGAACCGCTTGATGTATTTTTCAAGACTTTGGTGCAAAATCATATTCTCACTCCTTTGGAAAATCATACATATGATCCGCAACCATGACCCCATTGGTGGAACGAAAATGCATATTGTGACTATCACCAAAACAAGGGTCATAAGACTGCTACTTGTATCCAATTGCGCAATAAGGTTCAAGATTTGATTGATAATGAGGTTATTGTTGTGGAGAGTCATAATAAGAATTCAGATCACCAGGAATTTAAAGATCCCTTTCCT
The DNA here is from genome assembly GCA_018584345.1 of Thuja plicata. Classification (NCBI taxonomy): domain Eukaryota; kingdom Viridiplantae; phylum Streptophyta; class Pinopsida; order Cupressales; family Cupressaceae; genus Thuja; species Thuja plicata. Next base: position 284,966 of record MU228537.1, on the reverse strand, counting down.
CATCATGAGAAAGGTGAGTCATCCAATGCTAAGAACAACAATGCCAAGGTTAACTATGCGCATACCACTTATGACAATGTCATCAACATGATCTAACCTGTTGGAGTTGAGTATTGTGATGTGTTTACTATCAAGGGGAGTGAGGATTCTCCTAAGCCTAAGACCCCATTTTTCTTGAGAGGCCCTGGGTCTCACTCATCTAAATATGAACTATCTCAGGATTGCACAAATGTCACTACCAGATCCCGCGCTAAAATCACTATCAAGGGTCCTGATCCTCCTGCTGCTACATCCGCACTGAAACAACCCATGGATAAAACTATTGTTGGCCCTGCCAACAAGACCAAAAAATTGTTCCCTATGCCTCCTAATACTGGTTATAGCATTCTTGACTAGATACAAAGAACCAATGCTCAAATAACTATCTTTGAGTTGTTGAAGATCTCGCCTGCTCATAGGCAGATTTTGGATAAATCTCTCACAGAAGCTAATGTCCCCAAAGACATCAATCTGGATTAGTTTCAATCCATGGTGGGTCACTTGACTTCACCACACTATTTTTCCTTCTCAGAAGAAGATGATCATTCGATCAGCCACCCGCATAACACTCCTTTGTATATAGAGGTCATGATTGGCAAATAGCTTGTCTGTCATGTCCTTATTGGTAATGATGTTGGCCTTAATTTATTTTCTGCTCACTTTCTCGCTTAGCTAGGCTATGGTGAAGATCACATAGATTCCCGCAAGAAAATTACTATCAAAGCCTACAATGAAGAAGAAAGAAAGTCCAAAGGTTTAGTTGTGCTACCTATTCGGGTTGGATCTGTTGAAAGAGATATCACATGTCAAGTACTGGATATTCCTCTTGCTTACAACATACTATTGGGAAAACCATGGATCCACAAAATGCAAGTGTTTCCCTCTACGCACCATCAGTGTGTCAAGTTTCCTTTCCATAGTGTAGAAGTGACAGTTCCTGCTAGTATGGGCTCTTCTTGTAATACGCTCACGCAATCAGCTGATATTTTTGTTGCTACTAACAGAGAGTACACAGAATTTTGTGATGCCAAGCTTAGAGATATGGAACAAACTTTGAAAATCAAAGACATGGGCATGGGGGGATATCAAATAGAACCTGTGCTATCATTAGTGGCTCTACCTACATCTCCTCATTCTTATGGGAGACCCTCTGAGAACAATAGATCTTCTACTCCTCCTAAGATAATTTATGATGGTGCCTTTGTAGGGGATTCAACACCATTAGAAGATGAAGATGAGGAAAGAGCTATTAAGGCTTGGATTTGCAAAGGAAAGAACATATCTGAATAGACTGCCCCAGCTCGTGAACAAAATCCCAACAGTGAAGGTCTTAAAATTATGAAACACTTTGGATACAAAGGGAGTGGTCCAATAGGAGTGAATGGTAATGGGTTAGTAGAACCTATTGAAGCTACATGTCAAAAGATGAAAGACACAACTAGTTTAGGCATCAAGAAGATCTTGTTCCATCTAGGGATTAACAAATTTGTGCCAAAACTGGATCCTCCACAAGAACCTGAAGGCACAGCTACAATTGATACCAAAGAGGATAGCTCCAATGAAGATTGCTTTCCCTATCCCATTCCTCCAAACCTGGCAGCATTCTTTGCTGAGCCAAATAATTTTGTACCTCATTCCAGTACAATTGAGACTGACAGTGATTCTGATAAAACCACTACATTTGATGCATTGACCTACGAACAATGGAAAGTGTTACAAGACCCTGATTTTCAAGGTGAATGGTACATACCACTAGAATTTCAAGAGAAGTTGGCACAAGAATAGGCTAGTTTTGAAAAAACTCCCAAACCTTCATGGTGCAAACATCCCAGTCAGAGTTTGGACACAAATTCTCATGAATATGAGTTTGACAATTTGTCAGAAGGAGCCTATGAAAGGCTTCTCAACATAGGTGAAGGGTCTAGTGAAACATCTAATGAGTCTGAGTCCATGAATGTTAACGTGTCTTCTACTACAGTTGCTAGGAGTCAAAAGGATTTGAATAAACCTTTGGATGAGATTTCTCTAGGCCTCAGCTTACTAGTCAGTGCTTTCGATGATTATACCATGAATGCACTTGAACCTGCCACTTCTCTCTCACTCCAACACCCTGAACTAATAGAATGGAACTCCCCTACCTCATCCAATGAAGTCCTCACATTTCAGAATGACTATGCTCTAGCCTGCTACCTTCACAATGTTGAACCTGTAAGGTCCTCCACTAGTGAATAAAGTGTCAACATGACCGAGGCTGATCTCAAGTATCTTAGTCATAAAATAAAATAAATAAAAAATAGGTGCTCTAATGGTGAAAACCACATTGTGGTAGTGTTAGAGCCAAAAAGGGTAAAAATAAAAGATGTATCCAAAGGTGAAAACATCTCTGAGGCACCTGAGGATGAGATACTTGATGCACTTTTGAGTCATTTCCAGGAACAATCATCAGTGCTAATTGAGCCAACTCAGTCGATAAATCTGGGTATAGAAGAACATCCACACATTATTCATGTGGCTAAGTCATTATTTGCAGAAGAACTGAAAGAATTCACAGATTTCTTCAAGGAGAAAAACATTAAATTTGCATGGACTTACTCTGACGTAGATCCTAATCTTATCATGCATCACTTGTCAATAGCTCCTGGAGTAAAACCAGTCAAGCAAAAACTTAGAAAAATGCATCCACATGTGGCTCTACTTTTCAAGGAAGAATTAGAGAAAATTCTAAAGGCTGGGTTCATCAAAGAAATTGATTATGCGGAATGGATCTCCAACATAGTTCCAGTGTCGAAGCATGATAAATCTATCAGAGTTTGCACATACTTTAGGGACTTGAATAAAGCATGTCCAAAAGATGATTTTCCACTTCCCAACATTGATATGATTGTGGATATGACAGCAGGGTATGAAATGTACTCCCTAATGGATGATTTCTCTGGTTATAACCAAATAAAAATTTTGCCAGAGGACCAAGAAAATACTGCCTTCACTTGTGCATGGGGTACTTTTTGCTAGAATGTTATGCCTTTTGGTCTAAAAAATGTTGGAGCTACCTATCAGAGAGCGGTCACTACCATATTTCATGATATGATGCACAAGACAATGGAGGATTATGTTGATGACACCCTTGCTAAAAGTATGGATAGGAAAGAACATCTTACTAATCTAGGTCCTATACTAGATCATATGGAAAAATTTAGACTACGTCTCAATCCTAAGAAATGTGCATTTGGAGTAACTTCGGGAAAATTGCTTGGTTATATCATCTTCGCAAAAGGAATCGAGGTGGACCCTAAAGGTACAAGCTATCATGGAAATGCCTCCACCTCACAATATTAGACAAATTAGAGGTCTTCAAGGTCGGCTTCAATCTATCTGACATTTCATCTCATAGCTAGCTGACAAGTCACAGCCATTTACGAAGACTCTGCATAAAGGTGTGACCTATGAATGGAATAAAGAATGTGAACAAGGTTTTCAATAGATCAAACAATATCTGGCTAATCTACCTATATTAATGCCTCATATTTATGGGAAGCCATTAATCTTATACACCTCAGCTACAGAAACATCTTTGGGTGCTCTATTGGCCCAAGAAGATCAAAATAATAAAGAAAGAGTGATTTATTACATCAAAAGAACATTGGTCTCCTATGAAATGAATTACTCTATCATTGAGAAAGCTTGCTTGGCGATGGTGTTCACTTCCCAGAAGTTATGACATTATATGATTTCTCACACTACAAGGCTCATTGCAAAAATTGATCCATTACAATACTTGCTCAGTAAAGCTACCCTCACAAGTAGACTAGCTAAATGGGTCATGCTTCTCAGTGAATTTGATATTTAATATGTTGAGAGAAAATCTATCAAAGGGAAAGTGATCATAGATTAGTTGGCCGACGCACCTATCACAAACTATCAATGATTAAGTATCGAGTTCCCTGATGAGTCCATCATGCTTCTCACACATCAGACATGGACCATGTTCTTTGATGGATCATTCACCTAGCAGGGGTTAGCACCGAAATCTTGTTCATCACACCTCAGCAATATTAATTACCAAAGGCTTACAAAATGACATTTCCTTGCACCAATAACACTGTTGAGTATGAAGCTTTGATTAATGGATTAAATATTTCTATTGAATAGCGTGTCGATGAGCTAAAGGTCTTTGGAGATTCACAGTTGGATATTAATCAGGTGAATGACATCTATAAAAAAAAAGATGAAAAACTGGTGCCTTATAAGAAGATGGTTGACGATCTTAAGAAATACTTTGCACATGTTACTTTCCAGCGAATTCCAATGGCAGCTAATAAAGCAGCTGATGCCATGACTACTCTGGCTTCCATGTTACAAATGCTAGAAAATGTCTTGAGACATGAATTCCTAGTGGAGATATTATGCTACCCTGCCTATGATTCCCTTGACTACCAGATGATCTATTCAGTCATTGGACATGACTCATCCTGCTACCACCATATCTACTCCTACCTTCATGACCAAATCATTCCTGACATGTATACCTGAAATGAGAAACGTTACTTAATCCACAGTGCTTCATGGTTTGTCTTTGCAGCTAACAACTTATATAGACGAGGTCTAGATGGTACCCTCCTTAGGTTTTTAGAACCTGATGAGTCTAAGCGTGCATTAGTAGAAGTGCATGAAGGTATATGTGGGTCTCACTCAAATGGTCTGACACTAGCTCATAAACTTATTAGAGCTGGTTACTATTGGCCGGATATGGAAAAATAAGCTACACAATTTTCTAAATCTTGAAAACAATGCCAGCTTCATGGAAAATTGATCCATGCTCCTGCCAAGGATCTCATTCCTTTTGTCATCTTTTGGCGATTTCAGTAGTGGGCCTTCAACTTAGTGGGTCAGATATATCCATCCTCTTCAAGGGGACATAAATACATCATTCCGGCTATAGACTATTTTATTAAGTGGGTTGAGGTAGTGCCTCTCATTATAGCTGATGGCAAGTCTGTAGCCATATTTATACTGAACTACATCATCTGTAGATATGGTGTACCCTCATCAATAATCACTGACAATGGGGGGAAATTCAAGAATAAAGATCTAACAGATTTATGTACTAAGTTCAAGATTATTCAGCATTGGCCTTCTATCTATTATCCCCAGTGTAATGGACAGGCGGAAGCTTCAAATAAGACTATTCTCAAAATCTTACACTGCACAGTACACAAATCTAGATGAGACTAGCATCTCTAGATTAATCTAGCTTTATGGGCTTACTGCACTAGTATACGGACACCAACAGGGGCCACACCCTTTTCTCTAGTTTATGGTCCATATGCAGTGCTTCCTATTGAGGTTGAGATTCCCACCTTGTGAGTCTCTCTAAAGGGCCTCATTACTAATGATAATATCAGAATATCTCAACTACAAGAGCTTGAACTACTGGATGAACGTCAGAAGGTGGCATTTGATCATCTCTGAGAATATCAAAAGAGAATATCTAAAATCTATAACAAGAAGGTCAGACCAAGAGACTTTCAAATGGGTGATATCATCCTAAGAGAGAACCCCAAGAATCAACAGCAACGGGTCCAAAAAGAAAAATTTGAGCAGAACTGGCTTGGTTTGTATATTATCACTACAATATTTGGGTCTAGCGCTTATCAGCTCTCCACCATAGAGGGAGAATAGCTCAAAGACCCTATCAACAATCTTCATCTGAAAAAGTTCTATAGTTGAGATTTTTATGCAGCAGCATCCTGGTTGTAAGGGCAATCTTGCATCACCCAAAAATATTTTTGTTTTCTTTTCAATAAGGGCTATCTTGTGTAGAGCTGCTATTTATAGAAACTTGCTATTTTCAGTAAGTTAGTCATATGATCTCAAAATGTTCTAATTTCACATGTGGAGGTTCATCTCAGTCTTATCAGCCTGCCAGTAAATTTTCATGGCTAGATCAGGTCTATTATTGAAGATATTAAAGATTTTCGGTATTGGCAGCAGGGTACAGAAACTTTGAACATAGTTTTGAAGGCTTTAGAGGACCCGGATGAGGTCAAAAATTTGGGTGATGGGTGCTTGTGCGAATTAGGCCTGTAGAGAGCTTCGTGGCCATTCCAGATTGGGGTCATAATAGTCAATCAGGTCAACTAGCGATGACTTATGGTCTTTGAAAGTTGGGTCACCACAAATGGCAAAAAATAATTTTTCTTCAAAATTTATGTTCGGGTTTCAAAAGTTATTTTGAGCTGACTATGATGTAATAAATTGTAAAATAAAATAATTCTAATTTTGGTCGGCCTTATGGGCTAAATTTTTGGAACCTTCTCAGGCAGTGGAAATTGCCTATATAAAGAAGGCCCGTAGTGTTGTCTAGGGCAGTTCTGGGTAGATCTGGGTAATAATTCAAGGCTTTGTCCTATAGAATATTGTAAGGGGAATGCCCATGTGGCTTTGCATATTGTAATTCTAAAATTTTGTAATTTCACATTTGTGGAGATAATAAGAAGCCCATTTTCTGTTATTGCAAATTGTTGTTGCTTCTCTATTTCTATTGTGTTTGTAGTATTAAGGGGAGCACCCTTCATCAAGTGGTATCAGAGCGGGAGTTTCTGAGTGTGTAAAAAGATCACTGACTGTGAGGTAGGTTGCACTAGGACCGTGGGTTAGGGTTTTTGTGTAAATAGATCATCAACTAAAAGGCAATTTGCACCAGGACCTAGGTTAGGGTTTTAGCACGCATCGCAAAAATGCCTCCACGAAGGAAACATGGTGGAAGAGCTAGTGTTGTGACACCTAAGGTTAGAGAGCTCCAGAGACAAGTGTGAGCATTGCAAGAAGAGATTCATAGAGGAATGAATCTTAATGTTAGAAACAAAAGTGAGGATGAAGCCGAAGAAGGAAATGATGATCAAGAAGAAGTTGAATTTTTTAATCCAGAAGAAGAAAGGCTTTTTTGAGCCATTTCCAAGATTGGGAAAAGACCTACGATTGAGGTTCTTGCATTTTCAGGGAATCTTAACCCAGAGAAGTTGATTGACTGGGACAATGGATGTGAAGAATATTTTGAGTATGAGGATATTAAGGATCCTGATAAGGTCAAGTTTGCAAAGGCCAGACTAAAGGGTCATGCGAAGATCTGGTGGCAGGAAATCCAATTGGAGCGAAATCAAAGGGGAAAGGATAAAATCACAAGATGGGATCGGATGGTGGATAAGTTGAAGTGATAGTTCATTCCTATTGATTATGAGCTTGACCTGCTAAATAAAATACAAAGTTTGAAGCAAGCAGGAAGATCTGTTCAGGAGTATACAAAGGAGTTCTATAGAATCGTCATCAGAATAGGCCATGTAGAGGCTGATAGGGAGAAAGTTGCCTGTTACCTTAATGGGTTGAGGCCAAGCATTCAGGAGGAGTTGAATCTGGTTTGAATGAATAGTATTGAGGAGGCATACCAGTTTTCCCTGAAAGTAGAAGAAAAGCTAAACAAGAAGTTTGAGAGCAGACAAAATGGAAGATGTCATGGTGGAAGATCTGGTGGACGGTCATATGGTGGCCGAAATGAAGATTCAAAAAAAAGGATGAGGCCAGTAGTAGTTAGAATCAGCGAGAAAACAATTCCAATCATTTCCAAGATTAGAATAATGGAGATCAGAGAGGAAGAGGAAGAGGACAAGGATCTGGAAGAGGAGGCTTCCGTGGAACATGTTTTCACTATGGAGAAGAAGGTCATAGGGAATTTGAATGTTCTTAGTGCCAGGGAAGAATAAACAGGAGAAATGAAGGCCAGGCCAGAGTTGCACATGTAGATGAAGATGTCAGATTGTCACATTCTAAAGATGCTGAAAGAGGAGAAATGTTGATTAATAGAAGAGTCCTGCTGAGTGGTGAGAATGAACCTAAACAAAGGAGGAGCCTGTTTCACACCAGGTGCAAGTGTGAGGGTAAGGGTTGTGATGTGATTATTGATAGTGGAACCACTGACAATTTGGTGTTAGAAGAGATGGTGACAAAGTTGAAGCTCAAGAGACATAAACACCGACATCCATATCAGATTGCCTGGGTACAGGATGACCACACGGTCATGGTCAATGAACAATGCCTCGTGAAGTTCAATATTGGCAGATACCATGATGAGGTACTGTGTGATATCATATCTATGGATGTATGTAATATGTTGTTGGGTAGAACATGGCATTTTGACAGATGTGTTGTACATGATGGTCGTGCGAATACCTATTCCATGATAAAGGATGGAGTGTGACATAAGCTAAAGCCATTGAATGAGACAGAAGAAAAGGTCTGTGGTAGTGAAAAAATAACTTTTGTTGATGGAAGAAAGTTCCTAGATGGTATGAAGCATGAGCATGTGTATTTTGCTTTAATTCCAAAAGATGGTAAGGAGGAAGTAGAAGTAGTTCCTATAGAAGTTGCAGATTTGTTGAATGAGTTTCAAGATATTGTATCCGATAATGTGCCTGATGGATCACAACCAGTCAGGAAGATTAGTCATCAGATGGACTTGATTCCAGGAGCGAGTTTTCTGAATAAGGCAGCACACAGAATGACACCTGCAGAAAGTGAGAAGTTGAACAAACAAGTAAATGAGTTGTTGCAGAAAGGATTGATCCATGAGAGTCTTAGTCCCTATGTTGTACCAGTGGTATTATCACCAAAGAAGAATGGAGAGTGGAGGATGTGTATAGACTACAGGGAAATAAACAAGATCACAATCGAGTACAGGTTTCCATTGCCATGAATGAATGATATTATGGACTGTTTGAGTGGAGCTGTGTATTTCTCAAAGATAGATCTGAAGAGTGGATGTCATCAGATTTGGATCAGAGAAGGAGATGAATGGAAGACTACCTTCAAGACAAAGGAAGGATTGTAAAAGTGGTTAGTCATGTCTTTTGGGCTAACCAGTGCACCAAGCACTTTCATGCAGCTCATGAACGAGGTTCTGAAAGAATTTTTGAGTAAGTTTGTCATTGTTTACCTAGATGATATTTTGATTTTTAGTAACACGTTGGAGGAGCATATGATGCATATTCGTATGGTATTTGAGAAGCTGAGAGAAGAGAAATTGTTGATAAATTTGAAGAAGTTTAGTTTTGTGAAGGAGTTAGTGTATTTGGGATTTGTAGTTTCAGCAGAAGGTCTAAAAATGGACCCAGAGAAGGTACGGGATATCCTTGAATGGCCTACTCCAAGGAGTGCTACTGAGGTAAGATCTTTTCATGGTCTAGCTAGCTTTTACAGAAAGATTATCAGAAACTTTAGCAGTATTTGTGGACCCTTGACTGAAACAATGAGAGGGGATAGAAAAGAGTTTAAGTGGACTAGTGGGGCAGAAAAGAGTTTTCAATTGTTGAAACAAAAAGTTACAGAACAACCTATTTTAGCACTCCCAAATTTTAATAAGGTGTTTCAAGTAGATTTTGATGCTAGTGGTACTGTAATAGGAGCTGTTATGAGCCAAGAAGGCAAACCTGTTGCTTATTTCAGTGAGAAGTTAAATGATGCCAAGAGAAAGTATTTTGTTTATGATCAGGAATTTTATACTATAGTTCAGGCATTAAAGAAGTGGATACATTATCTACTTCCTAAGGAGTTTGTTTTGTATACTGATCATCAAGCTTTACAATATTTGAATAGTTAAGGAAAGTTGAATCAAAGGCTTTTAAAATGGGTTGAATTTTTGCAGAGTTGTACATATTTTTTGAAACACAGGAGTGGAAAGTCTAACAGGGTTGCAGATGCCCTTAGCAGAAGGCAACTATTGCTGATAGAGATGCAGATTGAGGTGGTTGGGTTCAATGAACTCAAGAATTTGTATCCAAAGGA